>JBAWJQ010004654.1:0-224362 GCA_037783105.1 Bactrocera zonata | reverse complement strand
TCGAGACATTTTCATATTGATCAAATTAAATGAATGTCCAAACTATTATTTGCTTTTGTTCTCTGTTCTCTTTGTTTTCAAACCAATTTCTCACTACTATTGAATTATCATATATATTCATTAAAAATTTCTGCGAATCAAGAGTTTCAGTTTACATAAACGAATTTATTTATTTCAGCTCAGCAACACAAATTATCTCTAATGTTTTCCTTGAATTACAAATTTTATGGATTTCATTTGTCAGTTGCTCATCCGCTATCATCCTTGTGTGCGTGCTTCTGCATCAACTCAAAGGATTCATAAACCGTAAATATAACTAAAACGTGTCTGCACTTACCTTAGGTCCCAGTGTGCCCGGCGCGCCAGGTGGGCCAATCGGTCCAGGTTCTCCAGGTGGTCCAGCAGGTCCCGCTGGGCCGGTTTCGCCAGGTGGACCACGTCCGCCATTCATGCCAGGTGAGCCGGGCTCACCAGGTGGTCCCGGCGGTCCAGGCGGACCGGGCTCGCCAGGTTCACCCTAAGCGCCGTAACCGCAGCAGCAAAGAGACAAAAATATCAATTAATGAAAATAGTTGACAAATGTTACCAGCTTCTACTATTTACATACATATCTACATATGTGAGTGCAAGCATGCAATTATGGCAAAATAAATATGTGGCAGCTACAAGGCATGCTGTTAGTTAAGGCTAAACATGCAAAATTTATTAAATTGAAAATACGGGAGAAATGTTGAAAGTCGTCGGAAAATGCCTGTAAGCTTCTTTTTTTTTGGTTGTTCGTGATATGACATGGAAGGGAGCTTCACTAACTACATGTGACGTATGTATGCGCGCGTGTGTGTGTGTGAGCACACTTACGATATTGCACTTTTGCATTTCAAATGAATTTTGATGAATATTTGCTGTTTGTTATTTTATGACTGCATATTAAAAATCTCCAGTGACCAAATGGCATAACGCTTGCGCCTGGCCACCTGCCGCCTGCGCACCTTATGTGTGGGTGTATGGATGGGTGTACGTGTATGGGCATGCATCTACTTATGCATGAAAATGTGCACTCATAAATACATGAATATCTTTTTGCTTTTAGGACTTAGCACTAGTTTTGCCTTTTGCATATGTGTGTGTGCGTGTGTTTGTTGTTGCATTCAGAAGCATGCCGACACTTACCTTCAATTGTATGACAGTGGCGGCTGATACATTCACACCGGCTTCTTGCAAACCCTTACAAAATTATAAAAACAAAAACAAAAATAATAAAATTAAGTATAAAAAACAACAACTAAATATTTATAATAACTTAAAGTAAAGTAAAATTGGACTGCCAAATGCGTTTCCGCAGATAACGGTTTAAATTTTCGTTATAAGTAAACTTGATGCTTTCGCAGCGAAATTTTTAACTTTTCCTAATTAAAAAAAAAAATTTATAATTTTTGATGAAATTTGTTGTTTGGTTAGCATGCAACCACATCACTTTCGAAATCATATGATTTTGAGTACTATCAACTCTCGCCTCAATCTGCAGCTAGGACGCGAACCATCTCAGTAAAGGTGGTTTGAGCTTTGCAAATTAACAGAACAGTGATTGGTTGGTGATATGAAGATGATTATAAGATTCCTTACAGTTAGAAAAAATTATGCGAAGCTTGTTAGACTTATACTCAAAGCACAATGGGAATGAAAATCATTGATCAAGCTGCAGAACATTCTCCTTTCTATCGTAATGAGAAACAAAACTCTCTCGAAAGTTGAAGCTTGTTAGACATAATATTCGTCTACTCCCGAAATACAAATTAATAAATTCGTCATTACTGTTTTTAATCACATCCAAAGTGCTTCTACTCTAAAAAACAACGAGAATCCTCTTAAGCAATTATTTCGCTGCCCTTTCAACTTTAACTTAACTATACTGTTATTTTGAATGCTTTCGCAGTTTATTCTCGCCAACAGTAAACACTCAAATTTCTCTTAAACGCTGCTTGACATAAAACTTTTAAGACCCTTCGCCCATTGCAGACGCAGACGTAAGTCGAAGTTGTCATGTGTGAGGTCCTTTTCCATGAAAATGGGGAAAATAAAAGAATTTCGTGCTGAAAGCTTATGCACATGAACACGCACACACTCGCACACTTACACATGCTTAAGCGTGTTTTTGCAATGCAAACTTTGTAAGCGCACACACTTTTCTTTTGGCCATTTGCAACATATGTGTAGCACTTTTCCGTCTGAAAAATTTCATAAAATTGACTTGCAGATGATGCCACATGTTCGGAAGCGCTTGAGAAAAAAAATTGTATGTGTACATTTACATTCATTCTATGTACAGGCATTGCATATGCAGTGCAACATATGTGTGTAAGATGCGTTGTGGGTGTGGTTTCTTCGATGCCAAGAAGCCAAGAGGAAAAGTTTCCTTGGCCGTTATAACAAATGGCACGATGAGGTTTGGAAAATTTCCGGACTTGAAAGTTATTGAAAATTCGTACTTTTATGATTATTCGAGTTCTATACTCTATATTTATGTATGACTCAATTGAAATGACTTTGTTGAGTAAAGTTCTCTCGGAGAGCGCCTTCAATATTCGCCTGCTTTCGATAGTGAGGAACTGTTTCCTGTTATTAGACAAACAGTAAACGCTTGGCTAGCACGTCACTGTTGATCGTAAATAATTTCGTCTATCATGGAACCAGTTTTAACACCAACAACGAAATCCAACGCAGAATAACCCTTGACAACAGGTGCTTCTTCGGAATGAGTACAAAAACCAAGCTCTATAAGTCGTTTATCCACTGCATCTTGCAGAAAAAGAGGAAGACCTCCACTCATTGGAAAGACCAGATGGAAAAGTACCTGGCTTCTCTTGGAAACTCTAATTGGCGCCAAACAGCGAAAAGGAAGAACGACTATTGCGCTGTTGTAAGCGGTGTCCACGACAATAAAGAAGAAATTGATAATTCTATAAGCTGAACTAATGAATTCTGCTTTCAAAATTAAAATATATTCGAAGTCAACTCGTCTTCGAATTTCCGACAGGGCAGCCAGCCGTTAATGTGTTAATACACGGAACATCTGTATCTTACGTATCGTCGTCAACTCCGCTGTCCAGACACATTTATGAGCGTGTGGTGCATCTTTAAATAATTCGCTTTAATATTTTTTACACGCGTCAATATGAAATCGCGACAAATGGCCATTAAACCGAGGCATTGAAGCGTGCAAAATGAAACACAGACACCGATTTCGGTGCAAAGGACTGAATATGCCGTGTTGAGTAACACATTAACGGCACTGTAAGAAAGAGAGCGTGTGTCCAAAGTGCAGTTATGCTGCTGTTGAATATGTGTGTTGAAAGTGTCCGTCGGCAGCAACTAATTTTTGTTAAAAATCACTTAAACGCGGCTCATCCTTTAACGAAAGACTTCGCTGCAACCAATAAACAAAGCTCATTGACGCGGTCAATTACCGCTCAGAAGAAGCGTTGTGGTCAGCAACAAGAAAATGTAACTTAACAGTAAAGTGTTAAAACGTCTGAGCGTTTTTGTACGATTTCCTTAAATGGCATCTTCAAAGTTGCCACATGTCGTTGCATTTGTGTTTGAGCGTGTGTTGGTGTTAGAATTCGTAAGCAAAATAGTTGTATTGTATTTGTTGCTTGAAAGCGTGTGAGGTTTTTAAAAGACTAACGTCTGCATGTGCTGGTCTTTCTTTAAAATTTTGTGTGAATCGGGCATTAAGTGCATTTACTGCTTGTTTGGCGCTCAAATGTGAAGTTGTAAACGCTTTGTTGCATTTTCGGCTAAGCGGTTTCGGGTTAAGATGGCTTGAGATGGGTTTTTATTTAAGGTTTTATCACACTCACTAATGCAGAGTTCATGGCAGCTTCAATAATGGTTATTGCATATGTTCATGTATTGTTAAAAATTTCTGGGGTCTTCTATGTGGTGTGGGCTTGAATGCAATTCACAAATGCATTAACTTTAATGGTATCGAAGTTTACATTAATATTTTATTGTGCGTAGTTTGAAGAAAAGGGAGACAAATAAACGGAATATATACATACCATACATAGTTTAAAAATTTGCTATTAACTCTTACGTTTTAAGCAGCGATTGTGGACTTTAACCTATTTTGTTCAATTTAAACTGCTTTCTTCTTTTTTTAGGATTAGTTTTTGATATAGACAGAAAATGATTTTAAAAATGAAAACTTAAGTAAAGGAAAACAAAAAATAAGCCAATTTAACAAATATTGTTTGTTTTGAAAATCAATATTAATAATAAAATAGTAGTATTACTAGCTAAATATGATAAAAATTCCAACGAAATAAAAAAATCAATATCAAACATGTAATGACCGGCTAAATTCGGGTAAAACCGACTCTCGTAGCTTGCTGAGATTAAAGGCGGGTAAATTTCTTTTCGAATTTCAACAATACATTGTGACAAAAAAATCTCCACAAGATGTAATATATTTATGCCAATTATTTTTCCAGTCCTCGAAACCCTTTTCATAAGCACTTTTTGGGATGGGCTTCAGCACCAATAGCGAACTTTGTTTTATTTCTTCGAACGACTCAAAGCGGGTCCCACGAAGTGTCAATTTGGGGAACAAAAAAAAAATCACACGGACCAATATCTGCTGAAACGGCCTTCTGGCTTTAAATTCGGTCACAATCGCTACTATTTTTGAAAAAAATTCAGCTTTATCGAGACGAGTCGAGCAAGAAGGCGTTTCATACCCAAAATATCCACCAAAATCATTCGAATGGACTCACGAGAGATGTCGAACTCTCTTGCTATCTCTCTAACACTATACCTTCCCTTTTTTAATATTTTCATCAGTTGAAGAGGTCGAAGGTCGACCAGAAGGAGGCATGTTTTCAACGATATCTCGACCGTCTTCGCAGGTTTTGTACCACTCGTAAGCTGAATCACCGTAAACCTTTTCCAATATTTGTAAAAAGCGCAAAGCACTGTTGAGGTGTACCGATTTGAAGCAGTTGCTGTAAACAAACTGGCGGACAGATCGCGCTCATATTTGGCATAGTAATTAAAGACAGTCCTTCCAACTTAGAAAAATAAATATCATTTACCCGCTTGTTTATCACAATCTGTGTACTTGTATATCAGACAAATTGACCGATATTTTCGGTAAAAAGTTCATATCAGAAACTGGTACCCACATATTCGGTATCATGGGGCTTGCTAAGTTGTAGCACTATTTTGACAATTTTTAGTCATAAGTCGACACTTTAAACACACTATTTGGACAAAATTTCTTGATTCATATACCGGAAAGTGAATCAGATGGAATTTAAAACGATTTTATGTGGAAAATAGGATTATGTAAGATTATAATCCGATTTTGCCAATACTTTCATAGTAAGATAGGAATGTCAGGATAATCTGACGTACGGAATTAAGCTGAAATTGGTCGGATATGTTCGAAGAGATGTGATTTGACCCAAAGGTGGTTAATTTGAACTTTGTCTCCTACAAAACGCTGTCAGAGGCGATGACAGAAACATTTGTTCTGAGAAACTTAGTTTGACTTGGCTTAAGTAGCATGCAATGCCCACTCTTTCAAGAATTTTGAAACCAGATATATACCACCCTAAAGCAATTCATTGTACAAATACCAAATTGTAGCAAAAACATGAGAACAATAGTTTCAGCGAAATGGCACAATATCAGCAGACTTGAAGTTGGTCGGCTCTGAAGGGCTCTACCTGTAAATAATGAATAGTATTTACATTTGGATGCTATATTATTTGGTTCAGAGTAGTACTAAGTGTTCGAATGAACTATTTATTTATTTTCAGCAATTTGCAACTTGCCCTAAATATGAGGATTGTAACGTGGTTTAGTCCAAGCGGCCTTGCAGTGAGGCTAAATATTTGCCAAAAATCAGTTGTGTTGTGGAAAAATTTCCTACATATCTATATTTTGAACATCGTAGCTGAATAATACATCCAGCAAATTAACCAGTCTCGAAATAAGTCGCTTCAATAAATGTGAGATATTCTTGATACTCTTTGTCGATATATGAGGCACTGATTCACTTTCAGCAGATTTTAAGTACTACAAAGTATCGGTCTACAACTGTCCAATTGAAAACAGATTCAATGGTTACGCTACAACATGCTAAAGGAGGAATAGGATAAATGTGTTGTTGATTTAGTTTCGAGTTGGGGCTTTTTAATTTATTTTTTTCCAACTCTTGTAGTCAGAACGCCTTAAAGTGGGTTTTTAAGATTTTAGTTTTCTTATCTCATGACTAAGCATTGGTGTACTACTATGAGCAAAAAATAGTAAGAATTTCTTGAAGAATTTTTAAATTCTTTATTTATTCTTAACAATCTATGCCCTCCCCCTCAAAATAATTCCCCCTGGCTTCAATATACTTGCGTCAACGCTTTTCCCAATCCTTGACACAGTTGTTAAAATTAATTTCCGGAAGAGCCTCTCAATGCGCTTAGAATTCAGGTTGTAATACTACTGTAATGCTATGTAATGTCTTTAGTTGACTCAAGACGGTTTCCCCGGAGCGGTCGTTTGAATGTACTAAATAGCCGGAGCTAAATCAGACGAACACAGTTGTTGTGACAAGGTATTAACTGAAAATTTGGCGAAAACTCTTCATGAGATCAAAGCAGTATGTGAAGGAGCATTATCATGGTGCAAAATCCAAAAGTTTTCGAGCGATAATTCCAGCCTCTTTTTACGAATAGCTTCGTGCAAGCGACGACAAATATTACTTCTTGTTGACACTTCTTCCGGTCGGAAGGAATTCGGAGTGCACCACACCTTGATTATCAAAAAAAACTGTCAACATAATCTCGATTTTTGACCTACTTTTACGTGGTTTTTCGGCTTCGGCTCAACTTTGCCACAATATTCGGCCGATTAATTATCTATTTCTGGGTGGTAAGCATAGATCCAAGACTCATTGCCAGTAATAACACGTTTCATGACATCCTGGTAGTGGGAAAGCATTGTCTTCTCAGGCGTTAACGCGACGCCGTTTCCTTAAAAAATTGAGTGATTTTAGAACCAGCCGTGCTTTTACTTTTCTTAGGCCCAAATAATCTTTGAAAATGGTTTTTACTGATCCTTCCGATATTCCAACGATGCCAATACGATCTCTGACTGTTAATCGTCGATTAAGCATCAATTCCTTTATTTTATTTTCATGTTGATCATCAGTTGATGTTGATGATCGTCTTGGACGTGGTTCGTCGTCAACGTATTCTCGACCCTTTTTTGAATAATTTGTACCAATCACAAAAATATTACAACGAACGGGTTTTCGCGCGAAATTATATTAAAAAGTCTTACTCTTTTTTGCCCACAATAGCACATCTGCGATTATACCTTACATTAATACATATTTACAATGGATAAAGGTGTAATAATTATTGTAAAATTGCTTTCAATACTGAGAAGTAAATTTTAAATATTTAGATTTAATTAAATGAGGATCTTAAATTGGCAATACTTAACGTTGTAATTTAAATTTTAAATTAATTAATTAATTACTCTAAAGGTTACTTGGTAACACTGGCTATTATTAATAAATCTATATATATGTATATAATATAAATTGATGAGCATAAATTTAATGGGATAATTGGTCGTAATTTAATGAAACTGCAACGGAGAAAATTAATTATTTCGTTGGAATTTTTTGCGATGTCAAACGTTTTTGTTTGAGTAAAATATTGCCTATCTTAACAAATATATGTATGTACATGCAGACACAGTAACTGCAACGAATAATCGTACATGCGTGGAGAGGTGTTAAAGCTGCCTGAAAGCTAACAAATGGTGGACAAATTGGTTTACGATAATTTTAAATTGTATAAAAAATTGTATTAATAAATATATATATATCGTCACCTAAAATGTAAGACAACGTAACATCAAAAAATTTGAAAATGAGTTTTTTATTGCTTACGATTCACTATATCATGTTACATATATGTAGCATAAAATTTTCAGCTTCAGCTGTCACATATAACCAATATATAACCAATATGTAACCATTTCATATCCAATATATAACCACTTTATAACCGCTTTATAACCATTTCTTAACTCATTTTATAACCAAAACTCAAATTTGGTTTCAATATGAGTGGTTTCTATTATATCTTTTTTCTGCGCCTGTAAATTTATGAAAAGTGATGTTACGCTGTTTTGCAGTTTTGGTGACGATATACACAATAATTAATCAGATTTCCATGATTTTATAGAATTTTTTTATACTTTTGTGTAGGCAATCACATCCGCTCACTTGTTGCAACTACAGTGTGCTGAATGAGCATAAAATAATTTTTTAAAAATTACAAAAAATATAATAAAAACTACAGCTGTATCATATCATATTACAAACTCACATTCCACAAAAACAAAAACAAATAATTAAAAAAAAAAACCAAAATGAACAGAGAAACTTTTCCCTGTAATTATTACTTTGCTCAACAATCGGAAAGGAAATTATCGCTGTAAAAGGCTTTGTGGTTGACAGGCAAATGTTAAATAAAATTCCAGTCAAGGACTTGGCTACAGCTATGTGCTACAAAAACAACTAGTGCTTACAGTGCTACATTTAACGCTAACCACTACGACAGCGATAAAAACTACAAACAATAAAAAGTTATTATCAGCAACGAAATAAAAAGGTTTAACCAGCAAAATAAATAAAACATTCAACAACTACAACAGCTACAAAAACAAATGAGCAATAAAACCGAGAGAGAGCCGAGAAAAAACCGAAATTCGCTACTTCAAAGTGAAACCACACAGAAATTGGCTGCGGTTGGTAAGCCCGTGAGGCAGCCAATGTGGATGAGTGTGTGTGCAACAAATACAAAAACCAACAAAAAACCAAAACTAACAACAACGACTATGTTGGTATATAGTGCGAGTAATGTGGTACCTTGACAGCAACAATTTCAGCATAACCTAAAGTGCCGCCATGTAAGGTCGTGACCGAGCGCTTCAGCCCCTAAAAACACGTTATTTTAGTAAATTAATATAAACGTAACTGTAAAAATAATGCGTGGCATTTTAAATGAAATTATTATTTTTTATTGGCAACATTTTAGTACCGTTAGCACCGCAGCTGTTCTTTTAAATCGAATTATTTGCAACAAAACAGTTTCGGTTAGCATATGGGTTAGCCAACGCTGCAAGCACTCACCTTCACCGTTTGGAAGACATCAATGCCCGGATGGCCGACATCGCCCTTTTGACCTTTGTCGCCCGGTCTGCCGGCAGCGCCCTTCTCGCCGTTCACGCCATTGACGCCCTGTCATGTGAAAACGAGCAATAAATACCATAAACATATTCATCAGCTCTGCAACAGACGTGTAAGGGCGCAAATCAGATACTTACCGGATCACCCTTTTCGCCCGGATCGCCCTTCTTGCCACGTTTCCCCCGTTTGCCCGGTGGGCCTGGTGGTCCAGGTGGCCCTAAAAGAAACATAGAGCAATACTTTAGTCTTGAGGCATAAAAATAAAGCAATTTGAAATTTATTATTATATCCAGGAAATTGCACTTTCAATTTAAAGTTTAGAAGATTAAGTGGAAATGCGAAACTGTTACACCGAAAAACAACGAAGGACACGCATGGCTGTGCAATGGCAACGGCGCGGGACGGCGCGGCGCTGAACGCATTGGCAACATCATAGCAACGTCAATGGTGCTTAAAGAGCTGTCGCACTAATTCAGGCACCGCAGTCGCGGCGGTGGAGGGTATAACGGTCTGATTATTGTGCGGCAATCGACTGCCTGCTGTGTGGCACTCATTAAACTTCTATTGAAGCCCAAAAAGTGTAGTCGCGCAGCTAGGCAACCGACGCGTGACGCTTGTGGTGTGCTGCGCTGTGGCTTCGAAAAACGAGAAAACTTTAATGTAATTGCAGTTGCACTTAATTTCGCAGTGACTTTATTCATTACGTGCCTCCACCGCCATCAAGCTAAACAAGAACAGTGCGCTCGGCACCCCGAAGCCCAATTGCATTGCCGTTACACGCGCGCTAAGTGAAAGTGTAATAAAAAAGCACTCCAGCTTTCGCTGAAGTTGCAATGCAGGCTTGCCCCTTTGGACGACGCCGCCGCCTACTCGTGACTCGCGACTATCGCTAGTCAGCAGTTTCGCAATTACTCGCCGCACTGCCTGCAGTTTGAGGCTTTCGGCTGCGAGTGCAAGGGGTGGCGGCAATGGAGAGCGACTAACCAACAATTACTCTGCTCGCTTGACTCCACGCATCCTGCGATATATTTATACGAATATTTGAAAGGCTAAAAGCTGTAATGGATAAGCCGAAAAAGGGTTGCCAAACTCGCGAAAGTTTCGGTATTTGAAAGTTATTTTGTTATTTTTTATTATATTTGAATGCCGCGCAAGCCACCCATGAAATTTGTGAAGTTTTCGGAGACGATACTGTATCAGTTCGTGTAGCACAACAATGGTTCACTCGCTTTCGTTCTGGAAATTTCGATGTGAAAGATGCACCTTACTCTGGTGGACCTATCGTTGAAAAAGTCAATGAAATAATGGAAAGTATTGACCAGGGCCGTCACATAAGCATGCCACAACATCACTAAGGAACTTAACATCAGAAAAGGCTGGCTACAAAAGGAAGCTCGATGTTTGGGTACCACATGAATGGTCTATGAAAAATTTAATGAACTGACTTTTTTTTTACATCGACGATTCTTTGCTGAAACGAAATGAAGCGAATGGTAACAGGAGCCGAAAAGTGGATCAAATACGACAATGATGAGCGAAACAGATCATGGTAAAAGCGTGGTGAAGCCCAACAAATGGTCGCAAAGAGAGGATTGACGCCTCGAAATGTTATGCTGAGTGTTTGGTAGGATCGGAAGGGAATCATCCACTATACAGCTTGGTCGAACGAATGATTCTACAATTTACGGAAAACAGCTGATGAGATTGAAGCAAGCAATCGAAAAAAATGACCAGAAGTGATCAACAGAAAGGGCTTTGTCTTCCATCAGAACAACGCTAGACCACACACATCATTGAATTACTCGGCAAAAGCCTGGGAGAGCTTGGCTGGGAAGTTTTGATGCATCCAACATATAGTCCTGACCTTGCACCGGCGGACTACCATTTGTTTCGGGAGTTTTTCGATTACAACTATTTTAAAAAAAAAATTTACTAAATTTTTAGCGAAATTTTAATTTTTTTTTTTGGAAAAATGTATTCTAAGAATCCAAAACTCAGTTTTTTCCTTCGCGTTCAAGTTCTAAGTTAAGTTTTTAACTAAAACACGTATCTTTTCACTTTAGATGATCCTGTAAGAAGTTATCCAGCAACATGTCGCATGTCCGAGGGGTCATCGGAAATGGCATCGCAATAGCTGACTTTTTTTATAACTATTTTTTTTTCAAAAATTTCAGGATTTCTTTGTTTATAGTATATGTTTGTAACAATAAAAAATTCTAACAAAATATTTAATTTTTTATATAATATGAGAAAAAAATTGTTGAAAAAATATTTTTCACCCGAAGCATCCCATTTAACCCCTTAATACAATTAAATATTTTCACTTTGGCATCCCTATCAAAGAGTTTTTGGTGAAAAGCAAATCCATTCTTCTGCGCACTTCATTGCATTGTAAGACTGATGGCTGATCTGTAATCAGTTGGCATTTCTTATTGCAGCCGACAGCTATTGCGACCATAAAGTAGCGACAAAAACCGTTCTCTCCACTGTTGCTGGTAGCAGAAGCAATGACAACTGCAATAATTGCTACAGCGCAGCAACAATGTACAAAATACGCGCATACTTTAAGGCGAGCACCAGTTAACGGTAAACACGAAGCGCGGTTCCCTATGTGACGACGTCGCTAAATACCGAAAATGCGATGGAGATTAAATAAAGTAGGTGTGAAAATATTTAATTAAATTACAGCAACAACGAAATAGTGGAAGGACAAAGCGAGTGAAAATGTGACGGCAGGAGCCAAGTTAGAAGAACAAGCGAATCCTACAGAGCACAGCAGCAGAGCTTAAAGAAGGAAAAAGCACAGCAACTTATTATCAGCACGAGAAGCGTTGGCTGCGAATGGAGTGAGCATTTGTCAGCGCTGTTCGGGCGCGCTTAAATTAACTGTGGTAACAAAGACACGCACAAATGAAAAAATGAACTACAACAACAAACGGTGGTACTGCAGACTAAGTGATAATCTCAAGTGAGGCCAGAGTTGGGGGCGCCACTTTCACATTTCGAATCAAAACCTAAATATCAAAACATCAACAATACGCCACCGAGGCAAGGAAACTGCAGACTGAATGATGAAAAGTGAAATGGCGGTGGCGCAGTCGATGTAACTGTAACCGCATTAGTGCAGAATTTCGGACCAGCGCCCTCCACTTTGAGTCCAAAGTAATCAAGGCACTTAAGACTTCATTTGGCGACTCAAAACGCAAACGCTTGGAAAGGCAGCGACTTGGCTTAATTGTTATAATTAAGTAATTTTCATTGAATTGTGAAAGGTGAAATTAGAAACGTGCCCGAGTAGCGGTAAAATGAAGGTTTCACGGTTATTGCTTTCCTGTGTGTGTGGTTGAGTGCTGCTCTTAATTTGGAGGTGAGTGCACGAAGACAATTTAAATTCATTAAATACTACAAAGCGCACCTCAACCTGCCTGCGAACCGCTCACACATACAAAGTGACAAATCGCACCGCAAGCAGTTAGGCGCGGCAGGCGAAGAAGTTGTAGGCTTTTGCGTGGAACGGCGGCGCGTTTTGTAGTAAAAACGACTTGTCGTCGTTTAAGATGTCAAAGTTTCGTGCATCTAATTAAAACAAACGAGAAATTACAATTCAACTGGCGAAATTAACTCGCAGGAAGAAGAGCAGAACCGAGAAGACGATAATGTAGTAATTGAAGATTGGAAAGGCCGGCAGCCAACAGGGAGCAAATAACGAGCGGGGTTTATTGACATTTCACCGGATAAGCTAAGTAGTTAAGTAACTGGCGATAATATCAGATAACTAATTGTAAAACGGCAACTCTTAATTATTGACTAGTGTAATCAAGTACTTTAAAATGTAATCATATTATTTTGTAATGGCGGAAATCGCGTAGTGAAAAGTGAAATATATTTGATAACTAAAAAATGTGTTGATACATTAAATATTATACTTGAGGATGATTACTAATTGTCAGCATTACCAACAATTACATTTGGTTAATTTAAATTACCAGCTTAATTGTGAGCTAACCTTTAATTACAAAGAAATATATTCATTTATAGGCATTAAGTGTCAGAATCTGATTAAATATTACATGTAATGCAATGTATTGATTAAAGTAATTTAAAAGTAATTTTATTATATTTTTGGTTTCTTTTAAGTACTATCCATTACATTGCTAATAACAAAAAACAATGTAGTGAAACTTTCATTACAAATAAATATATTAATTTATGTGCGATACGTGTCAGAATCTGACTAAGTACTGCGCATAATGTCAATATAATTACTAAAGTAATTTAAAAGTAATTAAATTATATTTTTGGTTTGTCATAAGTGCTGTTCATTAAACCAAACCAGTGCTAGTAACAAAAAACTAAAGAGCTAACATTTGATTACAAGCAATATGTAATGCAATGATCAAAGTAATTAAAAAGTAATTTGATTATATTTTTGGTTTGTTTTAAGTGATATCTATTACATTGCTAATAACAAAAAACAAGAGTTTTTTTTAATTATTTATAAATACCATTAATTACATTTCGTTAATCCCAATTAACAGTTAAACTGCTTATGCCTTGGTCCAGAAATAAGTATACTTATGTATGCTAATTTATTTGTAGTTATAGTCTGGAACTTATATCGCATATAAAGCAATGTAATGCTTGAAGTAATTGAAAAATAATTGATTACATTTTTAATTACCAGATTACTATCCATTACTTTGCTGATTACAATGTTTTTTAATGCTTTCTAATTAGTATTAATTGCTGTTCCTTCGTGTATAAGACCAAATTTATTATCATGAAATCACGAAAAGTCCAAGATTACCGAACGTATTTGAACAGTACTGATATAAATACTTTTTCTTTAGGTATTTACCGCAAAATCGATCCATTAAAGAACTAGTTATGGCAAAACTGGTGATTTAATGATATTTTGAACTAAATTTCATATCTGAGCTCAGTGCTTGTTGGAAAGTAATGAATGTAATCCACCAATTCCTTTCGTTCATGTGTGCATTACTTTCCAGCATTTCCCAGCTATTGCATTATTGTCGTATTTGCGGAAGTGGCCATAAACAATAAATCCTAATTTATTAATCGGAGAATCTGTTTCAATTTCTATTGCAATTGAGCCTTAAAGTGAGCAAAGGCGAAAGTTGTCATTAAAAGCAATTTAAGAATCACTGCAATCTTAATTGCAGTCAATTGTGGCATCATTATAGAATAATTTCTGCCGACAGACAATGAGTTCATCGGAATGTGGCAAACCAAAAACAAAAACCCAGAACGAAAAAATAAAGCAGTGAAGAAATTAGTTCATAAATAGACGCGTACTTCAAATGAATTTATTGTTGTTGTACTTGGGGCTTACGACTGTCATTGCTATAATGCGAAGAACTTTGTGAAAGAGAGAAACTTGAAAAAAATCAAACACACTCATAAGCAGACGAAAATGTACTCGAAAAAAGCTTAAATTACTCTTAATCTAATTACATAATAATCATAATATCAGCTCTCAAAGCCATTAACGCATTTTCGTATTTTTCTGATTTGGCTTGATACCCGAGAAAATCTTATTATGTAGGTGTGTCGCGTCGCACTCCACACTTCGATTCCCAGCCGCTGCTGGGAAGCTGGGTTTTCGTTACTCTATGTTTTGTATGTATGTTTGTCGCTTGCTTGTTGGTGAAGAATATTTTTGTAGATTTTGTCTGCGACTGTAAGCTGTCTGCTGGCTGTTTGACGGCGCGCGAGTGGCTGCGTGATATGAAAAGCTCCATTGAAGACGGCAACGTCAACAACGCGTTACACAGTTGGCAGGCAATCGAGCGTTGAACTGCGGCCGCAGTCGCTGCTGCCTGGCCGAAGAGTTTAGCTAAGTTAAGGCGAATGCTTGAGTGGCTGTGTGGCGCTGTGGCATGCAACGTGTGGGCTTTATGGCTCAAAACAGAGCTGGAAAAAAGTACGTACAACTAAGAGAGCGTCTAAGCTGGTGCTGTGGTGTGAAGAGTGAAGGAGCTGATCAAATAAAGCAGATGTTAGCAGATATGTTGGCTGCAGGCGGAGGCGTGTGACAGAGGATACGTTTCGCTTGTCTTTATTCTTGATAAAGTTGGAAAGTCATAGCTTTTTTTTCTAATGCCTAGCACAGTTTCTGCTACTACTACTTTTTTCCTCTTCTTCTTCTTATTCTTAACTATAATAGTTTATATGAGTAGTCGTAATTTTACTTTATTTCGTCATATTTCTCCACTTATTGCCATTCAACGGTTTTCAGGTTTTTTTGTTATCGAAGTTTCCACTTTTTTGTGTGGTAGATAGGTGAGACTAAGAGTTTTCATACAATTCGAAAGGAATTCTCTGCAATGGCCAGCAATTGAATTAAAAGAAAATTCCTGGTTCATAATAACACTTGCAGCTCCTTAGAGGATAACAACGTCCGTTGTGTTGAACTTTGGTACCTGTCATATTACAGCCTGAGGCACAAGCGCAAAGCGGATCAATACCATGCCTTGACTAGCACCCCAAAACATTGGCAGCGTTATTGGTTACCAATTGGTTAGGTACAATGAACATTTATTCTACATTAGTTGGTGCGAGGCCCATCTAAAACCTCTGCCGCCATGTGCCTCCACATTGAACTGATATACAGTCAGCTTTTCTTCTTACTTGGGCTTAAACTACATCCATAAAGCTCAAAAGGCCTACCGCATTGAGCAGATTGGAGTCAAGTCCAATGACTTACTGATCTACCTCAATCGAAGCTGCTTTCAGTTGAGCCCCCATTAGGTGCATTTGTAGCTTGAACTTCAAATGAATTTTTCATTGTAGGAAATTCAAATAAATCGTATAATTTTAGTTCATGCTGAATATTTGAGCACTATTCTGGCTAGACTATCCTCTTGGCTTAAAGCAAAGCCAATATCAAAGCCATAGCGCATTTTGTGGATTTTAGTCGCCTCTTGAAACCCGCTGGACAATCCCCCCTTTAGAAGACAATCGGATAAGCTAAAATTTAAAAATTGTATATACGGTCTGCTGGGGGATCCCTGAGAGGACTGTAGGATAAGCTAAAACTGGAAAATGTTTATTGAAAGGTCTGTTTTCGAAAAAATTGGTTCACAAAAACAGGATATATCATTTAAAATGGCAGCGGATCGGCATTAGCACACTATATACTTATGTTTTTCTAACCTCAAATTAGATTCGAACTCCCATTTATTAACTGGAAGCTTTCAAATCCTTTTTGAAAGCAGCAACATTCAGAAGAACGTCTTCATCCGAAAACAGCTTATTAAATTGCTCAATAAAAGCTATGATTTAGAACACGTGACCCTGATAATATATCAGCTGAAGGTAATTAGCGGGAAAAAGATCGACTACAGCAACATAAAACATATACATTTTGCTCTACATACAACTACTTACATATTAACGAGGAATCCCTGCCGATACTCGTGCAATGAAAGTAATATCGCAGCACTTGTACGATAGTTGCAATTTATGATGGTCAAACTTTTTCCATATTACACCCAACCCATGCAGCATCATACCCACACAGCCTCATTCACTTCACAGTATCTGACCACCTCAGCTCGTTCTAAATATTTCCATGAAAACCAGAGCGATCTCCTTGACTCAGCTAGCTGCGCTGCCGGTTTCCAGCAGCGCTGCCGCTGTAACAGGTTGTATTGGCGTATTTACCTCGATGGCTTCTCATCTTATAGCATACAAGTCATATGTATGCGTTTGCGTGTGTGTGTGTGTGTGTGTATGGAATATTATATCATGTCGTGAATTGTGTTGCATGTGGGCAGATAATAAATACTTCGTTCGTTGCCAGTGCATAAATACTCGGAGGAAGCATAACTCATGTAGCGCTTCACAACCACTTAACTCATAAATCTTTTGAAGCTACTGCCCTCAGCTAAAGGAGTTACAGCGCATATAAGATTGACACAGTTATGCTTAAAATTATTCGCAAGCATGCGCGCAAAATTATTGGTTTATTAATTGGTATGGTTGGCTGATAAATTTTATTTAGCTACTAAAGTTCTAAGACTAAATTGCCAAGCCAATTTTTATTGAATTGAAGTTTTTTACTTTTCGAACTAAATTGCTTTAAACTAGTCCTAAAGTGAATGGTCGAATTAGAATTATCGTTTATATATACCTACTAACGGGTTTTCAATAGAGCGCTACAAAAGTAGATCGATTGAGACAGCAAACAACGCCATATTTTTCGACATTTCTCTTCATTAAGGTTTGTCATTTCATCATGGAAAGATATACGATCCGACATCGAGTCGAAATTATAAAAATTTACCGCCGAAATTCAGAGTCAGTGGCTTCAACTTTAAGAGCGCAACGTCCAATTAATGGTCCTCATGATCGGCCTTACAGATCAATAATTGAACGTGTGAAAAATTTGAGTCCACAGGCATAGTATGACATGTTCCCGTGTCAGTGAGACAAAGAAGGTCCTGTAGTGTCGAGAATATTGCTGACGCCAGCGCATCAATTGAGGAAGATTCAAATCGGTCTCTCACACGTCGTTCTCAAGCGTTGCGCATCTCTGTGACTTTATTGTGGCAAATTTCGCGAAAAGATCTTGGCCTACATCCTTACAAGATCAAATGGATGCAAGAACTGAAACCGTTTGACCACCAGAATCGTCGTATGTTCGTGAATTGGGCTGATCAACAACTTCAAACTTATCCGGATCGCCGGAGTCGTGCGATTTAACGCCGTTATACCAGTTCCTGTAGTGCTACGTCAAGTCTATGGTCTATGCCAACGAGTCAGCGACGACTGATGAACTTCGTACGAACATCGAACGTACTGCAGCAGTATCGGCCGATTTATGATTGAAAATCGTCAAAAATTGGGTTCAGCGTCTGGACTTATGCCATCTGCTCTCATGTCTCAACATTATTTTGGTGTCTATTTCGTTTCACGGAACTATAGCATTGGCATATTGATGACTTTTATTGCGGAAAAAATTTAATCGGTGACTAAATATTCTCTTGTTGCAAATTTTCATGACTCTACAGATGACCGATTATTTGAAACTACATGATGTAGTATTATATATGGAGCTGTAGAAATAAATCATGTTTCTTGGAAGAAAATGTTGTACGATGAAATACGATCTAGACACGAGAAGCTTTGGATCACTTACATGATTACTTCATTGATATTTACAATTGGATGAATCGAATCTGTAATACCCTTCAGAAACACAAAGCATTGCATTCAAGAACTTGATTTTAATTGGGCATTTTCTCATACCCAGCTGTGTATATGTTATGATGGTCTGAACTAAACTATTTTTCCAAAAATTTTGCTTTTGGCTGGGGTATAATCCGTGCCAAATTTCGTGATGATATCTTGTCAAATAGAAAAGTGTTCCTCACAAGGACTTAGATTTGATCGATAAGTTTGTTTGACACCTATATGCTTTAGTGGTCCGATCTGAATAATATATTTGGAGACTGTAGAATAGCCTTGAATAATAATGTAAGAAAAATTTCGTGATGATATCTCGTCAAGTAAAAAATGTTTCCACACAACAACTTTTTGATCAATCAGTTTGTACGGCACTTCGGAGAGAAAAGGGCATACGCTAAGCTTCAGAAGGATTTATCGAAAACTGAGAGATTTTTTCGTGGTTAACTTAATATATCCTGTTTACGGTGTAAATTATTGTAAAAAAAATACATGTGAGTACAATATTAGCAGTCACTGTAATCACGTCAGCTACGAAAACACATTCCCATGGGAAGCCAAAAAGATACAAGTATACAAGTATGCTTAGAAAGTATTCTCAGCGACTGCGCTCGGTTATTAATACCGACAGCTGAACAGAAATCGACCGACAGACAGCAGAACCTAATTCCTCACTAAGGCACTGGGATAAAAAGTAATAACGAGCGCTCAATATTAATGAACAACAAGCACAGCTAAGTAAGAATACTTAATGCGGTCACTTTCATTAGCTGCTGCAGCACTGGGTTGCAATAACAACTTTATAGTTCAACTATTTTGTAAATTAGATAAACTTTTGCTTAATACACACACACACACACATGCATACATACATATATACTTAGTTGCATAATTACGTAATAACGGCATTTGTAATTGGGTCGTGAACATACATATTTAGGGATGATTTAATTTGATGAATTAATGAGTAGATAAACAGCAACAACAACAACAACTACAGCAAACAAGGAAGCGGCTATGCATTTAATTATGACAACAGTAGAGCCTTAAGTCGGAATTATTTGAGCCGCCAACCTTAATTAGCATTTAATCATGTGACACTGCTACAAGCACACAAAATTTCACACGCACACACACACATTTAGATGTTGAAAAGCATGTATTTGCTAATTGAAAATCCCAACTGTTTAAATATGCCCGCACTTCGCCAGCCGAATAACTTCCAGCATATATAATATTCTATGACAGGAGTATGGATGTATGTTTGTGTGTATGTGTTTGGCTGGGACGCTGTGCGTTTGTGCGCGTTGCGGCGAATTCAATGTATTCAAATGTAATTGAACCAATTTCAAAATTTGGCCAAAAGTTGTGCCTACTGTTCGGTGCCATATGACACATGACACACACACGCACACACACATGCACTC
This sequence comes from Bactrocera zonata, assembly GCA_037783105.1. NCBI lineage: Eukaryota > Metazoa > Arthropoda > Insecta > Diptera > Tephritidae > Bactrocera > Bactrocera zonata. The sequence continues at coordinate 204,463 of JBAWJQ010004654.1, read as the reverse complement.
ATATGCAGATTACTATGCGAATGTGTTGCATGTGTGTGCGTTTGGCCTAATTCGCTTTCGGTTTCCATATGTGTGAAACCGAAATGGCGGTAATTTGCACCCAACCGTTTGTCGGCCTCGTTCAGCGCCGAAAAGCGAGCAAGACACGCCTTTGCCAAACTAGCAAAGACATCTACGTTCATGCCATATGCACACACACACACGCAAAGGCACGTGCAGTCAACAGTGTACACCAAATGGGTGGGTAGCTAATACCTCCAGCAAACATTTGCTGAAAACTTTTCGCCAACTTTTCAACCTTTCCGTCGTTTTCCATTTCGCTTTCGTCTCGTCCCTTATTTGAATATGCCGTCTGTTTGCTTGTGTGCGTGCGTATATGTGTGTGTGTGTTGCAAATTTACTTGCCATGATATGAGCTTTACTTCAAGCCAACAACCATAAAAATCATAGACGACTGACTTGTCTAGTGAAAATGTCTAATAAGTGAAGAAGCTTGCGCTCTGCCAGGCAAACTTGGCAGGGAGCGCCGAAGCGGCAGCAAATGATATGCTAAATAGTTAAAGTGGTGTTTTGAGCAGATTTAAGTTGTTTGATATCCCTTGCTTTAATTTTTAATGCAAACGGCTTTTTGGTTTTGGGTTTTCGCTTTAATGGCGTAGCAAGAAATGGGATTAAAGCTGGTTCAGCGTCTTCTGTTTTATATACATTTCTTCGGTCAATAATTAATATAAATAAACATTTTTTGTTGTTGTTGCATTTTTCGTTGAAATTCTCCATTACTTTTTCCTTAGAAAAACAAGAAAAAAATAAAATCTGAAAATTGAGTTTTCGGAATTGTCTTCTTGTCCTTAACATTGCATCATTTGGATACGATTTTTCGAACTTTCGAAGACAAATGTTTGTTTCATTATTATCTATAAGACATAAATAACGGAATATAAAAATGCTGATAGACTTTTAATCTCCATCTACACATCTCTATTATTGTTACTATCGTAGTAGTTTCTCTCACTTCTCTAGTAATCACCGGCTTTTAGAAAGTAAGCTTACTGAAGATTTAAATAATTAAACTTAATCGAAAAATTTGTCTTCAGGAAGGATTTCGTGTTTTCAGTTTCTCATTAAACGTTCTCAAGGAAGCTTCCCACACATAATCATTAGTAGAGAGCTCTTGCAAGATAATAGAAATACGTTAAATGCAACTTACAGTTCCAACTTTTCATAGCTTATTTCATATTCCCCTACGCCAGTAAAGAAGAAGATTTCATATTCAAAGCATAGAATCATTATTTAACCAACTAATCAACAAAAAGATTAAATTTACGATATTAGATGCGTGTCTTCGCTAATATGTATAGCTTAGTGAGCCTAATTGTAGACAATAATCTATTTTCAGATCTAAACAAGCAATGTTGTTTAAAATTAGAACAATATTCCTGTGATCTGTTATGGATCAACTCATTACATTTTGATTAATGTTTGTCGTATGAAGCTCGTCTAGGCTAGGCTCATACGAAAATACCTGATTCTTTTGTAAAATACCCTAAATTTATCCAAAGCATAATTACTGTTGACGAGACGTGATTTTATGTAACATGACGTCGAAACTCTCCAATAAGCTAGGAAATGATGCCAAAAAGCAACCGATACCAAAAAAGCAAAATTGGTTTAAACACTGAAGCCCATTCCATTAAGCGTTAGCATGCTTGGATTAGCTCAAGAGCCTGTTTAGTGGATGATAACATAAACTTGTATTAAAATACGTGAAAATGATTTGAAAATGTATTTTTTTTGTCAGTTCGGGTCAATTTTGATCAGATCGTAACTAAGCGATCATATAATATTATACTGATAAAAAACCATCTTGAAGCTATTTGTATTAAAATACGTGAAAATGTATTTCATTTTGTCAGTCCGGGTCAATTTTGATCAGATGGTAACTTAGCGATTATACAATATTATACTGATTAAAAAAACCACCTTCAAGCTATTTTTATTAAAATACGTGAAAATGTATTTTTTTTTGTCAGTCCGGGTCAAATTTGATCAGATGGTAACTTAGCAATTATACAATATTCTACTGATAAAAAACCACCTTGAAGCTGTTCAAAACAGTTTAAGTACAAATATTGATTTTTAAATAATTATTGAACCCATTGTATTCGTTAGCACGCTCATTCGCATTTATTTAGGAATTTTAGTACAAAAATCTGCGGCAAACTTAGTACAAAATAAGCATCAAGGATCATAAAAACAACAACATTTGCCTGAAATTATTGTACTTAAAAGGCAACAACAAGAAATAACACATTCTTGGTCGGAACTAGCAAGTAATGGTATAACAAAAAAGGCCGAGCTTTTCCTATCGCTCGTGAAAAAAGAGGGCGCGCTACTAGAGCTAAGTCATCGACAAAGCTTTGATTAGCTTTGATAGCATGCTATTAAATTGAAATTATCTGCTGAAGGACTAAAAAGTAACAAAATATGCTCTTCACTTATCTGATGCAGGATTGAGAATACCAAACACCGACGAGTAGTTACGCACACGACTGCAGGCAACAAACAGTGTCTTAAAGACAGTGAAGAATTCATTTCATGCACAATTTTAAGTTGCGAACGCTGCAACTTTAGCAACAACTTAAGTTAAGCCGCAACTCTCCATTTATTTGCATTTTGAATTCTTCATTTTGATTTTGCAGCAGCTTTGTTGCCCCAATGCAAAGCATGATGCTTGTTGTATGTTGCACATTGCATAAATATGAGCAGCTGCACTGGCAGCCGACGTTCATTTGCTCCTCAGCACACGCCAACAACGCATAGCTGACTGACTTTGCAACGAACACATAGTTTCACACACACACACTCACGCATACACATATTTATTTATATGTACGTGTGTGTGCATAGTTCATGTACGAAGCTGCAGCGGGCGCTTTGGACTGTCAGGGCGTATGCGTGACGTGCTACAGTTGCCGTAAGCATGCGCCCCTCGTGTGGAAGACTTCTCAGTACTTGTGTGCCTGTGTGTGTGCGTGTGTTTGTATAGTGAAATTATCATATTAAGCGCTGTAAGGCTGCTAAGGCGCTCACGTTCCGACTCAAATAGCTGCTGTTTGCGTTCTACCCACTTGCTTCTGTTATTGTTGTTGTTGTTTAAAGCTCATCTGCATAACGCGCGTGTGCGTGCGTTGCATATATGTACCTGCGCATCACTGAGAGCGCTCGCTTATCCTTATTGGCATTAAGGCAACTTGATTGTGCATCTTACATCAAGCCACACACGCACACACATATGTTTGTGTGTATGTATGTATGTATGTGAGCAAGTTAAGTACTGCTTGTGCCTCGGTCGCATGCCACGTTATAACTTGTTATTATGGCAACAAAGCCAAACACGCTTTCTTGTTTTTGTTTTTGTTTTTGCTTGTTGCAACATATGTTTTTGTTGTTGCTAAGAGCGCTTGTGAGGTGACTTTAGTCGTCGCTTCACTGCGGATATGTCAAATTTGCGATAATGAACTTTTAATAAGCGGGTTTAAGTAATAAATAGTGTATGCAACAACAACATCAGCAACAGCAACAGCGGGCACATATTAATTTCACATGTACTTGTATGTTGCAGCAACACCTACTACAAGCAATTCAGGCAGCCAACAAGCATTGATTTATGGACTGGCCTGCAATACAGTGCCTCAAAACAAAGATCAGTTTATTCAAAATTTTCAAAATTAAGCCGAAAGTGAGTGGAAAACGTTCATAATTGTTGCAATTAAGAGTTTTTATTCTAATTATTGAATTAAATATTTATTATATTTCCAAAAGTTATATGTACCTTTGAAAATATCATACTAAAGTTTTGCATCGATATTGAAATTTGTTTGAGTTTTAGCTTTAAACAAGATTTTTTTCAAAACTACATGTTTCAAGTTTACTTGAGTGAGAACTCGGAGACCAATGATGCAATTTTTTCAATTTGTTCTGTTTATGTTTGTTAACTTATCAGTTTTTTAGATTTAGATTTCATCTACGAAGAAGGACGGAATCGCTACAGCAGGTGAAGACTGTTTTTAGCGCCGTGTAACTTGGTAAACGTAGAATTTCACTGTATATTCTTAGTAACAGGTTTTTCCATTGGAACACTACAAAAGTAGATCGAAAGGGACAGCAAACGACGACATATTTTTCCCGCTCTTTAGACATTTCTCTTCTTCCTCGTCACGTCCAATTTAAGGTCGCCATATTCGTCCTGTCAGATCAACAATTGAGCGCCTATTTGAAAAATTTGAATCCACAGACATAGTATAAAATATTCTCGTGCCAGTGAGACAAAGAAGAGCCCATGGTATTGCTGCTGTTAGGCCAACAATTGAAGAAGACTCAAATCAGTCTCTCACACGTCGTTCTCAAGCGTTGGGCATTTCTACTGCGTCATTGTTTCAATTTTAGGAAGTAGATCGTGGCCTACATCACCCTACAAGATCAAATTGACGCAAGAACTGAACTGCTTGACCACCAAAATCGTCGTATTTTCGGGACCAGCTGAACAACAACTTGAAAATGATTCGAATTTTCATCGAAAAATCATTTTCAGCGATGAGGTGCATTTATGGTTGTATGGCTTCGTTAATAAGCAAAATATGCGTTATTGGTCCAGCGGCAATCCGCACGTACTCCATGAGTCACCATTGATCTGTAAGCGTGCCCGTGATGAGCATGCAAAAGAAATTGCATTCCATACAAAATGTCATCGAATGTACTTTCACAAAAATAAAGAATTTTATTTGTATACCAAACCTAGATCTCATACACGAGACCTATTTAATCATTCCAGGAGTCTGCATCTCAACCAAAGAACCTTCTACGGCAATTTATGAGTTTGTGTGTCGAAAAAATTTGTTGGAAAAAATGTTTTGTTAGAGTGATATCAGTGCCCTGCAGAAAGGGTTTGGTCATTACAGATTTAGCTCTGGTTATTTATCTGAGTGAAAATCATTGTTCGACTATCTTGCAACAAATGGTAAGAACTGTGCACTTAAGTGAGTACAAAGAATAATTAACCACAAACTTAATCCAACAATCCGACTCTCTGGATGTAAGGTGCTTTCAAGATGAGATCCACTCAAATACAAATTGAAACTTGAACCTCTTAGATCAATTGAAAACTTATTTTAAGACGATTTTTATGGACTTCAGTACTTCAGACTTAGTGAAGTACTAAGTGTTATTTCTCTTATTTATTATCTGACATCTTTAAAATAATGAAATCTGACTCATTTCGTCAGTTTTGCCCACCTGAACAATATGTGGCGGCACTGTAGGTGAGCATGTGCATTCCTCTGCGGTTGGTTTATTTATTTGTGGTATGTTTTATTGCAGTCGTTACAGCAAATAAGTGACAAATTTGTTTGTCGCTCTTGCTAATATTGTTGTTGTTGTTGTTAACTTGTTGTTATTGCCTGCCAACAAAGCCAGAATTGTGTTTTTTGTTGCTCGTCTGTTACTTTTGTCACTTACACGAGTATCTGTTCGTTTATTTGCCTTGTCGACTGTTGTTGCATTTGTTGTTGTTGTTGTCGTTGCTGTTGCAAATTGTGCAACGCCGCCACTAAATCAACCCAGGACCTCTGGTTGGCGGCGTGCAAAGTGTGCGCGTGTGCTTGTTGGCGGTGGCGAATGTGGGGAAGTGTGGCGAGGCGCGGACGCTGGGAAGCGGCGGCAACAGGCTAATTAAATGACAGCAATAAATTTCATAAATAATCAACGTGCGTCGCGCAAGTGGCGTGAGCCCGAAACAGCAAACAAGTTGAAAATGCAAAAGCAACAACAACACTATAGTCATCGACAAAAGCTCACTGCACTGCACATATATATATATATATAGCATATATCAAATATATATACATACGTATATATATAAGCACATCAATTTTGGCTTCGGGAAATGCGAATTGTAAATTTACAAATTTGTTAATTTATAGGTTTGCGTGTTCGCGTGCTTTTGAGCGGCCGGCATGGCTAACTGTCAACAGGTTTGTTGGCTTTTCCGCTTAACTCCGGCTAACTTTCCGCTGTCACTAAGTTCTAATAATTGGTGGCAGATTTATATTATATGTTACCTTTGTTGCTTTGTTGCTACTTTGCTAATCCTACTATTTACCTCTATGAATATGCTGTTGGCATTATTTCGTTGGCTAATTATAACTTTTATCTTGTTGTGCTGGCATTTTTTACTAATTTACAGTTATATTATTGTATCGGAATTAATTACCAATGTCAGACTTTCTATTGGTTGTTAGGAATGGTGATGTTGTTGTAGTGTAGTGAAATAAATTTGAAAGTTATGTTTTAACAGTCATAATAGTTTCAACTACAGATGGGATCTCTGAAGAAATGGAAACAGTTTAATTATGGCAATCTGCTTTTTTGATATAAATTCAGGTAATCCACGCAGTTTCGAAATATTTTCATATACTCCTTCATTCGAACAGGTCCAAATAACGTGTGATCCGAGTAGAGGTAGTTTTTTCGATAGCCTTGTTTTGACAGATCACGCGTGAGTCTTGTCAAGCTTGTTATTTTTGCTCAGTATTGTTTGGCATTTTATCATGGAAAGACTTACGTCTGAGCAAGGTTTATAAATCGTTCAACTTTATTATGAAGATTCACCTTCTGAAAAGATTGTGTTTCGCGTGCTTCGCTCAACGTATGGTTTGGTCAGCATAATCGGCCTACTAAGCGTACTATTCGCAATACTATCACCCATATTGAGACCCAGCATTCATTATTGGACATTCGACCGAATAGACCACGTCCAGCACGCAGTGAAGAGAATCTAGCCGTTGTAGCTGAGAGTGTACACGAAGACCGTGGAGAGTCGATTCGGCGCCGTTCACAGCAACTCGGACTGACCTGTGGAACGACTTTTCACATTTTACGTCAATATCTTAAATTAAAAGCGTACAAAATACAGCTTGTGAAAGAACTGAAGCTGCTCGTCCTTCCCAATGGACATCGCTTAGCTCTATGGGCTCTTGAAAGTTTTCAAGAAGATCCGACGTGTTCGACCCAAATTTTGTTCAGCGATGAGACCCATTTCTGGCTTCATGGCTGTGTAAATAAGCAAAATTGTCGCATTTGGAACGAAGAACAAACTGAAGAGATTCAAGAGCAGCCATTTCATCAGAAAAAACAACGGTTTGGTGTGGTTTGTGGGCCGGATGTATCATCGGTCCATATTTCTTCAAAAATGAAGTCGGTTGGGACGTAGCCGTCAATGGCGACTGTTATTGCGTCATGGTAACCGACTTTTTGATGCCTGAAATTGAAGCTCATGATTTCAGCGATATTAGGTTTCAACAAGACGGCGCCAATTCCCACACATCACATCTATCAATGGATATACTGAGAGAACACTTCGATGAGCAGATAATTTCACGTTTTGGACCACTAACCAATATCATCTGATATCATACCGTTAGACTTTTTCCTGTGAGGATATGAAAAGTCTAAAGTCTATGCGAACAATCCCGTTTCGATTCACGCGTTGGAGCAAAACATTATGCCTGCTACCAGTTACCAGTCGAAATTTTCGAACGAGCCATCGAAAGCTGAACTCAACTGATGGATGGCCCATCTGAGACGTAGCCGCGACCAACATTTGAAAAGGATAAGTCGTTAGAAAATAAATGCCAAAGGATGTTCTTTCAAATGGTAATGAACATTCCCCATTAAATTTAAAGTTTCTGTATTTTATCTAAAAAAAAAGTAGGAAATGTCAAAATGGTTCACCCTTTATACTGAGCGCGCCAAACAAATCGATAAAAAATGTTTCTTATTGTAGATTGGTACAATACTTTTTTTTGTACTTGTGTCAGTTGGTGTGTGTTTGACAGCTGTTTGATTACGAAAAGTTTCCTTGGTGATTTTTATCATGGAAAACCATTGAATAGCGAGTTTGCTGGAAATTTAGTGTTACCAATGAAATCATTGAAAATGTTGCAGAATTTTTTGAGTGTCTGCTTCAACATCCACAGTAGTTGAGAGGCACAAATCCTTCAGTTAAGTTCATGAAGTCATCGAAAAATTGCCTCATATGGATCATGCAGCTTTATAATTGATGACAACATCGAAAAAGTTAAAGAAACAGTGCTTGAAAATAGTCGTGTTTACATAACAAGATCACAGTGGATCTCGACATATATTTTATGGATCACCTGAAAACAGTTTGGTTAATGTTTCAGGTACGAAGCATGTCAGTGTTAAACTCTTATCTAAAGATCCGAATCTTTTACAAAACTGACGTCAGGTTAAGGTCACAAACGAAATGCTTCGCAATGTGCCTGAGGATCCAACATCCATCAAGCACATTACTACTAGCGGCACGGCGTGGATATATGAATAATATCTCTGATCTTTCCCACAATCTACTCAATGGCGCTCCAAAAATTAACCGAAATTGAGAAACCAAAGTTATTTCCAATCACTTTGATGAAACTCTGATAAAATTTCAGATCTTCTCTCCGTCAAATGTTTCTATTAAACGCTTGGCGCCGTCGCTGAGAAATTCTTTTTTATTTAAAGTTTTTTCCAACTTGAAAAAAGCGATTAATTGTCAACCAACTAGCACACTTAGTGTTGAAAATAAAATTTAACAGAATTTACAGCGCACTTCCAGCATATTGGTCGCGGCATGCTGTACATACAGATAAGCGCTAAGTAAACGTAAGATATTTATTTTTATGGCTGAGTAATAAAATGGAAAACGGTGTGATTTTTACCATTTATACATGTACACACATATGTATATATAACATACATATATATTTGCATGCAAATGTGTGTGAGTGTGTGCATTTAAAAGCTTGAGCGGATGAGTGGCAAAAATCACAGCTATTCTCTGTGCAATCCCTGCGTGGCATTGTTGGATTCGCGTGCGCCATTCTTTCATTTTCCATTGCCGTGTATATTCTGTATTTATTTTGTCGACAATTTTTGCCCGTCATATAATGTTTTATGATCTCTTTTGCATATTCATTGGCAAATGTGTACACTGCTTGGAGAAGAACAAAAGCGCAGCCAAATATATGCGCATATATTCACATGCATGCACGTACATACATTTGCATGTGCATGTATATATGTATGTGTGTGTGTGTCTGTATCCATTCATGTTCATTTACTTTTCGCATTTAAAAAGGTAAAACACACAAATTTGCAAATACCCACGCCTGTGTCTACTCTGTACTCTCATGTGTGTTTGTATGTATTGCACATATTTACACAGTCAAGCATTTGTTTGTATGTATGTATGTATGTTTTCGAATTGTGTGCATGAAAGCAAGCCTCTGAGTGCTTTTCCACACAGTAAATTGCACTGGAGGCCGTGCAACTGTCACCAATGGCTTTTGAGGAGAGGCAGCGGGGAATTGAAAAGTGAAAAAATGAAACGAATTATACATAAATATTATAATAAATTAATAAAATATTGTGCATATTTATTTTTTTCATTTTTAAAACCACAAGTTCATTTTAAATAAATTATAGTTTAGTTTGGAGCTCGTGTTAGCAAATACGGCGAGTGGAAGTGTGCCAAGAATATTTGAACATGTGTGAAAGTTACCCCCAATTTTTGGTAACGAGTCATGGTTCTTAGGTTCGAATCCCGAAACAAAGAGGAAATCTTCCGAGTGGCACACGCCGGCGTCTGCAACAGAGGGGATCCAAGCAGCATGAGCCTCGGCTCTTCAATGCTTGGAAATCTCGCTGGCAGCGCTGCATTGACGCAGAAGAAACCTATTTTGAAAGTTTTTAAAGAATTGTGACGATTGCTTCAATCTATTTTTGTAAATCTACTCAGTCCTATTACTTCCGGACAAACCCTGTATGTCTGCATTAGGGTGTGTAAAAAAAAATTGTTTAATTTTTTTGGTACTCTCAAAATTTGTTTGGAGACATCTAAGATAGACTCTCCAAATATGAGCTCTTAACAGTAACGGGAATGTCCTGCGCATTACAGTCATTATACCCTGAAGAGGGTATATTAAGTTTGTCACGATGTTTGTAACACCCAGAAGGAAGCGTCGGAGACCCTATAAAGTATATATATAAATGATCAGTATGTTGAGCTGAGTCGATTTAGCCATGCCCGTCTGTCTGTCCGTCCGTCTGTCTGTATATATACGAACTAGTCCCTCAGTTTTTAAGATATCCTTTTGAAATTTTGCAAACGTCATTTTCTCTTCAAAAAGCTGCACATTTGTCGGAACGGCCGATATCGGACCACTATAACATATAGCTGCCATATAAACTGAACGATCGGAATCAAGTTCTTATATGGAAAACTTTCACATTTGCCAATGTATCTTCACCAAATTTGATATAGATTATTTTCTAAGACAAAAATGTAATCTCCGAGAAAATTGTTCTGATCGGTTAACTAAAGCATATAGCTACCATACAAACGGAGCCATCGGAATCAAGTTCTTGTATGGACAACTTTCACATTTGACAAGATATATTCACGAAATTTGGTATAGATTATTTTTTAAGGTAACAATGTAAACTCTAAAAAACTTGTTCAGAACGGGTTACTATAGCATACAGCTTCCATACAAATTGGACACATAGTTTCTAACAGAAATGCACCTGTGAAGGGTATTTAGCTTCGGTGCAACCGAAGTTAACGTTTTTTCTTGTTTTTTTCTTATTGTCGAATAAAAAGATTCATTTCTGCCCTCTAACCACCTGAAAAAATGTTTCGTTTTGTTGAAAAATTTAATCAAGGAACAAGTTTTTTAGAATACCAAGCGAAAAATAAAACTTCAAGTTTTTTGGCCCACCCTAGTATGCACTATGTATATTTTCACTTTAGCGTCAAAGTGACATTTTCCATCAACATTTCAAGGCTGCTATTCGCTTCGATTCATTTATTTTTGTTCGGATATTTTGCCCACTATTGCTACAGTAGATGCTCCGCAGATAAATATTACGCCGTGAGCAGTGAGTCTTAATTCCCAACTCAACTGGCAACCAAGCAAGCAGCCAACCAAACAACTATACATGCGCCCCATTCCATTCAGTCAGAGAAATTTCAGAGAAATACTTTTAAATACAAATTAATATAAATAAATAAAAAATACTTTGCGATGCTATCATAAAACCCCAAAAATATGTCCACCTTCTCACTTGCAACATATTGTGGCAGAAATTATTGCGGTTGTTTCGGCAATTGATAATATATTTTTCATTGTTCTTCTTTTCTTTCTGGTTGTGCTTATGTTTTCGCTATGACATTGGAAATTAGCGCCATCTCGCCCACAAAGCAGATTTTCCAAAGTCATCTGTTTTCGAATTTTACCGCCAACCTCACCTCACTTACTGCTCACTACCTACAACAAGCTCAGCGCGCTTCGCTATCTGCCGTGCATTATGCTTCCTTTCACCCACCCATTCAACTGCTCAGCTACTCATCTTCACTCAGATATTCACTCAGTCATTCCGTCAACCAACCAACCAGCCAGTCATCCATTCATTGGGTGCAATTGCGTGGAAACGATTTTAGCGCTTATTGAAAGTGTTCCCACTTAACGGCACAGCGCGATGGCACTCGTGCAGCTGTCTGTGCCTCCTCCGCTCTTACCATATATGCAGTAGTGCTGGTGTTGTTGCCACCACCACCTTCACGGTGTTTTTCGCCAGTCACTGCCAATGCCCGTCTGCGCATTAGTCCCCATAGCGATGCCTGCCCCGGCGTCCATTTCGCTTCGGTCGCCAGTCGCTGAATAGAAAAATTAAATTTTGCCACTTTAAAAGCGCCCACTTTCGTTTGCCGCCGCGCTTCGCAGTCCGCCGATCGAACGGAACGGAGTTCGATGATTTGGTGTGGTATGCACCCCCTTTTTGTAAGGGATTATGTTTTTGTGTGTTTTCAGTGAGTTTTATATTGTTATTTTCCATATTCGCCGCCGCTTAGTTCAATTGCTGTTGGGTGTCGGGATTATTTGTTCGTCATTTCGTCTCTGCTTTGTTCCATTTCTCACATTCACATTCCCGTTTCGTCGCTGTTGTTGGCATTATTTATTTTCGCTCCACGAAAGGTTTGATTTTAATAGAGATTTTTTCAATCCCCTCTTTTGCGCAAATTTCCATAAGATTATCTGGGATTTAGTTTTACGCAGTTAGATTTCGTTTTGCTCACGCACGTTATCGACAGCGCATATTTCAATTCTCCTCTCTAATTTACATATTTTCCGTGTTTACCTGGCAATTTCAACTTTTCGCCGGCGCTCGGAAAACTCCACCCTTCCAAAGCAAATAAAAAATCACATAGTTCGATTATTTTTCGGATTGAACTTGAGCCATTAGCGTTTGTGCAAGCAAAACCATTTGCTCAGGCAAATTGAAAAGTTCGAGGAAAATTAATAAGAAAAAACAACAACACTGCAGCTAAAATAATTTACATTTAGAATGCTTCGGTCCTAAAAAAGAAGTTACGGATTTAAATAACTAATTTATTGAACAGATGTTTCAATCATAGGAATCCTTTTTTTATTATACTATTTCTATTAAGTAAAACAAGATCTTAATGCAGTATTTTCAGTAACTTCGAATAAATAATTACTAAGAGAATATAATTGCCCAACCATGAAGAAGCACGATTATTGCCGACCGAGCTATTCAAATACGGCGGCGAAGAACTGACAACGAGCATGCATCAGCTTCTTTGTAGAATATGGTCGAATGAAAGCATGCCCAACGATTGGAATTTAAGTGTGCCCTGCCGAATCCACAAAAAGGTAGACCCCACAATCTGCGCCAACTACCGTGGGATAAGCCTCCTCAACATCGCACATAAGGTCCTATCGAGCGTCTTTTGTGAAAGATAAAAGCTCACCGTCAACAAACTGATTGGATAGGATCAGTGTGGCTTAAGACTTGGCAAATCAACAACCGACCAGATATTCACCATGCGCCAAATCTTGGAAAAGACCCGTGAAAAGAGAATCGACACTCACCACCTCTTCATCGATTTCAAAGCTGCTTTTGACGGCCCGAAAAGGAGCTGCCCTTACGTGGATGTCGCTATGCCTGAATTTGGTATCCCCGCAAAACTAATACTTCTGTGTAAACTGACGTTGAGCAACATCAAAAGCTCCGTCAGAATCGGGAAGAATCTCTCCGAGCCGTTCGGTACCAAACGAGGTTTCAGACCAGGCGACTCCCTATCGTGCGACTTCGTCAATCTACTGCCGGAAAAAATAATTCGAGCTGCAGAACTTAACCGAGCAGGTACAATATTCTATAAGAGTGTACAGCTGCTGGCGTATGCCGATGATATTGACAACATTAGCCTCAACACCCGCACCGTTAGTTCTGCTTTCTCCAGACTGGACAAGGAAGCGAAGCAAATGGGTCTCGTAGTGAACGAGGGCAAAACGAAATATCTCCTGATATCAAACAAACAGTCGCACACTCGCGATTTGGCTCCCACGTTACAGTTGACAGTCGCAGATAATTTCGTCTACAAACAGTATTAACACCAACAACAATGCCAGTCTCGAGCGCCAACACAGAATAACTCTTGCCAACAAGTGCTACTTCGGACTGAGTAGACAATTGGGCAGTAAAGTTCTCTCGAGACGAACAAAGACCAAACTGTACACGTCAGTCTTCATACCCGTCCTGCTTTATCGTGCAGAGGCATGAACGATGACCACATCTGATGAGTCGGCGTTACGAGTTTTCAAGAAAAAGCTTCTGCGGAACCAACTAATATCACATTCGAAGGAACGAGAATACGAGAATACGACGACATTGACATAGTTCAGCGAATTAAAAGACAGCGGCTACGGATATAGGTCATGTCGTCCGAATGAATGAAAATACTCCAGCTATGAAAATATTCGACGCAGTACCCGCCGGTGGAAGCAAAGGAAGAGGAAGACTTTCACTCCGTTGGAAAGACCATATGGAAAAGGGCCATGCTACAGGTGGAATCTCCGGTGACGCCAAGAAGCGAAAAGGACTGGCGTATTCATGAGGATACCAGAGGCTTTAGATACTGACCGATTACATGAAACGAATGAGTAGTCGACTGTTGGCTTTTGTCAGGACCGTACTCTCTACCGCAAGTTATTACAGTTATTATTCGGAAGGGTTATATTTAATATGATTTACACAAGTCTTCATGTAAAATTAAGTTGTTAACAATTATTTATACAAATTTTGGGTATTGATATCAGATCAATCTGAACCACTTTCATACAATCCTTAAATGGAATGACTTCTGCCAGCACTTTTCAACCCCTTTAAAATATTGAATTATGTTTGTTTGCTTTCAGACACATTTGCTTCCCAGAACACTTGCGTTTTTATTATCTAAAGCTCTCGCTGAACGAATCACGTATTCGCCGAATTGTCATATAAATCCCCCGAGCAAAGTCAGACTCTAAGCAACACACACAAACATGCGCCTGGAAGAGCACTGCATAGTTTGTTTGGTTAAGTCGAAAATCACGTTTCGCGAGTGTTTTCAGTATCATTGATGTATTTATATGATGTTATTACCCGCACTCAGGCAACGCCTTCAGCGAGTGTGGCGCAGCTGCTGACGCATTCGGTTGGACGATCCTCTACGACGAAGGCGTGTTGTGAGAATATGTCTCTGTCCGCTTAACGCCGATGTTGCTGCCGCTGATGAAGTGATATTTACGCAATAAATGGACGCACACGCACACATGCACACATGAGCGATAACAGGCAATCCCAGCAGCCGCGCGACCACAAATTCGACTATCCTCACACACTCGCGCACACACACGCGCAGCAAATCCAACAAGCGTATAACTACTCAACCTCATTTCCGCAGCCAGCGTTGGCCGCGACAGCACTCACTCATTCATCCAGACACTCTGTTTGGTGTCGATGTCGACGATGTTGACGATATGAATGAGTTATGATGCGATGTGCCCTGACATTCGTTAAACTTGCAATGCGCCAGAAGTGGCAGCAACACCGCTGCGGCCACTGGCAACATAATGACAACGACAGCGAAAAGAAAATGGAAACGTTCAACATGTACCACGCGCACACACACACATGCGCTCACTTTGTATGCGTATTATGGTGAAATAGGTGGAAAAAGTTGCACAAAACCACAGGCGTGTAAGCACACCGCGACAACAACGCCGCGCCGTCAGCAACAATGACAGCAACATGCTGGTTGCGCTGCGTTTTTCTTCCGACCAACCGACTGACTGACTGACTGACAGCCGAACGTGCAGCGCGCCGTGCCGCGCCATGCGACGCGCTACTTTGCGGTGCGCTTTTGTGGCATTGTTCATGCGGCATAATTTAAATAATTGAAAGTTTTACACTTTAACCCACCGACGCGTTTACCTACGCAACAGCGCCTCAAGCCAGCAGCGTCGCCATGCCCATACACACATATGTACATATGAGCGCAGGTATGTGCGCGTTCGGTAAGCTCATGTGCTGGCGCGCGTGTGGCTGTGTGTGCTCGTGCAACTGGATATGTCTGCAAACATATGCTGCTGCTTTCAGTTGTAAATGTTGGCAGAAAGAAGCGTACGAGCGACAACTTTTTTGCCTTAATTCATTCATTCATCCATAATAAACAGTTAGCTACGTATGTGTAACTGTATATATGAATACACCCTCGTAAGCGCAGCTATTTGTATTGGTTTTGCGCTTTTATGTAGCGCATTATTTGCTGCGACTTGTGTATGTGTGTGTGGGTTAAAACGTTTCAATTTTAACCTTAAATGACATCTGCATTAACTCCACCTTCGCATATGGCCTACGGCTGCTCGAGGCTAATTCATCGGTCCAGTGACGGAACACCATGACAAGCTTTGTTTTTGTAGCGCCTAGCGAGTCGCTGTCTACTCT
This sequence comes from Bactrocera zonata, assembly GCA_037783105.1. NCBI lineage: Eukaryota > Metazoa > Arthropoda > Insecta > Diptera > Tephritidae > Bactrocera > Bactrocera zonata. The sequence continues at coordinate 188,554 of JBAWJQ010004654.1, read as the reverse complement.
TAAAAGGATAAATAATGTACAGTGATTAAAAGTAATTTTTAATATGCCTTGTTAAGCGCGGCTACTGAATGGCTTATAAATTTTCTTCCAATTGCACAGAATTCATTACTTTAATGGTTGAGTTCAAAGGCGTCGAAAGTAATTTTGTATGGCAGTGGTAGTGAAAATGAGATTTCTTCGTGGAATTACAAACTTTGGATGATGATAGTTTTCAACATTTTCTTCTCCATATAATCTCAAATATAACGAGTTTATTTGCTGCGAAATGCAAGGTTATCTAATAGCTTCTCTAATAGAAAACGCAGTGAGGACTATCTGACCAACATTTCAGAGAAAATTTTAACTCAAACCTGTCTTTAGAGACAGAGTCAAATATAATTTACCCTTTGTCGCTTCTAGATCATTTCATGGATACTTGAGGGCTCTAAATTAGTTCGACTTGCTTTGTAGATAGTTGATTTGGATTGTATTAAGCGCGAGCACTTTGGCTTTGAAGAGAGAGTGAGTATGAAGACCCTGACAAGGTGGCCAAAAATTGTACGAAAAGATGCAGGTACTAACAGGTAGGTTTCGAGACTGCAACATACTCTTGTAGAACCCTCAGAGGTGATTTCGTGATAGATGCCCAGAGCATACTAAAATTTTGGAGGAAACATTTCTACAGCCTGCTGAATGGCAGTGAAAACATGACACCAGTAGATGGCGAACCCGATTACCTATCCCTAAGCAGACCTTCCATTGCCCGATCATGAAGAAGTTGAATAGCAAATACCCATCTGAAGAATAACAAAGCGGCGGGGGCCGATGGATTGCCGGTCGAGCTATTCGATACCAAACGAGGTTTCTTACAAGGCGACTTCTATCATACGACTTTTTCAATCTACTGCTGGAGAAAATTATTCGAGCTGCAGAGCTTAATACTAGAGCAGATACAACCCATCTATAAGAGTAAATAGATATGATTGCCCCAAACATCCGCGATGTTAGTTCTGCTTTCTGCAGAATGGATAAGGAAGAAAAGCAGATGGGTCTGGTGGTGAATGAGGGCAATAGGAAATATCTGCCGTCGTCAAACAAACAGTCGCCGCACTCACAACTCTCGGCCCTGTTGACAGTCATAACTTCGAAGTCGTAGATAATTTCGTTTATCTCGGAACCAGTATTAACACCAACAACAGTGTCAGTCTCAAATTCAACGCAGAATTACTCATGCCAATAGGTGCTACTTCGGATTGAGTAAGCAATTGATATTATCTCTCGACGAACAAAGACCAAACTCTATAAGTCACTCATTATTGCCGTCCTGCTATATGGCTAGGTCATCTCGTCTGTATGGACGAAAACACTCCAACTCTGAAATTATTCGACGCACCACCCGCCGGGGGATGCAGAGGAAGAAACAGACCTCAACTCCGTTGGAGCGATCTGGTGGAGGAGGACCTGGCTGCACTTGGTATCTCGAATTGGCGGCAAATTGCGAAAAGAAGAAACGACTGGCGCGCTGATGTAAGCTCGGCTGTGCGAAAGCGGTGTCTTCGCCATTAAAGAAGAAGTATGAGTTATAGAAACGGTGAAATCCCGAAAGAAATGGTTCAGATCGGCCACTATAACATATAGCTATCATACAAACTAACTGACTAAAGTTCTTGAAAGGCATATTTTGCATTTGTTAAGGGAATTATAACTTCCGTACCACTAAAGTTAACTTATTTTGCTTGTTATAATTTTAATAATCGATATAAACGGAAATGTATTTTTGTTCCCAGATATTTTGAAATTAAGGTCTAGCTGACCCGCACGTGGGGAGTGTGAAGGAAAAAATGTTCCTCTTAAAAGTAAAATAAATCAAAAAAGTAGGTTGTATAGATTTTTTTTCAATAATTAAGATGAACCTGTGGTCAATTTAGAGACCCATTCAAAGTCTCCTGAAATTTAGGGAAACAATTTAGATATACAAGTGTCTGGGGGTCTTCAACTTAATTGCCTTAACGCTTTATTTTCTTTTCCAAATTTGCCAATTTCGTTGCACAATATTACGTTGTTGTTGTTTTAATAGTTATAATGCAAAAACAAGTAATCACTGGAGTCAGTGAAATAGTAGGAAATACTAATAAGAAATTATAATTTCCGCAGATCTCTTGGGCTGCCTCTAATTGGACACACTGTTCTCAGCGGATCCGCTACTCCAGCTATTGCTGCATTATATTGCCAACGAATTACATCCGTAACAGCAAATTACGACAGCTGCCATAGACGCTGGACGCATCGAAAGTGAGTGTTGCAACAATGAACAGGGTGTTGTAAGATTTTAATTTTATTCATGTGATTTGCATACATTGAGAGACATGCGGCCGCCATGCGAGTTGCAACTTGTTATCGCAGCGTCAGCATTCCATTGGTAAATATTTAAATGCTGAATTACGATTGCCAGTGAAATGCAATTGGGTGAAGGTAAGTGGAGCTGCAAAGTTTAAGGACACGGCTGTGGCAAACGACACACCATCACATTCATCCACCGTTGGAGAGATGAAAGCGAAAATACGCAGTGGTGAGGTAGTGAGGGTGTGCGCGAGGATAAGCTGCTGCAAACACTGGCTCAGCTGTTGCTCTGCGGCTGCTGTGGCATTTCCTCATTTCAGTTGTTGCAACATAGCAAAATATCAAATGAAACGTAATGCAATTGAGGCCGCGTTGCTGGTATGTTGCAACAATTTAAAATTGCAATGCATTTACGTGAATGACGCCACAAGGATATTGCCAACAACCAGCATGCCAACGTATTTAGCCACAACAACAACAACAACAAGAGCAATTTAAAAATCGCTGGTGACATCGTCCGCCGCCGGCACACATGTCAATACACGAGAATTAAATTTTCCTATTTGCGTAAGCGAGTGTGAGTGCGCGCGTGCGTGTGTGAGTGCTTGCTGGCGCATCGCTTTCGCGCATCTTGCAACGGCAACAATAGTGTTTAGCCTGCATAAGCGACACATTCGCGCACATTGTTGTTGATGTATTTCCGCTGCAGATGCGCAAATATTTACACTTGCATGTGAGGCATGAGCCCCAGCCACCGCGTTGACTTGGTGCAACACAGCCGCACCGCGTGCTCCGCGCTTCCCATTACACGCCATTTCGCCGCAGAGCACAGACATGTAAATTTACACAAACACGCACACTCATGCGGCTAAGCGTTCCGGCGGTGCTGTACCCACTTAGCTGCGTGCAACGCGCATTTGCGTGGCACGAAATTCTCTAAAATGGTTTTCAAAACTTATTTGCTTAGGTGTTAGTTGGTTTCGCTGGCAGTTTAAAGCGCATAGTGCTAACATCACTCACCGTTTACACCTTCTAAGACAGCTGAAAGGTTTTTGTTGACAATTTACAAAGCAAAAAAGTTTTCATTTATTTTTGCAAGTCAGAAAAACATGAATTTTTTATTTTTTTTTTGAAGTGTGGTTATATTTAATTGGTATGTAAAACAAGAAAAAACGGTTGCAACGAAGCTATAATCTTCTTCTTTATTGGCGTAGACATCGCTTCAGCGGTAATAGCCGAGAAAGGACACAACAGCGTCGGGTGAGACTGAAGCTGTTATACTTTTCCGACTCCGATCGTTCAGTTTGTATAACAGATATATGCTACTGCAACTGGGCCTGAACAATTAGTTCATAGATTGTCTCACATCCATGTCAAATTTCGTGAAGATATCTCATAAATTGAAAAAGTTTTCCATTCAAGCACTTATTTCCGATTATTCAGTTTGTATGGCAGCTATATGATATATTGTTCCGATATCGGCGGTTTCTATAAAGGAGCAGATTCTGGCTACGGACAGACGGGCATGGCTAAATTAAGTCAGCTCGTCATACTCATCATTTATATACAAGTACATACACATTTTTTAGCGTTTCCGGCGTTTCCCGTTAGGTCTTACAAGCTTTGTGACAAACTGAAATAATCCATAATAATAATAATGATCCAAGAACTACTCAAAGCTTTAATTTCTGACGGATGTCTGAAGATATGCACTCCCAGATGTTTAAGTTTTGACCTCCCTAACGCGGGACAGTCAAGAAGGAACTGTTGATTTGTTTCTACATCATCTTCTTCCATACAGCTGCTGCAGATGGCGTCTGGTAGGACTCCCAGCCTTACTGAGTGGACACCAATAGGCTAAGGGCCCGTTAAAAGCCCTAGGGAGAGACTAGCCTTACTGAGAGCAAAGAGATCACAAGATATCTTGCGATCGCTCTTGGGATGGTGACCCAGCGCTGGGCTTCCAAGCCCAGCTATCTAGTAGAAGAATACATGACGAGACGGGAGCACCGACCCGTCCTCTACCGATAATGGTTCTAAAGGCCTTGTCTACCTAGCTCACTAGCTTTACAATTTTCTGCGATTCCATTGTGGCTTGACATCCATACCATCCTAATCACAACGACCCTCGATGCTATTAATAGCGAGGTTAGGCATTCTTTGATCAGCCCTGAACGCACTGTTAATGAGTTCAGGGCTAATATCGCCGCTTTGCTATCTTACTTTTCACTGTAGAGTGGCGTAAAAGACCTAAACAACAAAACAATCGTATGAGAATTTCAAGTCGTTAGATTCAGCCGCTTTGGAGAAATTTTTGGCACCGAAAACGGATTTCGCGAGAACCCAAATTAAATTCTTAAAAATTCACTCATAAGTTCAAAACTATTTGGAAATTGTTTTCAGATATATAATTCGGAAGTATTAGCCTTACATATGTATATCAGGCGTAAAATGGAAATAACATCCATAAGCAATCAAGTTTAAGACTTTAATGCGGTTCGGGTCAGTTTCAAAGTTAAGGAAGAAATATTTTTGAATTTAAAATTAAGTAAATAAATTGGTTTGCTGCATTCGAGTACAAGATGGAAAACGGCAACAGTTATTGCTCTTCCAAATGCGTATATTATTTACAAATTAATTATTTTTGAAAAGCGACGTCCTAAAATTGACCAAAGCACATTGCAGACAAATTGCTGCTCTTTATTCCGTATGACAAAATTTGTGTACAACTATTATTTCTTGCTGCCTTGTCGCTTCGGCATGAGCAATTCTTCGAAAATATGAATCAAAGCCAAATTCGGACACAACTGCAAGTGACTTCAAAGTGCACCCCAAGGTTCAGCAGCAACTGCAGCGACGATAAACTACACGAAACTCTGGCTACAAACACACAAAAGCAACACTGGACACACAACCACTCTATTTCAGAGCAGTAGTAGCAACAACAGCAAACACACTATGCGGTCATTCGTCCATTCTGCAGTGTTGATAACAGCTGCCACACCAATAGCTCCATTCGCCCCAAAATCAGCAACGGTAATTGCAGTCAGCACACAGCCTCACACTTATCCACAAATGCATGTCACTACACATTTACACACATATGTATGAATGTATGCTCAACTATATGCTAGATACATTCGTATAAATATTAAATAGTTTATTCTGGCTGCTGCTGTAAGCCCGACTATCTCACTTAATGCCGACTGTGTCCATGAATTAAAATAAAATTATCTTTTTCCGGTTCATGTGGGAAGCCACACAACTGAGCAGGTTTTGGTGTTGATTTGGTAGCTCACACAACACTTCGTACGTATTACATAACGGGCAAAGGGGTTCTCAATTGGAGTTAGATGATGCTTCAGTTGAATATTATAATAATTCATATATCAACCTTCCCTCTTAGCCTCGTCACATGAAGCTCATTGCACTCCACCACCACTCGACACTTAATCCTTAATAAAAAATATGTTTTTTTGCACGATTTCGAGTCGACTACTCTTACTAACACCCCCTTTACATATGTAATCAAATGTGCTATAGAACAGCTTGGCAATATATGCATACAATTATTGAATATTTTCAAATCCAATGAAGTTTAGTGTTTAACAAAACACATGAATATAAAAAAGAGTGGCAAGCTTCGGGGGTCAAAAGTGGATTGAATTGTATCAATAAATTAGTGAATTATTGAATTAAAGGTAAATTGCTGAGGTAACTTTTTAAATGAATCAATTGAGATAAAATCGTTCATTTTAAGAGGAATGGGACACGAGAAATCGCAGAAAAAGGTATGAATAGCAGTTAAGGAGGGCTAAGTTCGGGTGCTACGGAACACATTATATTCTTGCAACTTGCAAGTATCAAAGCCAGGGAAATACTTTAAGGTGCAAACCGTCAATCGGAGTATCGGACTCCAAGCAATTCAATATAAAATTGAAGTTTCCTAACTCGAGTCACCATAAACAACAAAGAAACGAGCTGGAAAGACTTCAATTTATGGAAGAAAAATTGTATGAAATTTGACTTCAATTGCCAATTTAAGAGTTCGAGTTATGGAAGTTCAACTGTATATATTAGGTTGTCAAATATCTCCTATGCTCTATAAAAAGTGTTATAGTGATCGGATTTAGTTCGAATATGCGCCGTTTCGTTCAATAATCTGTTTCCATGTAGACGGCAACTTCATAATACCCCCCTCGTAGAAGCCCCTCTCCTTATTTGCTAAGAACTCGGACAGTCACTTTTCGCAAGCCTCTTTTGAGTTCAACTTTACACCAACAAGGGCGTTCGCCATGGACAAGAACAGGTGGTAATCACTTGGCGCTTTGTCCGGGCTATATGGTGGATCCGATAAGACCTCCCATCTTAACTCCCGTAGCTTCTGACGAGTCATCAACGAAGTGCGTGGTCTGACGTTGTCCTGGTGGAACACTAACCCCTTCCTGTTGGCTAATTCTGGACGCTTTTGGTCGATCGCCTGCTTCAAACGGTCCAGTTGTTCGCAGTAAATGGTATAATTAAGCGTCTGGACATATGGGAGCAGCTCATAGTGCATGATTCCCTTCCAATCCCACCAAACATAGAGCAAAACCTTCTTGGCCGTCAATCCCGGCTTGGCCACTGTTTGGGACGATTCACCGGCCTTCGTCCACGACTGTTTTCGCTTGCTTTTGTCATATGTGACCCATTTTTCGTCGCCAGTCACCAACCGCTTCAAAAATGGGTCGAGTTCGTTCCGTTTCAGCAGCATATCGCATACGTTGATTCAGTCCAGAAGGGTTTTTTGCGTCAAATTATGCGGCTCCCAAGCATCAAACTTTTTGGTATATCCAGCCTTCTGCAGATAATGGTTTGGTGACTAACTTCCATCTTTTGGGCGATGTCGCGAAATGCCACATGTCGGTCTAACACGATGTTTTCCATGATTCGATCGGTATTCGTCGTCACAGGTCTTCCGCCGGCTGGCTTATCCATAGTGTCGTTTTCACCCGCTCTGAATCGTCGAAACCATTCCCCCGCAGTTCGAAGTGACAGAGTACCATCTCCCAAAACAACATTAATCTCACGGAATGTTTCTCTAGCGGATTTGCCTTTAACGAAGGAAAACTTTAATAACGCGTATTTCGGCGTTAGTGAACTCCATGTTTACACGTTTATAACTGTTGAACGCAATATCCCAACTAATTATGCATAGCGTCGTTTTGTAGGTTATGCCAGGAATTTTCCAAGATGTATAGTATTGCAAAATACGAGCTCTGTAGCGCTTTATACAAAAAGGCGGAAGGAAGATGTTTGACAACCTAATATATAACTCATACACTGGCCGACATATTCGCTAAAACATTGTGTTAGAAAACATAGCTTATGGGAGTTGGCGTTAGTATCGACCCGATTTTATCTACTTTTAGCAATACTTCATACTATTAATACACCACATACTAATAAAATGTTCCCTCAGGTTGATTAAGGTACCATCACCAAACATATGGAATAAAGTCACCCGTATGTTTGGGCCATCAATAATTTTTGTTAGATTTAAACAATTGTTGATCATAAGGTGGAAAGCCATATCCCATTATATTAATTGCTTCTTGATTTGTATACTGCAAACTGAACGAATCGGGTTTGATAATACAACGCAGCCGATTGGAAGTAGTACCACGACAACGGCCCGGCTCACACCGCCTTTCTTGTAAACAGCTACCTAACCAATGCCTAGGATTCTTAGTAAAAGTTCTTATAAGAGCGAATTTTACTGTTGTAGCTGTAGTTGTCTAGGAGATATGAACATTATACATATTATACCTATTGCAGTGCGCCTACAGGTGTCATTTGTAAAACTGCAAAATAATCTTATCGTAGTTCGGAGGTCACTCGTATATTTCAAAGCTGTGTGTCTTGGCTAGAAAAGTGTTATTTTTGAATCTGTCCGTTTGCAAACATTATTATCTTATGCATAATAGGACTAGAAGTAGCGTGTTAGAAGTGGGGATAGTGAGGGTTCCATCACGTTGAACTAAGTCGTGGAGGAAAGCTAAGTAATTAAAAAGTTGGTATTACACGCAAAACTTAACTAAGCAAAGTTGCAAACCACAAAAGCAAAAACGTTCATTTTCACATCAAAGTATCGAACTCTTTTATATAAACCAAACAAAGGAATAGTAAGTCTCTTGAAATGCGTGCATTACTTTTTCAATTTTTACTGTTAGATAGACACAACTCCTCGACAACTGGCTTTTATTGAACTTTTGAAGCTCTTTCATTTCATCTTATTGAAAATTGAAGCAAAGCTTCTGCTTTAAGAGCTGTGAAGGAATAACAGCAGTCCATCCGATGACCTTCTGTGTGATATCGTCTTATGGCCATTTATGCTTGGCTACATGCTATTTCCGAACTGAGAAATTCATCTTTCAATATATGTAACTGTACACACACACAAAACACATGCGCATTTACAGTGATACAGAGCCTCGTAATATCCGTCTTAAAGCGTTCGTGTTCGTCGCTTCTACAAATCATTGCGACACCATAAATTCTAAATTCCCGCACAACATTTCGCTGCTGCGGCTGCTGAATTGCACGAGTGCAAATATTGCATATTGCTGATGCTCGCATTTCCACGGAGAGCAACGACGGGGCTCGGCGCGGACACTGGTGCGCCGGTGGATGGCCGCTGGCGTGGCACTAAGTGGTAATTCGATGAGGACGATAGCGGATGTATGAATGGAATGATCCAGTGGCGCTGCTGATGCCGATGTAGCTGATACGAGCAGCGGCAGCATTGGCGTTGGAGGTGGCGGTGGCGGTGGCGATCTGTGGTGGCTGTTGCGAGGGAGTTGCAACATAATGAAACATGACATGTTATTTGTACAACGTCGACTATGACGAAGGTTTTAACTGCGTGTAATGTGAGCGTCGTCGCAGAGGCAACGGCATGTAGTACAAGTGCTACAAAGTGCTCTTGTTGGTGTACTTGCCGCAACACACACCGCCACACGTACACATGCACCGCACCGGCTGAGGGATGAGCAATTGCAGTTCATGAAGTTGCCGAGTGGAAAATGGCGTGGAATAAAGGCAAAAAGTAAATATGCCAGTGGCTCATGCGCTACAACTGCAAATGCAACAACAACAACAGCGTTGCGCTGTGCGCTAGTAAAAATGCTGGCGAAAAATTGCATGCCACAACAGCAACAGCAACAATTGCTGAGCGCAAAAAATGTATGTGTGGGTGTGTGGCATGCCATACAACGGCCGTTGGTTGCAACACTGATAGTTTCTGAGGGCAATTGCTGGTTGGTATAGTTACAGCTGCAACACCAGCAATCATTCCATATCAACGGCCTGCAACATAGCAATATAAACCCATAATATATGTATATATTTATTAGCAAACATCTACATACATACCCACATATATGCATGTTTGTGTGTATAATGTGGAGAGTAAAAATTTAGCTGCTGAAACGAAGTCTAGTTGTTGGTGTGGTGTTGCAGCAAAATTGCCCGCTGCATGACTGAGTCGCTGCCTCATTGGTTAGCTCGTTGGCTGGCAACTTTGCTACTTTCATCGTCCGATAGTAAAAAGCCAGCCAACGCACACACACACACACACACATAAAGCTGGTGTGCCGTTGGCGCGGAAATTGCGCGGCGTGTAAATAAATTGAGTGCTATGATAAATAAACTATTTTCCATCCCAGTCAGTAGCGGCTTCACATGCTTACTTACATATTTACTAACATGCTTATGTTTGCCTGTGTATGTGTGCTTAAAAGCACTCACATGGCAACTTAAAACCGCATATTCTCATATTTAGCAAGCCACTGAGCTTTAGCACTACTCCTATCCAGTAGGAAATTTTCCCCAAATGTACTTCATATTGTATTTTTAAACGTCAATGAGAATATAGCAAACCCCTCTTCTCCGTAAAAATAGTATTATCATTCTTGCTTTCTTCTTGAAATCGTTGGGATGAAAGTTGGGTTCTGCATGCATAGTGTATGATTAGTTTGGATATTGCGTTCAACAGTTATAGATGTGTAAAGATGGAATTCACTGACGCCGAAATACGCGCTATTAAAGTTTTCCCTCGTTAAAGGCAAATCCGCTAGAGAAACGTTCCGTGAGGTTAGTGTTGTTTTGAGAGATGGTACTCTATTACTTCGAACTGCGTGGGAATGGTTTCGACGATTCAGAGCGGGTGAAAACGACGCCATGGATAAGCCATCCGGCGGAAGACCTGTGACGACGAATACCGATCAAATCATGAAAAACATTGTGTTAGACCGGCATGTGGCATTTCGTGACATCGCCCAAAAGATGGAAGTTAGTCACCAAACCATTATCTGCAGAAGGCTGGATATACAAAAAAGTTTGATGCTTGGGAGCCGCATAATTTGACGCAAAAAACCCTTCTGGACTGAATCAAAGTCTGCGATATGCTGCTGAAACGGAACGAAGTCGACCCATTTTTGAAGCGGATGGTAACTGGCGACGAAAAATGGATCACATACGACAATAGCAAGCGAAAATGGTCGTGGTCGAAGACCGGTGAATCGTCTCAAACAGTGGCCAAGCCAGGATTGGGGGTTAGGAAGGTTTTGCTGTGTGTTTGTTGGAATCATGCACTATGAGCTGCTCCAATATGGCCAGAGACTTAATTCTACCATCTACTGCGAACAATTGGATAGCTTGAAGTAGGCGATCGACCAAAAGCGTCCAGAATTGGCCAACAGGAAGAGTGTAGTGTTCCACCAGGACAACGCCAGACAACACACTTCGTTGATGACTCGTTAGAAGCTACGGGAGTTCGGATGGGAGGTCTTATCGCAACCACCATATAGCCCGTACATAGCGCCAAGTGATTACCACCTATTCTTGTCCATGGCGAACGCCCTTGTTGGTGCAAAGTTGAACTCAAAAGAAGCATGTGAAAAGTGACTGTCCGAGTTCTTCGCAAATAAGGAGGGGGGCTCCTACTAGGAGGGTGTTACGAAGTTGCGGTCTAGATAGAAATAGATTATCGAACGAAACGGCGCATATTTGAACTAAATCCGATCACCTTTTATAAAGCATTGAGTATAGAGCAAAAAAGCGGAAGGGAGATATTTGATAACCTTATATTGTTCCAAGTAGAGGTACTTTTTCAATAGCCTTGACAGATCACCAGCTATAGTGTTATTTTTGCTCAGTATTGTTTGACATTTCATCTCGAAATGACCAGCTCGCAGTGAAGAAAATATAAGTAGCAGCCGTAGCTGAGAGGGTACACGAAGACCGTGGAGAGTAAATTCGGCGCCGTTCATAGCAACTCGGACTGACGTGTGGAACGACTTGGCGAATTTATTGTCAAGATCTTAAATTGAAAGCGTACAAAATATAGTTTGTACAAGAACTGAAGCTGCTCGACCTTCTCAAGCGACATCTCTTCGCTCTATGGGCGCTTGAAAAGTTCTAAGGCGATCCGACATTTTCGTGGCAAATTTTTTTTCAGAGATAATACCCACCTCTGGTTCAATAGGTCGCTAAACAAGCAAAAATGCGGCATTCAGGACCAAGAACAACCTAAAGAGATTCAAGAGCTGCCATTTCATCCAGAACAAGCAACGGGTTGGTGTGGTTTGTGGGATGGTTCGGTTCTTATTTCTTCAAAACTGATGCCGGTAAGAACGTATCCGTCAACTGCGACCATTATCACGCTATGACAACCGACCGTTTGATGCTTGAAATTGATGCTCGTGATCTCGGCGAACATTTGGTTTCAACAAGACGACACCACTTCCCATACATCGCATCAATTAAAGGATTTATTGAGAGAACACTTCGATTAGCAAATGGTTTCACGTTTTGAGCAGGTCGATTGGCCACCAAGACCTGTTAGACTTTTTCCTGCGGGGATATCTAAAGTCTAAAGTCTATGCGGACAATACCTCTTCGATTGAGGCCTTGGAGCAGAGCAACACGTGTCATTGTCGGTTACTAGTCGACAGACCCGAACGAGTCATCGGAAACTATACTCAAGTGATGGACTTTCTGAGACGTAGCCGCGGACAACATTTGAAAGAGATAATCCTCAAAAAATAGATGTCAAAGAATGTTCTTTCGAATGATAATAAACATGTCCCATTAAATTTGAAGTTTCTATGTTTTTTTTTTTTTTTGTTTTTTCATTAAAAAGTTAGTGAACCTCGAAATGGATCACCTTTAACATGTAAGTGTTTACAAAAATGAATTAGTTCTTTTCTCATGTATGTAGCTCCGTAGCAGCCGCGATTAACGTGTTTTCTTCCTTTTGAATTGTCGATGCAAAACATTATTTCTAACCACAAAGAAACGTCTTTTAAAATTTTGGTTTTTGCATCCTCTTCTGGTGTTTATTTTAACTTCGGAACTTCATCCACACATATGCATGCATATAGTATAAACCCAGCTAAGCGGTATTCATGCTAATATTTTATTCACCGTTCTAACCGAAGATTTTACCGTTAACGCTGATTTTATTTTTGATTTTTGCACTTTTATATTTTAAATTCCATTTCCTTACTATTTTGCAGCGGTTTAAACTTTTTACTAAGCGAGGCGCACATACCTACATACACATGTCCAAGCATGAATCTAAATATAGCTGTACATATGTATGTGTATTTGTGCGAATTATATAAATTTTTGTTGTTATTTTTCGAGCGTTGCTTGGTTAAGCGTCTCCTCCATTCCGCATTTTCATTTATCATTCATATGCATCCGCAGTCAAATACATGTAAACACACACACGTACTTTATATATATGCATATACATGTGTGTTATGTGTATGTGTTTGATTGTGCTGTATGTACACTGTATTTATATATGTATATATATATGTATGCCTATCTTTATTTTGCATTGTTGTTTAACGCTAGGTACGTGGTACGTGTGCCTCGCCCATTCCATCCGCCCGTTTGTTGGTTTAAATTAAGCCGCAGGTTATTGGGTGACGGCAGCTCTGCATCTAACATTTGCCTCCGCTCGAAATTGCCTCGGCGTAGTTGTTGTGGTTTTTATTGCTATAACAAATACCTTTTTCCATTCATTTTTTTCTTTTTTGTTTCGTTTTTGTTGCATAAACGCCCACAAAGCTTAACGCGCGCGCCCATCGCAATCGCGCTCCGTGCACGGCTCCCGCTCTCTGCACTGGCTGAGCAGTTTGCGGTGCGGCTCCGCGTGGAAATTTGCTTTTCAAGCGTGAAATAGGTGTGCGCCGTTTGTATGCTCGCGAATTAAATTTAATTGTGTTTATCAAAGGAGAGAAACATTTAAATATACCGTTAATAAAAATTTAATATCAGTTGCTGCAGAAATGCTGCGGAATTTTTAGTATGTCAAAGTTTTATTACAGATATTATGCTCCATTGACGTACAGGTAATTGAGGGGAAAAATGGTTGGAAATATAATATTACAGATTATGTGAGACACCAAAGAAGAGAATGGCTGAATATATGAAAGCGTTCTAGGAAGATAGGTCAAGTGACCGCAGTACTGGATTATCATGGCTCCCTGGTATCTTCCGGGAGAATAATTTGATAGACATTTTATTTTTGTCTAGTTCTGTAAAACTATGACAAGCACTTAATATTGTTATGTTATATACCATAACATTTGAGGTTATGTTACCTTTCAATGACTATGCTGTTCTTAGTATGATGTTAGCACCACTTCTTTAGTTTGATTAGTAAGCTGACGTACGAGTTGTATTTTGACTTCTGCTGCTTATAATGGAATTTAAAAGAACATTTTTTTGGAAAAGTCGATAAAGTCCAAAATAGTTCAAATAATATAATATATTTACAAGTAAGATTCAATTTAATCTCTACAGAACATTATCTAATTATCAGACATGCCAATAGCCTGGGAGCACTATACAATTATTATTGTAGAAGCTGTCAAGAAGTGCAAGTTGAGTAAGCGAAGACTACGAAACATTTTTTATGCGAACACAAAGCTTTGCGTAGGAAAAGCATCACAACTAATGGACGAGAGTTTCTTGACGATATTTCGGAGCTTGCGCAAATAAAACTCTTTCTATTGAGGAACTTCTTCAGAAGTACGGGGTGATTCAGAGAGGAAATTATAGAGTGAGGGAGTTTTGGTCTCGGATGTTTTCACAATAAACCACTTAAAGGCCTTAGTGCGTCGTCAGTCACCCAGACTTCCTATTTCTTTACTGTCAGGACATAGAACTTTCCACTCTTAGATCGTGATAAAAGTATAAGTATCATAATATGAGATCATCAGTGCAATTTGGTAAAACGTTACTTTCAAATGTCCTGATCACTATATTGTACTACCTAGTGTTATTGGTTATTTTTTATTCATTGTAAAATCTTTTCCTTGAGATTCACACTCAAAGCAGGCACCCAGCTCCCGAATAAATAAAAGCTTTCTGCAAATATACTTGAATATAAGTATATACTATCGGATATAGACGACACAATTTTTCGCCGGATATAATCATAACAAATTGTGAAAAAAATTGTAATTAAATTTCCCGGGAAAATGATATTTCAAAACGATGTATTTTGCTAAGTTGGTGGAACTTTCCTTAATTACAATGCCTAATATGAGCACGATCTGTCAACCAGTTTGCTTACAGCAGCTGCTTAAGTCAGTACACCTCAGTAATGCATTGCGAATTTTACAGTGGATAAAAATATTGAACAAAGAATTTGTCTCAAATTTTGTATTTTTAATCAAATCGAAATCATTGCGAATGTTTAGAAAGTCTTTCGTTGTTTCAGTTTTATCAAAAACACATGCCTACAGGTGGTACAAAGCCTTCAACGACGGTCGAGAGATCGTTGAAGACATGTCTCGTTCTGGTCGACCTTCGACCTCTTTAACTGATGATAGTATTAAAAAGTGAATACTATGGTGCTTGTAAATCGTCAGACAAGTGTTAGAGAGATGGCAAGAGAGCTCGATATCTCTCACGAGTCCGTTCGAATAATTTTGGTGGACATTTTGGGTATGAAACGTGTTCTTGCTCGACTTTTACAAAAATAGCACCGTAAACAGATCGCTCTGGGCACGTTTGATCGTACGAGTTGAGATCCCATATTCATGGAGAGCATTATAACTGCCGATGAAACATAGGTTTATGAGTTTGGAATGCAAAAAAATCAACAATCATCGGAATGGTTTAAAAAGCGAGCCTAAACCAAAATACCATACCAAAACCGCTAAAAAGTCAAAGTGATGCTCATTGTTTCTTTCGATATTCTTGGTTTGGTGCATCATGAATTTGTTCCGGAGGGACAGCCGGTCAATAAGAATTTCTATTTGGCCGTATTGAAGCGTTTGCATGAGAACGTCCGTCCTAAAGAGCCGGAATTGTAGAGAAACAATTCATGGATTTTGTACAATGATAATGCACCAGCCCATCGTGCCACGATTCTGACTGGATTTAAAGCAAAAACGTCATCGATTTCGAAATAAGCATTATCGGTCAGCTTCAATGAACCATAAAATAACTGACTGATGTCATCGCCATTAAAAACACTTCGATCTAGGTAGGAAAGAACCCATTTGGTAGATATGAGCTTTTTAAACTGCAAATAAACATAAGTACATATCGATATTTTCAGCACAAGAATTCTTCATTCGATAATTTTACTGCAGCCATTTGTTCATTTTATGTAACAACTAAATTACCTCGTAAACATTTTGGGATAATTGATATCGTCATTACCTGAAAAAAGAGAAAAAATAATGAATAAGATTTGTTGTAAAAATAAATACGTGTCAGAAGTATACATATATCCAAAGGAAGTGTTGTCATATTCAAACATCATCTCATAAATAAAATTTGAGCGCGAAACCTCCGCTTTATTTACAAATTCAGCAGCTAAGCACCTTAACTTAATGTAAACACTAATACACTCAATTTATGATTAACAGTTAATATTTATGCGGCACATCTCTCGCCATTTAAAGCAGCTTCAAGCAGCCGAAACCCATCCTCGACGGACCTGCGGGCCAAGCAAATGATTCACTGATTCGCGTACCTGTCGGAAACCCATTAATCGAGTTGGCACAGATTCAGCAGTTCCACACTAATACACATATGTATATTTGTGTGTGTGTGTGAATGTGTGTGCGGCTCACCGGTTATTGAACGGACGCCATAAAGGAGAGAGTGGGTGAAGCAGTCAAAAGGGCAGCACTGTTGCGTAACCAAGTGAGATATAAGCGCCGCACATCAACACTTTCCTGCCGCATTTGCTGTTGTTGTTGTCGACGGAAAGGCTGACTAGCTTCGGCTGAGATTTATTATTTATTACGGCTATCAAACGTGTTGCCACAACACACACAAACCAATGTGCCACAATTGCAATGTGTGTCTGTGTATCGGTGAGTTAGCAAAGATAAGCGCAGAGCGCAAAGTATGTGTAAAGCTGGTGTTGTTGGCTAGCAACATTGTGGCATGTTCGCGGGTGCTTGGCTCGAGTGTAACAGGGTCATTAAGCTGAAGTAGCAATTCATTAATTATGCACACAAGCAAGCCCACGCCTACTTATGCAATACATATGCCCGTTGATATCCCTTTGGCTGCATAGAGAATTCATGAGCTTATGTGGCTCACAGCAAGCCACATCCGCATCCGCCTCTCGCTGCTTGCAACTTTTATGTATGCATACATGTGTCTGTGTACGTGTGTTTGTGCTCGAAATACAACACTAAACTGCATTTGTGCTTCAGTTCTGTGCATCACCGTTATCCACAGCCTGGTGTATTATTGTTGTGGCTGGTTTGTTTCGCTTTAGTCAGCGCTCGGCCGGCTCTTGGTGGCCTAATTAAAAACGTCAACCTTGCAAAAACACACTCCATTCATTGCGGCAGCGAAACAATTGTCAATTATCCGCTTTTATGCCACATTGTGGTGGCGCGTTGGTATCCTGGCATCGTGTTGCAAGGCAGCTGCCTGCCCCGGTGTTCGCCATGAATTTTAAATAATGGTTACCCGCCACGAGGACTGCATTTGCTGAGCGTGTTAGCGCTATATTTCTTCATTGCAATTTTTTCAGATCATTTTCTGCTTCATTTAATTCAGCGTTGGTTAATTAACTCGGATGTAACGGAATTTAACAGAGAATGCTTAGAGATATACACTGAGTTTATTTAGACGTAAGTCTGAGGATTTGAAAAAAAGGCAGTGCATCAATTCTAAGTGATTTTTCTGGTACCTATAGTTGACTTTTTACCGCAAATATCGGTCAATTTGTGAGATATACAATTGATGATCAGTGGTAACCTTTACCTGGCAATGATATGTCTGTATGTCAAAAATGGGTTTAATCGTGTCAATACTTCCTTAAGCTCTCATATACCTAACACGACGACTTCTATAACTCGAAGCTCTCCATAACTTAAACTCTTGAATTGAAAATAGAAGTCAAATGTCATACAGTTTTCCTTTCATAACCATTAGAAAATTTGGTCAACTATAATATTTCTCTGTATTTTTCCTGATATTGATCTTCTTCGAAAAAAAATTGTCGCTCTCCAAATTATTATGCTAATTCTTCACTTCTCTTCCCGCAAACTTGTCCATCATTATTCACCAGATAAATATTTTGCCCTACACTAAAAAAATTTGCTTAAATTTCATGTCGCCCTCGTGGCCTCGTGTTTAATGAATGGCTATTACCGCTGTCACTGCTGCTCCTTTGGCTGTTCACGTTGCACCTTCCATTCATTTAATATCTTTGTTGCTGCATTTTGTTTAGTTGCCATTTTGTTACGCTTATCGTCGTCGCCGTAGTATTTATTGGTGTTTGCCTTAAGTTTCCTGCTTTTAGATTATGGTTCCCTCAAGAATTGCGTCCAAACTGCAGCGCACCGTACCGCACCGCCCCGCCCGCCAAACTGATTTTCTGCTACTTCCATGGGCACTGCCGCCACACTGCTCAAGCGGAACTTTTCTAGTCGCAAAATTCAAATTTGCTCAGCTTGAGTCTTTGTTTTAGTTGCAAGTAGTTTTGCAGTAGCAGCCAATTCCTTGTTGCATGTAAAATAGTTTGGCTGCCGTTCGTTCCCTCGAGTCCCTGCCACACACCACTTATTGTTGCTTACAAATTTCATAATCCAAGTGGTCTCCTCCTTCTTATTACTCGACCCAAAGCTCACCCTGCCTCTCTCTGATATCTTCGTTCTATTTTACTCTGTTTTGTTGTGGCGTAATAAAGCGCCATTTTATTGCCGCACTTGCAGCCACTAGAAATTGTCATTTTTTCCTTTCTTTAACTATACAAATTTCTAAGTTTTGAATTCTGTTTGGTTGCCGAGAAGTCTAGAAAATGATTTTGTAGTGTCGCAAAGCTTAGCATTTCGACTAGGATGTAAGTATATAGTTTAAATGTGTTCGGTGTTACTTAAAAGAATTGACAATTTTTTTACACATCTGCCTGCAAACAATTAATGACGGTCTATTGGATCTATACAACTATATCTGAAAATATATGTTCTGCCAGAGCTTTAAATTGAATAAGGTACCAACTTCCGGGTCTGAAACTCTGCGTTATATGTAGTTTTATACAGACTTAGTGGTGTACAGGCTTCGTCGGACTACAGGTATAATGGATACACACTAAATCGCGGCTAACGAAACTACAAAGCATTTAAAGAATTAGCGCAGAGACTAACATATACCACGCACACCGTGCAACCCTTAAGGTCTTTGTGTAAGAAAGAAATAAACGACCTCACTTAAATAAGAGCTTGCATTCGAATTTTCTATTAGGCTACAGGGTAGGCCATTTAAAGTTGACCCATTTGTTTCTAAAAAAAAAAGAACAAAAGAAAACAATGTTTTTTGTTCATTTCAAAAATAATTTATTTTGGTCCAAGGGGATTTGTTTCAGCTAATATTTAAAAATTAGATCACGTAAATGGGCACCTTTAGCTTTGACAGCTAAATGCGACATTTTCCATGACTTTGGCCAATGTTTCGGATGATATGGCGGCTGTTTCACGTCGAATATTGGCTTTCAGTTGAGCTAAGGTCTTTGGCTTATTAGCGTATACCTTGGATTTCAAATAACCCCACAAATAAAAGTCTGGTGGCGTCAAATCTGGTGATCTCGGTGGCCAGTCAACATCACCATTTTTCGATATCAATCGCCCGGGGAAAAATGGTCGCAATAAATTGATTGTTGGTCGAGCTGTATGGCATGTAGCCCCGTCCTGTTGAAACCAGAAGTTATCCATGTCATTTTCGCGAATAATGGGTATCACAAAATCCGTTATCATGGCTCGATAACGCTCACCATTGACTGTTGTCGTGGCTCCATCATCGTCTTTGAAAAAATACGGTCCGATGATCATATTCGCGCAAACACCGCACCAAACTGTTACTTTTTGGTCGTAAAGAGGCTGTTCTTCAATTAATTGAGGATTTTCGGTGGCATAAAATCGGCAATTTTGCTTGTTTACGCCTCCATTCAACGAGAAATGTGCCTCGTCTGACATGATGAGTTTTCGCCAAAAGTCAAGTTCGTTTTCAGCCATTTCGATGGCCCATTTGCCAAAATTAAGGCGTCGCGGATAATCAGCTGGGTTTAGTTTTTGTGCCATTTGAATTTTATATGGAAACATCTTCAAATCTTTATGAATTATGCGTCGGAGAGTGGTGCGAGAGATGTCTAATTCCTGAGAGCGGCGATAACTCGATGTCGATGGAGTCTCCTCAATACTGGCTCGTACAGCTTCGATATTTTCATCAGAACGTCTTGTGCGTTGTCTGGATGCATGACTGGCATTACTGAGATTACCGGTGTTCACAAATTTTGCGTATAAAGACTTAATTGTGTTCTTAACTGGAGCACTTTTCACTTTATTTTTTTTTGCGAAACGCACGTTGAGTTAACACAATTGAAAAGTTATTTTGAATATAAAGCTGAACAATTTCAGCGCGTTCTTTTGGAGTGTACTGTTCCTATTCCTATTGTCTTCGAATAACGCTTCTAACGCGGTATGACATTAGCCGATTTGTCAGCGCTGTTAAAAGTTACAGCGTTGCCAGATGGGTCAACTTTAAATGGCCTACCCTGTATAAGAAACACATAGAAACTTTAACAGAAATATCTAGTAACCTGTTGAGTAACCGGTAAGTTAACCGGGCAGGGTAAAATTAGTATTGACCAATCATTCAAGTAGGAGCTAGAAGTTCAGTTGTTTTCATTCAAATCTGTTCAGTTGTTTTGGAGATCGGTACTGAGCAATATAAATATAGATTTATTTTATGATTATATTTTCTATTTTGGAACCCACCGTATCTTCTTCGATATTCTTAATTCATAAAGAATTTTCTTGAACACTTCATATTAACTTATTTTATCATAGATATTTTCCCCAACGTTTAGAAGCGTCACTTATACTAGTTCCTAATAATTTCAGCCAGAATAAAATAAAACAATATAAACCAGAAAACATTTCGCTTTCCTTTAATTTAGTGGAGCCATTCTCCCACATTTATTTATATAGAATTTTTTGTAATAATAAAACCGTCTTTAACTACACGTCAATTCATCATAATTCCAGTTTAGTAGGTGTTACAACCATTGTCACGAGTAAACAAGAAACATTAAATAAAAGCAACAGCAAGAAAAGGGAAAGAAATTTTAAGTGAAAAATGAAAGAGCTCGCGAAGAATACCACACCAAAAGAAGTAACAAAAATTTTGCAAACGCCGACTTTACAACAATACCGCAATACACTCATACAAACATTGTATAACGTATATGTACCAGTAAACAGTCCATTGTTGCTGGCCCAAATAGGAAGCGTAATAACCATCCGCATGCCACACGTAGCGCCATCAGAACGCGCCCCAACCACATGACCTGGCTTTAGGCCGCAGGCGAATTGCCGAGAAAAAAGACAGCAACAATTGATAGCCCACAGCAACATGCGGTCAAAGGCAGCAACACTCGTCAGCCGCGACGCGTACGTGCTGGTGCGCCTCCAGTTGATGAGCAATTGCCGTTTTGTAGGCGTTGGCGCGCGCCCCCACCTTCAAAGAAACGGAGGCGCCGACCAAGAAAAACCACGCAGTGGCTGCGAACCACTGGTAAAGGCAAGTTCGTTTTGAAATACAGCAACCGCTTGCCCCGCTCCTACTCTCAAATTTTTTTAAATTATATTTTTGAATTTTCCCTCTTTTTGCCGGTCCACAATGGCAATCGCAGTGGCGCAGTTTTCAGCCGTTTGTAAGGCATTATGCGCTTGCCTGCGCAGTTACGCACTTTGTAGCCTTTACACTTTTACAGTTTCCGTTCGCGCCTCGGTGTATTTGGCTGCCAGCAGCGTCAGCGCTTTGTTGCTTTGTCTGGCTCTATTTGGTTTGCCAATTGCAATTGCCGTCTACGCCTACGACTCCTCGAGACCTTCTAAGCGTGGGCAATAGGCGGTGGTTGTGCTCTTGTTGTACAAATATACTTGGTTGGCGCTTGATTTTGACACGTCGCGAAACCACAAGTGTTGATTGTGTAGCGGCGCATAGTGGTGCGAGGCCTATAGAAAAGTGGGTAAAATTCGACCACAAGGAAGTGTAGCAAGTGCGTGGACCCTTTAAAGCCAGTTATGGAAGAAAAGTTTTTGAAGAATTTGTCTTTAAGGAGGAATAATTAAATACGAAATAATGCCGTATATTCATTCTGGAAAGTATGAAGGTAGAAGCGCAAATATAACGGTAATACCAAAAGTCCCGTTTACGTGTTCATTTTGAAACAAAACAGTCAAAAAAATTAAACAAGAGGTTCCCACGTCAATGCGTTCTACGAAACTGGAAAGAGCACGCATTTTTATTCGGACAAAGACTGCTAAGGGTTTACTTGGGTTTTCTCGGGAAAAAAAAAGCCTTTTTTCAACAATCTTTTTCTCATATATATAGTATGAAATATTATAATTTTATGTTGTTACAAACATACACTATTAGCAAAGAAATTCTGAAACTTTGGAAAAAAAATGTTTTAAACTCAGCCTTTACGACGTCATTTGCGGTGACCCTTCGATGTAATCGAAAAAAAAATCCTTCGTCCAAGTAACTTGTGTCTCAAAGACCTGCGTAAAATTGTATCTCGCAGACCTCTATAAAATTTCATGAAGATCGGTTGAGTAGTTCTCGAGAACCGATACGTCCAACCGACTTAAAAAACACGGTTTCGAGAAAAATACGTTTAAAGACCGTGCATCTTAGCCGAGCTAGCCTCGAGCACACAAGTTCTCAAGGCTATATCTCCGAAACTATTATATGCATCAACTATAAAACTTATGAAAATATTTTGGAGATGTTGTAGAATTTAACAAGGCAATAAAAAAATCGATTTTTGGAACCCGGAAACCCATGTTTCTCAAGTTCTCAAGGCTGTAGCTCCGAAACTATTACACGCATCAATTTGAAAATTTAGGAAAATATTTTGAAGATGTTGTAGAATTTAACAAGGCAATAAATCGATTTTTGGAACCCGGAAACCCATGTAACCACTTAACTCGGAAGCATTTCTCCAAACTACTTCAGTTGTGTTTTCTGCCACTATAAGAACAGCATTAAATGAATATGGTATCAGGATGAAAGGAGATTCTAAATCAATTTAGAAATATTTGTAACAGAGTTGCCACCCGGAAAAATATTGAAATCTAAAGTATTACAAAATGTGCGTGAAATATATGCGATTAAGGTTGTTTGTTAAAAAGACGAGAAATATTCAATTTAGATGTATTTTGAAATAGAGTTGCCACCTATTAAAAAAGAAAAAACTTGTAAAAATTAAAAAACAAGATTTTTTAAAAGTGCATAAAGTTTATGTAAATTTAATTTTGCAAAAAAAAAAAATTAATTTGAATAAGAAACCATATTTTTTTGCAAAATATTCTTATTAAAAAAAAATTTATAGTTAGAATTATAGTTTTTCAAAACACATTTTCGAAAACTTCTTAAACGAAATCTGAGAATTTTCAAGCACAATTCTCCACTTTACTTTTTCCTTTCTGCTCATACCCCACGTGACGTGTTGATTACGGTTGCCCTTTATGGCACAATCGCTGTAGCCCATTACCGGTTCGGCCGCCAACACGAGCGCGCTGTTATGGCCGTTGTGCGCATTATTGTTTTTCGTGTTTTTGTAGCAACAATATTCGAGCTTTGATGGTCTGCAATTCACTTTGCCGCTTGACGCCTGTTGCTTATAGCCATTTACTGATGCTTGTTGCAAGGTCTGCCCGCTGCTACACAATGCCATGCTTAATTGTTTTGTTGGTAGAAATTTTCAATTATGTTTAAATGTTCGTTAACCAATGGAATTCATTACTGCACACACACGCACACTCTTGTATATATATTTTACAATTATTTGTGTTTGTTGTTTTTAAGTGTGGCACATACCATTGCTGCGCTGATATTTTTGTGCTTTTTCTACATTTTTCAAATTTATGTATATTCTTCTCGTACTCTCGAGATGTTTATGGCTGACTGATTGTTATTGTTGTTGCTGGTGCTTAAGTGCATTTAATTTGATTGCCCTTTTAATTTTTATTTCTGTAACAACAAACTCAAATGAATTTTCCACACTCACACACATATCGACCAAGCGTTTCGCCTGTTGCTACGACGTATTGTTGTTGTTGACATGGTTGTTGTGCTGCTTCCTTAGCACTTATTTAGTGGGCACAAGCTGCTTGTTTGCTGGCTGGCTGGCCGTGGCGCCCAAACACCACTACATGCAACATTGCTTGCAACGCCAATGCCAATGTTATTTATTGTCGCTACCGTGGCTGCTGCACAATTATTGTTGCTGTTCTCGTTCTATTTTTATTTTTAATTTTTATTACCACTCCAGTTTTTGTTGCTGTTGCAGCTGTTCGCTCATTTCCATTAGCACGAAATATAACTTGCCGCTTGCAAGCGTACACTGCGTTGAATGTTTATTGCTGTTGCAAGTTTCCTTGTAGTTGCTTATTTTATTGTACTAGTTGCAACATTTGCTAAGCGCTTGCTTGTTTATTTGTTTGTGTGCGCTTTGTTGAACTTATATCCATACTTTTTGCACCTGCTGTTTGCGTTATTATTTATTTTTTAATTATGCGCCCTCGCATTGTGCAAGCGGCGGCAGCAGCCAGCAGCGCCAAGGTGCCACGTTGAATATTTGTGTTCATCAGCTATTTGCGAAAGTCGTTATATCTTTCAATGTGAGCAAAATGTGTGTGTGTGTAGGAATGTCAGCTTTTCTAATTTCATTTAACTTGCAGCTTACCCCCTTGCCGCCGCATTGCCGCACCGACAATGCACTTCTCGGCAGCACTTGCAACGTAACAACTTCATCCACTGTAATATCCCACTGCTGGGCGCTTCTTGCTGCAGCTGCTTAATCTAATGCCAGCCATGCTTTACAGTTTAGTTGTTCTAGTGCGAGTAGTTTTATTTCTCTGCCGCCACTTCAATACTGCAGTTTGGCTCCTTATGCCTCTTTAGCTTCGCCTTACACACTAGTGCACTTCGGCTCTTCCAACGTACTTTTTGTCATCATTGCCGCCCCGCGCAGCACTTCTCTCCGCCTCGCTGTTTGTCCATCAGCTGCGTCAACATCTTCATAGTCTTTGCTACTCATACCGTTAAGTATCTCATAAGTAGATCAGCTCGAGCATCTTATCCAGCGCCGCTTCAGCGTTTCGCAAGTACACATCGTCACATCGTCACCTCTAATGCCGTGCGCTCGGTCATGTTCTCGTTGCAACTCACTCGCATTATGCCTGCAATTGCTGCTTGGCTGCCTCCTGGCTGCTGGTTTCTGGCTTCTAGCGGCGACCGTTTGCAGTGGCTCTCACTTGGCCCGTGTTCCTGTTCAGCTCTTTTATTTTGCTTTCCTTTCATCTTATTTTAATTTCACTCCCTTCTTAAGTTTGAGTTTTTGCTTTTGCTTTTATTACTCGGATACTTTATGAATTCATCAGTTCTCTCGAGTCACGCGTTTTTTAGTTTTGTTTATATTTATTTCATTTCGCATTTATGCATTTTATATTTCGTTTCGTTTCACCTCTCTGGGATCGAGCACGTGCCTCCACACTTTGAGATTTCAATTGAGTTGCAACTTACGAAATCATAAATTGAAATTACTTTGCAGCGTAAATTTAAATTTTCGCGTTGGCGCATATTAAAAGCAGTCGTTGCTCGCCCGGTTATTGTATTCTTCTCCCGTTCAATAGTGAAGACAGCTTCTTTATACTAGTTCAAGGAAATGGGTATTTATGATAGTTGAGGAGAGGAGAAGGATTATATCTTGAAACGAAGTTAGAGAGCTCTGAAATACGAAACAAAATCTTATGTTTTCATCATTTTTTTTATTAGTCTGATTCCAAAAATAAGTTTTGTCGATCTGTCGTTGAATTCAAAGCGAAACTTTTGGTAAATGGCGCTGCTGTCACTATTTATACTCTGAACAGTGTATATTAAGTTTACCACGAAATATATAACACTAAATAGAAAATGTCGGAGATCTTATAAAGCATATACATAAACGATCAGCATGCCGAGCTGAGTTGATATAGCCTTATTCGTCTGTCTGTATATACGCGAAATATCCGTCCTATTTTTCAGATATTGGTCTGAAATTTTGTATTCGTCCTTTAATCGCAAGACAGGTTTTTTACCTATCCGATCTGCCGATATCAAACCAATATAGCATATAGCTGTCATACAAACTGAACAATCGGAATCAAGTGCTTGCATGGGCAACTTTTTCATTTTTCCGAATGGCACACGCCGGCGTCTCCTCGCCCAAGGAAAGGAAGAATGAGCAAATCCAAAGAGAAAACGATGCTCATGGTCTTTTTTGACATCAAAGGCATCATCCACCATGAATTTGTTTCGCCTGGACAAACCGTCAACATGAAGTTTTACGTGGAAGTCCTCAAGAGACTCAAACAAAGGGACAATCGGGTCCGACAAGACATCGCAGTCGATTGGAAGTTGCATCACGACAACACCCCAGCTCACACCGCCTTTTTCGTGAACAGCTACCTAACCAAGGCCGGCATGGAAACGTTTCCGCAGCCGCCCTACAGCGCAGATGTGGCTGTCCCCGTACTTTTTTGTTTCCGTGCCGGAAAAGGCCGATGAAAGGGATCCAAGCAGCATGAATCTCGGCTCTCAAGGCTATTCTGGAGAATACCTTTCGTGACGCTATACTATATATTAGTCTCTTTAATAACTACCGAAACCTTCAAGAAATTGGTTTAGTATCAGTTAAATAAAGCATGGAACACAACATGTCATGCATAGATTGACCTTGAAATCTTTACTGAACTTTAATACATTATTTCCATTACGGCTTTATAACTTAAGGTTAAAGTATTTAATATGAATATGATAAATCCACGTCGGAACTCGCCTGAAACATGTGAGACGACCATTGGTCCAGGCGGTTAGAATTCCCCAATAATCTACATTAATCCCACTAATCGTATTATATATTGAAGTTCCCTATTGAGTCAGTAAAAATCGAATATTTCAACTTTTCCTTTAACATTTTGTTGCCGTGACCCTGTCAAGGTACGAAAATAGCGATTTCGCTTTTTTACCGATTGTGTGCTTGCCACAGCTGATCGCCGCTGTTGGCGTTTGCAATTTCTGCAAAATTTCACAATCAAACGGATAAAAGTACTCGCTGTACAAATTCATTTTACTGCCACTCGGTGCGTCTCCCCTCTTACTCCCCAAAACAGTTGTAGTTGTAGTTGTTGCCGTTGGAGTTATTGCGAAATAAATCGGATGCTTTGTATATTCCACTGTCAATAAGACATTTGATATAGCAGAGTTCGCATAACGCGCAACAAGAGGTGATTGCTTATTTGGCATTGCGCGTTTGCAGTCTCGATGTTGCAACTGAAATTGAAATGCGATACACAGCTACGTGCAATAACAACAACAGTACAGGCATCGCATCACTTGTGCAATGTCGATGCAGTTGCAAGCTCACGAATTGATGTGGCGCGCACCAAAAGCAAATCAAGGCGCTTATATACTTTTTTATATATGTTATATACTATATATGTATGTATATAATATGTGTGTATGTATGCGCGTACATTCACATACTTAGAGTTAGCTGCAGTTTGCTGCATGAAATGCAATCAAAGATTTATTGTGGCATGTTTCGTCAAGTGAGAGGTTCAAAAGTTTGAAAATTTATATGGGAAATGAAGATGCAAGTGAAGCTGTTGAGTCAAGAGTATACTATAGAAACTTGCACCAACGATCCTTACTTTACTTATGTATTTAGAAAACTATTTCTTTGAAATACTCAAAATCCAATAAATGTTATAAATTATAAATTACATATCATCCTTGGCAATGTGGCAGTACTTCGATAATATTCTCGTTCTTCTTTGTTGGCGTATATAGATAACAATCTATAGTCAGTTTATAAAAAAAATCGCAAAAATAGTCGCTGATTTTTGATCCGATTGAACCCTTTTTAAATTAGGTGTTTTATAAATCTGACTTATAAATGCTTCAATGAAAGGACAGAGAGACTTCAGAGCATTATCCTCTTCTTAGAACAACAGATCGAGGTTAGAATTGAAAATAATCTAAATCAACTTATTATTTTACAAACTTCCATTTATAAAATTAGTAGAGTAAAATGGAAGCGTCGAAAATGTTAAAGTTTAAAAAACGGAAGCTTGCTGAATTTTCATGAATTTTTTTGTTTGTGAAACGAACAGAAGACTTGAAATACTATGTAGAACCCTCAAATAGAAAATACTTTGCTTAAGACAATGTCTATAGGGCAACTGAGCAACTCCGAAAAAAGTGCATTAGGTTTTCCACCGTAGACCATAAAAAATATTAATAATCTTCTTATTTATTGTCGAAGGCACCGCTTAAGCGATTCAAGCCACGCCAATTGGAGATTCCAAGTGTAGCCAGGTCCTTCTCCATCTGTCGAACACTCTGAGAGCTGGAGTGTTTTCATCTTTTCGGACGACATGACCTACCCAGCGTAACAGCTGTCTCTTAATTCGCTGAACTATGTCAATGTTGTATCTCGTAAAGCTTACCGTCCCATCAACTGCGGTATTCACCGTTGCTAATACGCAAAAGGCCATAAATCGTCCGCAGAAACTTTTTCTCGAAAATACGTAGCGCCGACTCATTAGATGGTGTTATCGTCCATACCTCTGGATCATAAAGCAGGACTGGAATGATGAGTGACTTGTAAAAATTGGTCTTTGTTTGTCGAGAGAATGATTTACTTCTCATTTGGCTAATCAGCTCTGAAGTCAACAGGTTCTGGCAAAAGTTATTCCGCATTTGGATTTCGAGGCTAACGCGGTTGGCGTTGATACTGGTTCCAAAATAGACGAAATTATCTACGACTTCGAAGTTATGATTGTCAACAGTGACTGTCTCCTGATGACAGAAGATATTTCATCTTGTCCTCGTTCACAGCCAGACCCATACACTTTCCTTTTTTATGCAGTCTGGAGAATGCAGAAAAGCCAATGATATCGATGTCATCGACGTACATATGCCATCTGTTTCATGCTCTTGTCCATGATTCAGCTCTGCTGGTCAAGTTATTTTCTCCAAAATATTCCTATAAGTACATATGTATGTACTGATAAACGAGAGAAGCTGAGTTAATGTAGCCATATCCGACATAATCTCTCAGTTTTTGAGATTGTGCACACGTCTTCTTCGTTTCAAGGATCCGTTCATCCATCAAAACTGCCAATATCGGACCATTATAGTACACAATTGTCTTACAAACTAATTGACCCAAACCAAAAAATTCCTTCCAAGGAAAACTCTATTATTTGGCAAGATATACTTACTAACTTTGGCAAAGGTCATTTCTCAAAGCATCGGTAAAATTTCCTTATATATTGTTAAGATCGGATGACTATAGCATATAGCTTCCATACAATCTGAACACATAGTTACTAACAGAAATGCACCTGTGAAGGGTATTTAGCTTCGGTGCAACCGCAGTTAACGTTTTTTCTTGTTTTTATTTGTGAAAATTCGTTTCAACCAAAGTTAACGTTTTTTCTTGTTTAGTATAAACATTCTTACATATGTATGTACGCATGTAGTTAAAATTTGTAGAGAATTGTCTCAACGTGCACCACGGTGCATTAAGGACACGAATTGGAAATACAATAAAACGCGAAAGCTCTAATAATTTTTCGATATAACTTGTTGGAGCAGCGGCAGTGGCAGCGAGAAACATCAGCAATGTCGGTTGCATGCTGTCGCATTAGCGACGGCATCATCAGTTGCAACAACAACAGCAACAAACAGAAAAACAGCAAGCAACAAGCAGACAGCATTAAAATTGAAAACGTAAATACTCGAATAAATAAGAGCGAATGCACACACACACACACACACACATACTTGAATACTTATAAGTGTACATGTGTGTGTGTTCATTTATTGCACCAAGTGTGAGTATGTGTGGCGCGGAGCTTGAGGGTGTATGCAAGACCGCCAACGATGCCGATGCGGCTCTAGCCGGCTGTCTGTCCGGGCGAGCGTGCGGCGGTCTGTGGGACGAAATCAATTAAACTTACACAGCCCGGTAATTGCAGTCAAACACATTGGCCCCGAACGCGCCCCAGCGCCGCAGCGCCTCGACTGTTGGCGTTGTTTGTGCCGCTGCTTGTTGGCTATTGTGCTAATTGAGGCACGTAACCGTTGCAAGTGCCCACACGCATACACAACGACGACGGCGACATTGGTTGTGGCAAGAACAAAAACAATAACAACAACGAAAATGAAAACCACCAACAACAGCACTCAACTTGTGCGCAATAATGTGTGTAACTGTGTGTGCGCGCGTGTGTGTGTGTGGTTTGTAGCAGCATGACGGTATTAAATGCTTTTGCAAACAGCAAACAGTAACAACAACAGCAACAGCACAAACAGTAGCAGCAAAAACAGTTGTTAGCGTTCGGTAATTCACAGCAATGCCGGCATTGACGGCAACAAATCAAATAAACAACAAATATAAGTTGCAACAAAGCAAACAAAACGTGCCACATACAAATCTCTAAATAAATGCACCGTTACGCACGCACATACCATAAATACTTGTTTGCGTGTGTGTGGTTGGCGTTGTTGTTGCTGTTGTTGCGCCGTCGGCATTAGACCATAGAACGCTGCTCGGCAAATAATTTTGAACAAAAAGCAACAAGAACAACCAGTACTCGACAACAAAAGAAAAAAGTTTTGCATATTCAGTGAATTGATTGGCAATTGGCTGAGGCAACAAGGCGCAAACCCCAAAGCTGAGACGCACAAATGTTGCCAATGCGAAATCAATTGATTGGAAATTAAAAGCATTGAAGCCGCACAATAAATGCAACAACAACGCAAGCACTCAAACATTTATAACACACATGAACGAATATATCCGAGTTACGTCTCGACTAAAACAAAAGCAATAACAAATCCTTATGTGTGTATGTAGGTGTACACAAGCTAAAGTTTGATCTCACCAACCCTGTAGGAAATTTTAAGTTAATTGAGAAACAAAATATTCAGATTGGGTCGAAAAAGTCTTTTTGTATTTTGTCAATAGATGCCGTTGCAGTCGTATATCTCCAGTGCTACCAATCGCATTTTTTCATATCATATAGTGTTTGAAAGGTGAGATTGTAAGCTTCATTTAACCGAAAAAAATAAATTCGGGGTAGTTGAAAAATAGTTACAGCTGTTCAAAAATGGGTGAAAATAAGGAAGAAATTCGCTATATTATGAAATTTTTGTACCAAAAAGGAAAAACGCCACGCAAGCCAACAATGAAATTTGCGAACTTTACGGAGACGATGCTGTATCTGTTCGGGTAGGACAACAATGGTTCGCTCGTATCTGTTCTGGAATTTCTATGTGAAAGATACACCTCGCTCGGTCTACGCTCGTTGAAAAAGTTGACGAAATTATGGAAAATATTGGCCAGGACCGTCACATAAGCAGCCATGACATCTTTAAGGAACTTAATATTCATCCTCAAGCGAGTTTGAACCATTTAAAAAAGGCTGGCTATAAAAAGAAGCTCGATGTCTGGGTACCACATGAATTGTCTGTGAAACATTTAATGGATCGAATTAATATCTGCGATTCTTTGCTGAAACGAAATGAAATCGAACCATTTCTGAAACGAATGGTAAAAGAAGACGAAAAGTGGATCAAATACGACAATAATTTGCGAAAAAGATCGTGGTCCAAACGTGCTGAAGTTCAACAAATTTTCGCAAAGCCAGAATTGACGCCTCGAAATTTTATGCTGAGAATTTGGTGGTATTAGAAAGGAATCATCCACTATGAGTTGCTCCTGCCCAGTCGAATTATTGATTCTACATTTTACCGTCAACAACTGATGAAATTGTAGCAACCGATCGAAAAAAACGGTCAGAAGTGATCAGCAGAAAGGGCTTCGTCTTCCTTCAGGACAACGCTAGATCCACACATCTTTGATGGCTCGGCAAAAATTGACAGAGCTTGGCTCGAAAGTTTTGATGCATCCACCATATAGCCCTGACCTTGCACCATCGGACAGTCATTTGCTTCGGTCAATGGAGAGCTACCTTAAGGGGGTATTCTAATCTAGAAATTTAAAAAAAATCGAAGTTTTTTTTTATATTTTCAAAGTTTAACTATTCAAGAATATGTGTACAAGAGGATTTTTCAAAATTAAAATTATTTGCGGAGATATAGGCATTTTTCTGACCCGGCATCCAAACTGGTTCGGCCGGAACGCGAAACTTTAAACGCATTTTTCTCAAAACTGACTTTTTCGGAACGATGCCCACGATTTCTCAGGTTCTACTGGACTGATTTACTTGAAATTTTTATAAAGTCTTCTTTATAGGCTTGTCTATGGTTGGAACTAGCCCCATCCCAAAATTTTTATTTTTTTTTATTTTTAAAAAATTCGAAATTGTCAGAAAAAGTGATAAAAAAAAATTTTTTTTCAGGCAGTCGCCAGTTTGTGAAAAAAATGTTTCCCACTTTTCCGTAGTTCTGACCATTGCGACATTATTCTAGCTTAATAATCTTTTTTTTTTTGAATTTAGACAACTAGGAGGGTTGAAATCACGGGCATGGTCACGTGGAAATTTTTACAGACCAACCACTTCGTCAGCTCATAATTTTTGAAATTTTTTACTTTTTTTGGTTTTTAATTTTTTTCTCTACTCTTCTAAAATTAACAAATAATTAATAAAAAATGGAGTAAAAATATTAATTGCCTTTTTTTTACGACACTTTAAAAATTACCGGAAATTCATGCTTCTAGACTATAATACCACCTTAACGGAGTAAATTACTTGTCGCAGTTTTTCGCCAAGAAACCAAAAAAGTTTTACACTGACGGAATAATGCCTCCAGCGGAAAGATGGCAAAAAGCGGTCGACTAAAATGGTTCATATTTGATTTATGAAAGTCCATTATAAATATAAAAAAATCCCAAGAAAGTCATAAGTTCGAATGTTGGCTAAAATAAGCATTAAAAATTAAATCTGAGGTGACGTATATACTAGCCATGGCTTTGATTGGAAATCTAATTAAGTCGCATTAAAAAATGTCCACATTTTAAATATTTCTCTCCGCGATTCGCCGTTTCTCTGCTTTCAACAAAAAAGTCACCCAAATGAATTTATTTTTAATAAATATTTCAAATGCTTGTAATGAAACCTAAAACATAATATCAATTTCCTACAGGGTATGTAGGCATTACATTTTGCTCTCCATTTAAATGAGTATGTGTGGCTTGAAACATTAGGTGAATCAAGCGATTGATGTTGCAACACATGTCGAGCAAAAGTAATAACAACACGCAACAACAACAACTCGATATCAAGAGCAAACGTGCGATGCCAGCAACAAATCAACAGCAGTAATGAGCATAAACAACTATTCAAGAGCAAGTATGAGGGCGTATTTGTTTGACTACTAAAAAGGACGACAGCATGAAGGGCTATATAGTATGTACATAAATACATCACTGATTTTATATATGTAAGTATGCTACATAATAATTGCTTAAAATAATTTAATTAGCAAAATCTCTGACTTTAAAGACTCGAAGTGAATTGGTTATATCCAAGAAAGCATTCAAAAATTGATTACACAGTGCAACAAAATATAATTCATTACAATGATACCAATTAGGCTCATATACTATGTATAAATAAAATGCAACTGAATTTGGCACTACCTTACGCACTTAAGCTGTAGCTCATCTTTCCACTGGGTTAGTGCGGTCAACAGGAAAATCTATTTACACATACACGCACGTATGTAAATAGTTAGTTGCACATATGTTTACAGTTGTGGCATGATACACTTGTAACTTCCCAGCCGCTTTCAGCGGTTGCCTGTCGAAATTCTCGATGTGCCATTTAATCATTGCCCCACTCCCTTTTTGTAACTTTGCGATTCGGTCAGTTTTCAGTTATTCGTGTTCATTAATCAATATGTTGTGTCTGCGTTTGCGTTGCGTCTGCAGCTCCTGTCCGCTCATTCGTCAATACGTGGATGAAGGAAACGTTTGAAGTGACCTTTCTCGTCTTTGTTGCTGAGGCCTGTCTGCAAGTGCCGCTGCTCATCCATCTTATGATTGCGGTTAGCCGTCTCATGCCCGACCGTTTGACCTAAGCCGGCAGCGGCGCACATTGTGTGGTTGGTTTTGTTCTTTAATCACAAAACTGTGCTCCTGCCAAACATTTCTGTGTGTGAATGCACTTTGCTGCCGATGATCTTTCCTTTTCATTTCGATTCGCCTTCAACTGCTCGCTGGTTAATAGAATAATGCAAAACAAGTTGTTCGACTCATTGCTAATCGTTTGTATGTGTCCGCTTGGCAGGTTGACTCATCCGCTTTTGGTGTTGATAATTCGGGAATTTATGAGTTCGGTGTTATCTTAAACGTAGTAATTATTCTTCAAGCTAATGGATATTGTCAATTTCGTTTAAATAGTTCTTATAAAAAAGGTTAGATGTCTCACTTAATTATTGTGTTGGTATGAAGAACCTATTTTTGAAATCGGCCATTGTTGAGATCATAGATGGATATGCTTAATAAAAATTTAAAACAATGAATAAATATTTCTCTGTATTTTCAATTGACCCTGCCCGTATTAACAGCTTTACACAAAGAAAGACTATTTGTATGCATTTCAGTGAGATTCCAAAGAAGAATGCTAACCAGGAAGATCTCAAAATTTAACTTTAAAAATCTGTAGACTATAATTATATAATTTCTTGCAAATTTGGTTTGCTTAAATCGAAAATGATAGTAAAAATTTCCTAACACGCAGGATTTTTTGTGTTGTGGTCAATGAGTTTGAGTGATAGAGCAATTTTGAACTCAAAACCCTAATCAACCCTCAAATATCCCGCATAACCCTTACCACATCAGACCCAAAATTTTTCCTTCAGATTGAGCAGTGTAATTATTTCTGCCTCTATAAATATATTCGAGGTGAATTTGAAGATCTGTTTGGAATTTTGCAAAGAAGGCTTATAAATTCCTTAATTTTTTTCCAAATACGATTATAACACCTGTATCTCTTCAGTAAGAGCGCTGCAAAAGTTTTTTTTTTTAGTAAAACAAAAACGGTTTGGGATATTAAAGAAATTCTCATTGGCTTGCTGGCATAGACCAACGACTTGATTGTTGCCAAGGAAATAGTTTAATGGCGTCAAATCACATGATCGAGACGTGGGCCATTTTGTGAGATAACATGTTCTCCCAACTTGGGTTTCAATAAATCGATTGAGACATTCGCTGTGTGGCTTGTGACGCCGTCGAATTGGAAACACATATTGTCCAAGTCCATATCATCCAATTCAGGCCAAACATAATTGGTTATAATACGGTAGCGATTCCCTTTCACAGTAACGTCTTTCTCATCACCGAAGAAGTACGGCCCAATAATGCCGCCGGCCCATAAACCGCACCAAACCTTTTTCGGGAAGCATGGGTGACTCATGGATTACTTATGGAATTATTGACAAAGTCATTCAGCCAGATATAGGCCTCATCGCTGAGGATGATTTTTCGTTGAAAATCTGGCTCATTTTCAAGTTGTTGCTCAGCCCAACGAACATACAACGATTTTGGTGGTCAAGTGGCTTCTGTCCTTGCGTTAATTTGATCTGGTATAGTGGTAGGCCAAGATCTTTTCGGAAAATTCCCCACAACGACGTCACAGAGATGCCCAAAGTTTGAGAACGACGTGTGAGAGACTTATTTGGGTTTTCCTCAATTTATGCGCTAGCTGCAGCAATATTCTCGACACTACGGGCACTTCTTTGTTACACTGGAACGGGAACATTTTGTACTGTGCGTGTGGATTCAAGTTGTTGAACTGACTGAACGATTATGACCACCATAAATTGGACGTAGCGTTCTTAAAGTTCAGGCCACTGATAATAATAATCGGAAATGAAATTTAATAATTTCGACTCGTTGGATCGTAAATCTTTCCATGTTGTATTGGCAAACCTTACTGAAGAGAAATGTCAAAAGAGCGGGAACAAATACGTCATATGCTGTCCCTATCGGTCTATTTTTGTAGCGTCCTATTGAGAAACCCTTTAGGTTTGATGACAGAGATCATATCACATTGCAGGTAAAGAAAACTCTTTTGATCATTATTAGATTAACATATATGTACTTAAAAAGTAATGAGTGTCGGACTAGTTTTAAAAATCCACTATTAAAAATTCCGTACTGTTCTGAATGGAGAGTGTTTATGAAAACAGGCAACAACAGCAACAGTCACTAACTAAAGGAATGTAAATAAACAAAGGAATTACGCAAAAGTAAACAAGCAAACAAGCGATAGAAGTTCGTCTTATGAATGAGATTAGTGCTGAAGCACATAAAATGCGAAACGAATGCACCCAATAATCACTTCAATAACAACAACAACAAAAGCATTGTGACACAACACTGCAACACATCAGCAATGACAGCAATACGAGTACCAAACAATCACATTCAACACACACAAACACGCATACATTTGTACAATTGAGCAGTGATGCCAGCAGCAGGTACGTCAACGTCGTCGGAGTTCCTACACATTCTTGGGCGCTGGAATTTTGTTTACCAAGTCACGCTCCTATTGCGCTCATAAACTCAACGCCCCGCCACACGGCGATGAAATCAAATCAAAAGCGCAGAAATAAGTGAAATTCTTTAGACTTTTATTCGAAATGGTAATTAAACTTTTGAACTTCGCTCGCCACAGCGGCCAACCGGCCAGCGGACGTAGACAATACAACAAGACTAACGAAAAGCAATCTACGGAATGAGCACATAATGACAATTATTACAGAAAAATAGCAAGAATGACTTTGTGCTATGTCGCCACATGAAGGCGGCTGCTGTGGCATGTCCAGCGCTAGAATTGGAATTGAATGGGCGCGTGGAGCAGCGACCTGCCGACTCTGCTGCATGAATACAGCTACAAGAGAGATTAGCGAGACAACAGACAAATAATGGTTAAATAGATAGATATTTACAAAAAAATAAAAATAAAAATTATTTAAAAACAAAAACAATAAGCACATAATCGAAGCGCACACGCAGCAAGTAAACCTGCCACTTCATTAATTTTTCCTTTTTTTCGTGTTTTTTTTTTGTGCGTTCAACAGAAGTATCAAACAAAAATGAAGTCTAAAAAAATTGTTACGCCCAACAACAAACAACTTTGAACAACAATTGATAAGCTGTAAATGTTTGTGTGTGATTGACGGAGGGTTCATTTGGCGGGCGGTGCCACAAATGCGAGATTACGCGACCTGCTGCTGGCGTTAATTACAATTTT
Organism: Bactrocera zonata; assembly: GCA_037783105.1. NCBI lineage: Eukaryota > Metazoa > Arthropoda > Insecta > Diptera > Tephritidae > Bactrocera > Bactrocera zonata. The sequence goes on along the minus strand of JBAWJQ010004654.1, from coordinate 151,352 downwards.
ATTATTTTCGTTTCACTTCATGTCGACTTATTCCACTTATTTTGTCGGCTTTCGTTCGCTTGTTTATTTATTATTATTCCTATTTTTTTTACTTTTCTATTCCCTTTATTGCCCGCACTTCTTTCTAATCAATTGCTGTGATTTAACTGACGTCCTTCACGGTTGTTACGTGGTGTTCGGTCAGCTGGGTTTTCGAACTTTTGTAAGTCATCAATTTGGCTTGTGGAACTCATTCTTTCGAGCACTTTTTCTCATTTACAATTATTCTTCAATCCATCTGCAAGAATGCGCCAGCAGAGAGAGGACCTAAAAACATCATACCTCAATTTACAATTGATTCGGTAATTAAAGCGGGTCGTTCATGCATAGTGTCAAGTCGCATCTCATTTACCTATAAAAACCCCTGCAGGAATTTTTTGAACAGGTACTCTTTTATTGATTAGAACTAGTGTTCAGCTTTCTAAGTAAATTTATTCATGGATTTTGCTTTGTAAGATATAATTCATGTGTTTTCTTTACACATATTGGTGTTTTAGATTATGAACATTTGTGTAATGAATTTTAAGAAAAATATAAAATTAACTTGACATTTATTATGTCAAATATTACATTTTTCAGTTCGAAGACGTCTAACGCTCACTAAAAACAATTATTACTCACTTGCTTTAACTATTCTGTCATCTGAACACAGACCACAAGGAGATTCCCTGAAAAGAACATTACAATATTTTTATTTCATTCAACTTCACGCAGGATATCCCTACTGGGCAGCCAACAGATATAAGTATGTATACCCCATTATCTACAAGCATAAACACTCAAATGCCCGCTGTCAAACACAACTCAACTCAATCTTAATCGAGTGTCATAGTCAGACAGTCAGTCAATTGGAGAGAGACTGAAAAAATCAACGAAAATATTGACATTAAGGATGCAAAAGGAAAAAATATATTTTTTTTCAATGCTCCACCTGCGCAAATCTATTGAAATTACTGAGTGAATTGCGATTGCGAGTCGAAAGTTTGCATAATCGAAAGCAACCGTCCAGCTTAGACGCCAACGAAGTGAGAAGCCCATACCCACACCCGCCTGGAAGGTGGCCAAAGCGTAGTGGGTGACTGAGAACTCGCGACCTTGCGCATTGTTTGCTACTGGCCCCACACTTTGGATGCTATTGACGGCAAAATTTCGGGTCACGTGATGCTAATAACATTAGGTAATAGAAAATTTTGCCAGCGCGCCAATGAAATTTTCGCCTTGACGTTCCTTTGTAATTGAAACTTACGCGAGCCGAAGGAATGCGCGCGCCAACTCAGTCGTAATGTAGTGGAAGGAGTGGCTATCTGAGAACTCGGTGAAGCGTGCTGGTGCTAATTGAGTTTTGGAATTCTTAGTGGAATTTTTATACAGGAATGTATTTAGAAGTATGTTAGTGTATGTGTGTGTAATGGAACATTTTCTAAGTTTTAATTTCAATTCATAGCCGACTTCGCTGTTGTTGCTTGCTTTGAACTGATGATTTTGTGAGTTGTCGAGTTAAATGAGTGTGCAGGAATTCAATTCTTCGCTGGAAAAGGGCTTGTTAGTTTTCACGCGGAGTAGGTGGTTCTTTTTTTACGAAAGGGATGCAAATCTTTGAACTAAAGGTATTTAGTTATTAAATATTTACTTTCTTTTCTGAATTTCTAAATTAAAATTTTGTCGAACTAAGGTTAGGTTAGGTTTGATAGCTCATCTAGAGAAATCGAACGTGAACTGCCAAATGTAGTACTCTGTGAAGCCATAGAAAAGAAGAACTTCTGTGTTTGCACTTATAAATTTGGAAAACGCTTAGTAGCCAATACAAAGTTGGACAGGTGTTTATTTTCCAATCCCGCTAATTTGGCGGAATGTCTGAAGATATGCGCTTCAACACACTAACCACCTTGGGTTCGGGGTTCATTTAAAACCTCTGCTGTACTTTGGGTCCGGCAGCCGGTTGCAATACAACTCCACATTCAACTGACAAAATGTCAATTCTACCCCCATTTGGGTTTTAACCACAACCACCACGATACTTTCCGAGGGTCCAGTCCGCATGAGCAGGTTGGAGCGAACTCCAAGGGCTCCTGCTTCCCGTGGTACCGGAATTAAGACTTCGGTAGCCGAAACTACAAGTACTACCAGTTGAGCTTTCATGCAGCTCTGAACCGGTGGCCATGGGTTGGATCCCGTACACATAATATACACACACGACTCATACAAAAGCTAACCCTAATTCCCAGCTAAACACCTTCGCCGCTTAAACAACTCACTCGGAAACGACCCTAACAGTTCGTTATTTCGACTAGTGCACATCACATTACTCACATCTAATCGTCCATCTGTCCAGCTAATCTCCATACTACCCAGTTTTCTAATGTCAGAGTACAACGGGTATTCTGCAATTATATGCACCCAGTCCTCTACCACCAACAACCCCACCCATCAGAGCAGAGAGAGCAAAAATGCAACCAGAGATACATGCCCCGTGAGCAGAAAAGACTCAGAAAAACAACAATCCCAACATTCGGAATGTACTCAAAAGACGAGTGGCCGTTAGGACTATTGTCCCAACGTTCTTACCACCTACACCGGACCCTATCATCCAGAAGCCTCCTGCTCATCATCGGAGATCCAGTCATTCCGTAGCAAAGACACACTCAAGTCCCTTCTTAACCTGTATGAAAATCAGGTCAAGAGGGGATGCACCTAACAGAACCTTCATTGCAACGGTTAAGACTGTGCGACATGCAGGCAACAGGCAAGCATTATATTGTATATTGTTAAATTGAAAGGAGTTTTGGGGCCCCAAAACTATCGTGGCTGTTCCATATAGAGGCTCCATAAGTGGCACAGGCCACAAACAAGCACCGATATGTGTTGCGGACGACGTCCAAGACCCCAATCAATCCTCAAAACGCGTTGTATTTTGTCTACGGTGGCCTGCAGTCGCTCCTTTACTTTCGCCAAGTGTGAAGTAAAACACATTCTTTCACTCGTTTTCAGCCCAAGGTATTCGACTTGCGTCACATATCTGATAGGAACGCCATAAACGCGGGACAGTCAAGAAGGAAGTGTTGAGTTTTTCCATCTGGTCTTCTTCCATACACCAGATGACTTGGCAGCCCTACAGCATAGACGCCAATAGGGCAATGGCCTGTTAAAAGTCCTACAACTAGGGAGAAGCTAGCTTTACTGAAGGCAAAGATATCACTAGATCTCATCATCGAAAAAACTTAATATAACCCTTTCAGGATGTACGTAAATATCAAATTTAATGAAAGTAGCTGCTCAAAACTCAGCTCTCGTAGTTAAATTTCTTAAATATCTACAAAAACAAGTGCAACATGCATATAACGGTATGTTCACACGAACCACTGTTATTAATTCGTTTTTATATAAAAAGTGATATTTTTGTGCTGGACCTTTATCACTCACTTAAAACCACATAACCGTTAAACAACAACAGAAACATAACTAACGGACATGCATACATAAATATTTTAATCTAATCTTAATTATTGCAGTTTTTCAAATTTTGTGGAAAGCTGTCACACAATCTATCCATCACAAATGCCAACACACACACATCCACCCGCACGGGTACACATATTCACCGTTAACGCCAACGCAGCAGCTCCTCATCTATCAGCAAAAGCTACGACGACCTTAAAAAATAGCAGTGGCCAGCGACCGACCGGGCGACCCAGTGCGCCTTCGACCACACGAGGCGGTGCGCCATCATTCATGGCGAAAAACGCGCAACAACAACAGCAGCAAAAACAGCGACAACAACTTGTCACAGCTGTCAGTCTTTAACTTTATCTCTGTATTAAATTTTGCATGCAGCCGGACAGTATTAATTTATATGCTTGCCACACAACAACAACAACAACGACACCAACCATACATAATAGCAAAGAAAACCAAAATAAAAGTGACTCGGGCACACACATATGTACGTGTGTATGTGTATAGGAAGGAAACACTACCCAATTGAGCAGAGTTCAAGCGTTGCCAGGCGAGCGCGGTGGCCGGACGGCACACATTTGACCTCGAATGTCAAGCGGAGTTGTCAAAACATGTTGCCACAGCAAATGGGGCTTCAACGGCCGGCCGCCTTCAAAAATTTCGGGCAGCTCAAGGGGAAAAAGAGGGTCTTGCGCGCGTGTTGTTGGCATCCATCACTTATGGTTGGTTGGTGTGTCGATTTTTTGGCGTACATATGTATGTGTGAGTGTCGCTAGGTTGTTGTGTAAGCTGGTTGCTGTGTACCTCATATGTTGCACGAGTAATTAAATTGCTACTCTGGCAGCAATAAGAATATTTTTGTTGGCACTTGCGAATCGAGTTGCACTCACACACATGCACACGGGCAGTATACAGTGTTGCAATTGTTTTGCCTTGGGCTTGCAACCAAATTTCTCATTTGTTGGCAGTTAATTAATGGGAAAAGTGGTCACAAAAATATTCGACATGCATGACGGCCTCAACAATAGACTGCGTGCAGCTACTGCGGAGGAGGCATACAGATAAATTCATCTGCTCTAAAGTATGAAACTTAAAATGGGAGTGGATCAAATGTGATAAACATTAGGCTAGGATACACTGTGGTTCGCTCGCTTCTATTCTGGAAATTTGGATGTGAAAGATGCACCTCGATCGACCTATCCTTGAAAAAGTCAATGAAATTATGGAAAAAATTGACAAGGAGCGTCACATAAGCAGCCATGACATCACTAAAGAACTTAGCATTCATCAACAAACGGTTTTGAACCATTTAAAAAAGGCTCGCTATAAAAAGAAGCTCGATGTCTGGGTACCACATGAATTGTCTGTGAAAAATTTAATGGACCGAATTAACATCTGCGATTCTTTGCTGAAACGAAATGAAATCGAACCATTTCTGAAGCGAGTGGTAACAGAAGACGAAAAGTGGATCAAATACGACAGTTGTGTGCGAAAAGATCATGGTCCAAGCGTGGTGAAGCTCAACAAATAGTCGCAAAGCCGGGATTGACACCTCGAAAGGTTATGCTGAATGTTTGGTGGGATTGGAAAGGAATTATCCACAATGAGCTGCTCCAGACTGGTCGAACGATTGATTTTACATTTGACTATGAACAATTGATGAGATTGAAACAAGCAATCGAAAAAAACGGCCAGAACTGATCAACAGAGAGTGCTTCGTTTTCCAACAGGACAACGCTAGACCATACACATGTTTGATGATTCGGCAAAAATTGAGAGTGCTTGGCTGGGAAGTTTTGATGCATCCACCATATAACCATGACCTTGCACCATCGGACTATTATTTGTTTGGGTTAATGCAGAAATCCCTTAATGGAGTAAAGTTGGCTTCAAGAGAAGCCTGTGAAAATTACCTGTCGCAGTTTTTCGCCGAGAAACCCGAAAAGTTTTACACTAGTGGATTAATGTCTCTAGCGGAAAAATAGCCAAAAGTGGTGGAACAAAATGGTACATATTTGGTTCATTAAAGTTCATTATTATTATAAAAAAATAAGTTGAAGTTTGATTCGAAATACGAAAATACTTTTTCGACTACCCGACAATTTGATATGTTGGGTTTTATTTTTACAATTACAACAGATCTATAGGCAGAAAATTAAATGAAGGTTATTTGAAGGTGACTTTCGGCAACAATTAGCCCAATTTATGCAGTCCGCATTGACTTTCCAATTAGCAGCTTAAAAAATCAAAAGTAACGAAAACAGGCAATATTTTGAATTTATTAAGCCCCAACATATGTACATATGTATGCCTGCGTGTGCGCTGCGTAAACCCACACAAACACATATTTACTTTAGTTTCCGAATTTTGTGCGCATATTTGTGTTAGTCACTGTGTGTTTACTTTGCCACAGCGCAAAATCAATAAAATGTCACATTTCCAATTCATTCTCAAAAATGTGTTTACATTGTTATTTTTCGTCGACACAACTGCATATTTATCTATTCGAGGGCATGTAAATACACACGCCTTGGCACAAGTGTATGTACACAGCCGGTACCCCCCACCCGTTGGCAGACTTGTGAAATGCTTATTTGCTGAAAGTCGGTGTCTTTTTGCGCGATTTTGGGTTGCAGTTCTTTCGACTTTACCGAAAAGTTAAACTTGCGCAAGTAAAATAATGAAAAAGTGCGTCGGCAACATTGGCGAATTTTCATTGAAGGCGAAGAAAATTTAAACAAAACACGACAGAAGTGCCGGTCAAGTTGCCGGCTGCGTCTTGCGCAACTTGTTAAGTGTTTTTTGCTGCGCGGCAACGCGTCTGTCCTTTCGCCAAATTGTCCTTACCAACATTGTGGAGGGTCAAAAGGCCATTCGGCGGCACTTCAAAGGCGCAGCGTGCAGCGCAGGGCCAGTGTTAGCTTTTCCCAAGCTATTTAAAACTTTTCGCCACCTCTTGCCGCTCCAAGAGTTCTTACTTTTGCCGCTAGAAAGCCGTTTACTTAGGTACGGCTAAAGTCCTGCAACTTTTCGCTGTCTCGAATAATTTTTTAAATGCGTTTAAATATTTAATAGTTTACTGGAACGTGCCGACATCCGGTCGTCTCACAACACTGCTTCGCTATGCGAGCTCACAATGTTATCTTTCTTCAGAATATATTTATGTGTTTGGATGCAGTAACTTTCGGTTTTACTGAAGTGAGGTTAGGTACAGTTGTCAGCGAAGAATAATTAGTATGAAATATGAGTAACGTAAACAATATTTTTTTATTGGCAATGAATATGTATGAGTTGTGTTCAAGACGACGCAGAAAGCTTCTTCGCTTTCTCTTTTTTAAAAATGTTGAACCATTCTTAACCCTATTGCGACTCTGTGGACCTGCCAGTGTTAGCTGATTTTTCTGAAAAAATAGCGAATCCTGGTGACATTGATCCTGACTCTCCTGGGGGTCTGACAAAAAAATCAAAAAAAAAGTCTTAATCAGTACGGATGCTGTTATAGTCCCGGAACACGAAAAAAAAATTTTTTGAATAATGGCGACTGAAAATAAAAATCATTATTTTGCGCTTTTTTTTGAAATTCCTGAATTTTTTTAAAATATTAAAAACAGAAATTTTGACACGATGCTGGTAGGAACGATAAAGGATTATATAAAGAAGGTTCACAAAAAATTTCAAATAAATCGGTTGTATAGAACTTGAGATAATACCGGTAACGTGTGGAAAAAAGTAGTTTCGAGAAAAACGCGTTTAAAAAAGGGAGTCCGGCCGAACCGGGCTAGGTACTGCGTCACTAAAGTAACTGTAGCTCTTAAAATAAATTTAATTTTTAAAAATCCTTTGGAGGATATGTTCTTAAGGGTCTAAACTTTAAATATATGAAAAAAATCGAATTTTTTAAAATTCTAGAGTAGGATACCCCCTTAAGCGTGTTTTTCTCGAAACTGGGTTTTTGAAGTCGGTTGACAAAATTTCTCGAGAGATAAAATTTTACACAGGTCTTTGAGATAAAATTCTTAAAGACTTGGACGAAGCATGTTCGATCACAACTATTTGAAAAAAATTTCGCACTTTTTAAATGAGAAAAAAATTGATGAAAAGGAAGGTTTTTTTACCCGAGGAAAAGCATGTAACTCCTTAATTAACCTTGCTTTTACCAAACACAGAAATTAAGGTACTTGGCGTTTCTTTTGTAAAATATTGCATTAATTCGTTTTGTTAATAACATTTTCAAAACAAAACAAAAAATTTCAAATTACCATTAGAAAAAAATGAAAATTTTGTTAAGTTTTGGGTTAACGAGATCTCAAATTATTTATTTTTCTACACATTAATATTCAGAATAACTATTTTCTAATACCACACAAAGACTACTTAAATTTTTTTTAAAGAAAAAAACGATGTTTGAGCACTAAAGGGTTAATGATGCCTCAAAAAATGCAAATCCAACAATTTTTTAAATAAAAAATTAGACAAAAAAAAATATTTTAAATTTTGATAAATTTTGACTTAACCTAAAAATTTAATGTTCTTCATGTTTAAAAAGTTGTTTGAACACTTAAGGGTTAACGTTTGCTCAACAAACTCAATACCTCCACGTCTTTTCGGTTGTTTGTTTCGCTATAATACAATCGTAAAAGCCAACGGTAATTAGCGATACGATCTGCTTTGTCGTCACAGCCATATTCATAACTTTGCCACGCCGAACACAGAAAATATTGAAATTGCACCTCAATACCTGCTTAAACTTTTTATGAGCATCACTCGAAATCCATTATTGCTTCCTCCGTGTTATCAGGAAATTCGATACTTTCTGCTCGCACTCGAAGACGCTGGGAACGAAGCAGGCAAACAAAGATGCATGCATGTGTGTATGTGTGTTCAAACTCATTTGCCCAGCTGACCGGTCTAATCTGACGCATCATAAATTAAGGCAATTTTCCGGTGACGCCAATGGACTATCGAACTCAATTAAGTTGAAATCGAACACCCGACGAACAGCAAGCAAAAAGGGAATACTGAACACTATTTATACAACTAAGTGGGTGCTAAGGAATACGAGTATATTTGAATGTAGTCTAGCGATGAGGGCATTGTTTGGCTGATATTGTCGCTAATGTTATAGAAACGGTTGCCAACTACCTGCCTGTTCTATTGTCACGGTGAGTAGTTACACATTAAATACATTGTTAGGAAAAAAATATTGTAGAAACTGGATGCGAAGACTCTTAAATTTATACATACGTAGGTACAGTAAATATGCGTATACTTAAAGCTCGTGTTACCATTAATGACACCTCCGAGGGTATTTTCAATATTTTATTACCTGAAAAAAAGAGAAAAATAATTGTTATTGCGCTGTTTGAGAAAAATTTGGTGCAAAAAACGTGTTTATTCAAATTAAAGCTCATTTCTAATTAGCTTTTCGAGCTTTCTAAGCAAGTATGAAAAATCAACTTGTTGCTCCTTTTCCCCGCTCTCTTTCATTTCACTCATTTCACTGCGAAAATATTTATCATGAAAAATGCAAACCAGCTCAGCTTTTCTAATAATTCTCAGTGGGATTAAAAGAGCGCTCTTTGCATGAAAATATAATTAAATAAGCAGAAATAACAAACTCAGACGCAGCGCACATTCCCGCCGTCGCTGGAAAATGTAATGGTACAAGTTTTGGCGCTTGAGGGAATTCGGTTATGCTGCTGTGAAAAAAGTGAAGTTTGGGTTTAGCAGTCCGCCGAGCTTCGGTAGCTTTGATGGCATGCGTCAGCAGCATATTGTGTACGAAGAGCATGCAAAGTTCACACTCGAAAGTCACTGGGGGTTAATTTCGCCAGCGACAGACGCTCAAATGCTGTGTGCAGTGCACTTCCGGCTGGAGTTTAAGCGAATTTGAGTTTTTAATTAGTGTCACTGGAAGTACGTTAGCTCAGACAAAACACATTCATACATATTTAAATGAGTTTGTTGGGTAACCCAGACAAAGTATATTAAAAATATTATTTGAGTTGCAATGCAATTGGATAAAAGTTCTTATGTCTGCCAGGATATTTGCTTATATATCAGTGGGTTCACGTTTTAACAAGCTCTCCCAGAAACTGTCTCAACAACCACGGTGCGCATTATAAGCAAAAATTTAGCTGACTAGTTCCAAAACTTGAATACTCGAAAACTCTACGAAAAGAGGCGGCAACTAACCGAAGGTTTCAAGACTGGAGCATACTATTGCAGAATCCCCAGAAGAGATCTAGTGACTGATGACCAGATCAAACCGAAAGTATGGATGGAATACTTCTCCAGCCTGCTGAATGGTAGTAAAAACAGGAGATGGTGAACCCGATTCCCCAATCGATGACGATGGGTTAAGCCTTCTCAACATCGAATATAAGGTTCTATCGAACGTACTAAGTGAAAGAATAAAGCTCACCGTCAACAAACTTATTGGGCTTTATCAGTGTGGCTTTACGCCTGGAAAATCAACAACTGACCAGATATTGACCATGCGCCAAATCTTGGTAAAGATCCGCGAAAAAAGGACACGCATCACCTGCTACCGCTATATCCGACTTTAGTATCCCCACACAACTAATACGGCTGTGTAAGTTGACGTGTAGCAATACCAAAAGCTCCTTCGGGATCGGGAAGGACCTCTCCGAGCCGTTCGATACTAAACGAGGTTTTAGACAAGGCGACTTCCTATCGTTCGATGTCTTCAATCTTTGATATCTTTCACCTCAACAACCGCGCCGTTAGCTCTGCTCTCTCCATACCGGATAAGGAAGCAAAGCAAATTGGTCTGGTAGAGAACGAGGGCCAGACGAAATATCTCCTGCCAACAAACAAACAGTCGTCGCACTCGCGACTTGGCTGCAACGTCACTGTTTACAGTTAAAACTTCGAAATCGTAGTCGCATATCTTGGTATTAGCATCAACAACAACGCCAGATTCAAAAACCAACTCGGAATAACTCTTGCCAACATGTGCTACTTCGGACTGAGTAGGGAATTGAGAAGTGTCTGTCTCGACGAACAAAGACCAAACTCTATAAGTCACTCATCATCCCCGTTCCGCTATGGTGCAGAGTCATGGACGATGACAATATCTGATGAGTCGGCATGACGAGTTTTGCAGAGAAGGGTTCTGAGTTCTAATGGTTCTTAGCGTAGATGGAATGTTGAGCTGTACGAGATATACGACGGTATTGACATCAAGTTCAGCGGCTACGTTGGCTAGGTCATGTCGTCCGAATAGATGAAAACTCTCCAGCTTTGAAGAAGAAGACCTCCACTCCCTTCGATAGACCAGGTGGAGAAGAAACTGGCTGCATCTAGAATTGGTGAACAGAAGAAACGACTGGCGCACCTCATTATCAGTAATGTTTCGTTTGATAAATGCAGTGTCTTCAACCACGTTGACAAGTAACTCTTACGATCTCTAATCGTCGTCGCTTTTAAAAAAGCTTCAGATCTTCAGATCTAAAAACAGCCTTCACGTAAAAGCTTTGCTTAACACTAGATTGCCTAAGCAACGGGGGGGTAAGCGGGAGTATAACTAAGCTCCCGTCTTTCTAGTGTTAGAGTTGTGATGGCTCAAAAGCCCCTTATGAAAAGCGGAAGGCTTAAATGGTTAGAGGCTTAAGGCCACTGTTTCACGTCCTATTCATTCATATTCCAATAAGCCAACCATTTCCAGTGGAAAGAGCTTTGCATTCAATGAAAACGCTAACAATAATTATCTTAAGACGCTTAATATGCTCACGAAAGGAGAGCCGGTCAATTATGCGAAACAATTGCTTTATTCCGGCTCATTGACTGTTTCGAACGAATTTATGAATTTGTGTCGCAATGTTAAACTCGTTTGGCTCTTTATTGTTGCACTTAAGTGCGATAATAATCTCAAAGTTTTTGTCACCAATTTTCATGAGTCTTTTGAGGCATTGTAATGAAGTCGTTTTATCACTTCGTCGCCGCCGCAGCCATTCAACTGCCACAATACTGGTGACGTAATCGATGCCGATGGCTTAACACCATAATACAAAAGATTGTACTAAAACTTATAGCCCCAATTATTAAAAGCGATTTTTATGGCGCACATAAAGACACCCATCGGAACACACACACACACACACACACGCTCACTCCATACGAAGCTGGCCTTTAGCCGAAGCACACAACCGCAGCCAAAGACTGAGCGCACAGTTTTTTCTCGCCTGCTGCTGCTTCATCTCCTTCAACAGCTCATCCTACCCTTGCACCCGCAATCATCCGGATAGTTGGCTGAAAGTGCAACCAATATGGCTTTGCTCACACCTCAGTGCGCAGGCCATAAAATCACACCCAACACACACACACGAACGCATTGCATGTAAACAAGTATGTCTGCATCGCACACACAGTACGCATGAAAAGTGTGTGTTCCCCAGGCTTTGTGCGCTGGCAAGCGCAATTGTAGCAGAGGCAACGCAAAGGCGACACAAACAACAATAAGAAGAACAAGTAAAGAAGCAGGCAAATTAAGTAAAACAAGAAACATGATGATGCGGCGCGTTGAACTGCTATAAACGAGCATGGCCCCTGCACTCTGCAGGCGTCGCAGTCCGCGTCACTGTGCCCACAGCACCGTGGGACATGAGAACGGCTAGGCGGCGCGGCGGGCAGAGTGAGACTGCAGCAAGGCGTGCTGCTGCTCAACGTGACACTCCGTGCGGCCGCACAATCGGACAATAATAGCAAATAGCAACAAAAGACGTTAACATGAAATATTGTGAAAATAGTAAAAAGGCGCAACAATAAACCTTAATAGCTGCACACAATAACTAATCAAAATAACAATAAAACACGCAGCATTTCAGCATTCAACAGCCAGCATTCAGCGTTTAACATGCACTCTTCACACACACGCACACATACACTCGCTCACTGGCATTCCGACACACGAACACGCTGCGGCTGAGACAGTTGCGATGCAGATGCAGAGATGTGCAGCGCCTTTGGTGCAACACAATGCTCGCCGAGCGACGTTAAAGGGGTGTAATTTGAGCCGGCATAGGCAGTTGTTACGTACGAAGGAGCTGCAGACGAGAGCTACAAACGAACTGCTGTTTAAGTCGTTTAGTGACTGCTACACAATGCCACAGTGGGACGAGCTCAAACGAAATTTGGACAAAAGTTTGGAATTTTTTCATTATTTTACCCAAGTGGTTTGGTTCGAGAAAGACTTATTTGGACCACGAACTAATTACCCAAAGACTATTTGTTCTATTTGTGCTCTTAACAATTTTTACTACTTTGCAATTTTATACCCTGAACAGGTTTTGCCCCACGATGCTTGTAATACCAAAGAGGAAACCTTAGAAAATCTATAAATGTACACATGTAAATTATCCGCGTGTCGAGCTGAGTCGATGCAGTGATGCCTATCTGTATGTATAATATATGCGCACTATTTCCCTAGTTTTTGAGATATTGATCTGAAATTTTTCAACCGCTCTTCTTTCACCAAGAAGCTGCTCATTTGTCGAATCGAGCGGTATTCTAGCGTATAACTGCCATACAAACACAACAATCGGAATAAAATGCTTGAATGGAAAGCTTTTTCATTTGACGAGATATCTTCACGACTTGGATGGATGGGTTTTTGCCTCAGGCAAATAGGAAAACTTTTATGAAATTGTTGACATCGGATCAATATATCATATAGCTGGTATAAAAACTAACCGTTCAAAGTTCTTAGTAAGAAATCGTTTGTATTTGTGAAGGATATTCTAGCTTCGGAGCAACCGAAGTTAACGTCTTTTCTTGTTAAAATGAATTTTGAGTGAAGCAATTTTTCTAAAAGCATCTTCACTAATCTTAGCTATATTATATGATTATTTTGAAGAATTTAAAGGAGGAGAAGGAATTTCTAAGTATTCTGATTATAATATAAATATTTTCAACAAGACTTTGGCTACGAAGCTTTCAGCCGCTGCATATAAATTAATTGGTCTTAGGCCGACATTTAAGCGAGCAGGTTTGAGCCGTATCACTATATGGTCAAAATATTTCCCGCATATTCAATTTTGATCTCTCATTTCAGCTTGACTGAAAAAGGTTATATAACATTGAAATTAGAGAAAAAATTAGTTATCTCCATATTTTTCATTGTGTAGTAACACATGTATAGGTTATTTTTATTTATTATGTTTGAAATAAGCTTAATTTCGAACTTCGAAAGCAAAAATTTCGAATTTTGAGGCTAACTTTGAAAAAGAGAGAAATCACTTTTTACTTGGGCTCAATTTCTCTCGAAAAAATTGATTTAATCTAATACCTTACTGAGTGTTGTACGGTACTATCATAATACCTAATATTTGGTAACAGAAGAACTCATAATATTTCAGATAAAAATTGAAATAAGCAAATAATACTGAATGAACATAGCAGTCGTGAAGAGAGTATTAAACCAGCGAGATTTCTAGAAAAGTACTATTATCAAGAGAGTAGGAAGGCTTGCTATATTTTTATCAAAAATATTTATATAAAATTCTGATTGGTTAAATTTCAAACTGAAGTATTTTTAAATAATCAAACTCACACCTGCTTCACATACCGTTCACGTGAAATAATTTAATAATTCAGCACCTGCTTGCTATATCTTGAGACACTGTGCCAGCTGCTGGCATTGTAATTTGAAATGTGTACACACGACTCAGTGAACTTCGTGGCAGTAATGCTACAACTCCAAAGAATGCGATCGAGAGCTAAGTAAATAAAAATGCATTCGCCAATGGGGAAACTCAATTCTTTTCAATACTAACAGTAAGTGCGAGTGTATATACTATACACACATAAAGTAATGGGGAAAAGAAAATCCCTTCGTCGAAATGCCTATTCAATAATAAGCCTTATGAATGAGAAAAGGCCAGGGATTAAAATTCAAATACAACTGTAATGTTAATAGTAAATTTGTATTTAGGTGTAATTATGGCGGCTACGGCACTTCTCTCCGCCTATTTGTTGCACATAGTTGAGTAGTTGTTTTCTAGCAATCCGTGAAACTTCTGGAAAAGGTATTAACTGAGTAACTGACCTTTGTTGTAATCACTTTATTTTTTGGAGTGTTATGTCTGCTATACACAGTTCCTCGGAAATCTTAGTTGAGAATTTCTTAAAAGACGAATTTTTGTGACTTAAATAAATGTCTCTCAGAAGGAGCTCAAATAGTCATCTGATAGGGTATAGTGTATGTATTATAGGTATTAGTAGAAAAAGAGAATCTGCTCTATCCTCAAAAATAAAGGGAATGGAAAAGCAAATACTTCCTCGAAATGCTTATAACGGGTAATCCAAGTAGAGGTACTTTTTTAATGGCCTTTTTTGACAGATCATGCGTGAGTCGTGCCAAGCTGTCATGTTGTTTTTGTTCAGTATTGTTTGGCTTTTCATCGTGGAAAAACTTACGCCCGAACAACGTTTAAAAGTCGTTCAACTTTATTACGAAAATTCTCGCTCTGTAAAGAAGAACCATCATCTAATTTGAGAGCCAGCATTGATTATTGGAAAATATTCGACCAAACAGACTACGTCCAGCAGTCTAGTGAAGAAAATGCAGCAGACTTAGCTGAGAGTGTACACGAAGACCGTGGAGAGTCTATTCGGTGCCGTCAGCAGTAACTCTGACTGACGTATGAAACGATTTGGCGATCTTAAAAAATTAAAAGCAAATAAAATACAGCTTGTTCTAGAATTGATGCCGCCCGACCTTCCCAAGCGACATCGCTTTGCTTTATAAGTTCTAGAAAAGTTCCAAGAAGATCCGACGTTTTTGAGCCAAATTTTTTTCAGCGATGAGACCCATTTCGTGTGAAGTCACACCGTCAGACTTTTTCCTATGGAGATTTGTAAAGTCTAAAGTCCAAGCGGACAATCTCTCTTCGATTCAGGCCTTGGAGCAAGGCGTAAATCATACCATTCGCCACTTACAAGTCGAGATGGTCAAACGAGTCATTAAAAAATTGGACTCAACGAATGGCCAGCGTTCTAAAGAGATAATCTTTAAAAAATAAATGATGATAAACATTATCCATTTAATTTGAAGTTTCTGTGTCTTTTCCTTTAAAAAAGTAGGAAATCTCGAAATGGATCACACTTTATAATAGTCAGATTAATAAATAAAACTGTCCACAGTAATCAGAGAATCGGAAATCCAGACGGTTTCTATCGGTATTAACACTTCTCCTCTGTGAATTTTACTAAGCATAGACTCGGACTAGTCTCAAATGACATTTATTTGGAGTAATGGTTATAAATTCAAGCTTGTGGTGAAGCGCTATAATTTAAGAAGCTTAGAAAGGGTTAGAATATGTATATTATAAAAAAATGTTGAACACATACTTTACTTCCATATTTCTGCTATACTTTTATCATATCCAATTTCGTACCTTGAGGCTGACAAATGACCGTCCAAACTCTAAACTGATACTGGGTTAAGTTAAGAGAAAAGCACCGTTACTTTCATTTTCCCCCAGCGCACTCTTGATTACTTAATTCCCGCGAGCGATATTGAAAATACGTGAGCCAGTCACTACAGTCAAGCTTTTCTAACCAAATGAATGTGTGACTGTGTGTAGGCTCCGAGTTTGAAATGCTAAATTATAATTTAACAAATTCTTACCTTACTCAGCGACGACGGGCTCAACGACGCGCCCACAAGACACAGCACGAAAATAACGAAAATCTCCGAAAGACGATGGCTAAATTGGTGTGCGGAATAAATTGTTCCACAGAAAAGAAAACCCGCGGCTACAAATGATTTTTATCGCTGGGATTATGCATGAGCGCGACGCCTTGCAACAAGCGCAGCAACAAAAGCAACCACAGTGGCAGCTGGCAAATGCAAAACGGCAAACGGTGCACCCAAATCAGTGGCGACTGCACCTGAGTGGGGCCCGAGAGCTGAAAGGCGTGCGGAGACGCTCTGCGGTGCTGAGTGCGCAGAGAGAGGCGGTCGCGTGGAGGCAAGGGCAGACAGCTGAGCAAAAACATTGCGCACTTGGCAGCTTGCGGCACACGCGCTTGCATAATGAAATTTGGCGTAAGCAAGCAAAAACAACAACAGCAAGAAAAATACTATATAAAGGCATGATACCAAAAAATATTGAAAAGCGAAAATTCAAAAACCTCGGTTAGGAAGTTCTGTCGAATACTTTTATGGCAAAAACTTAACGGTTTTGCTTGTTAGCTCAGCGAGTTCAAATGAATTTCCATAGGCGCACATTTGGAAAATTGTATTTTTCTTGCAATTCGCTTTATGTCTGGCTTTCCAGTTTCTCAGCTAGCCAGCCAGCGTGTTGCACAAACACGGCTTTAATATTTTTCTGCGAAAATTAAGCAAAACGCAAAACCTGAAACCAGTCTGTGGCATTTGCAACGCAAAACGAATGCACTTGCCACACACTCGCACACGTTTTTCTTGCCACTTGTGCACTTGCAATGTGCGTCGAATCACTGTTATAGAGTTGTAAGCCAGAGTTGACAGCCGAGCAGATATTTGACGCACAACTTGTTGTTGGTGTTGCCTGCCTGCGTGAGAGGGGAAATGAGTTTGCTGTTGCAACTGTCACTGTGCAACAGTAGATTAACTAAATGACAAGCCAGCAGCCACGTTACATCTCGGCAGACACGCAAACACACACACACATACCAACACAAAAGCGTGGACGGACACACGGACAGACAGCTTGAATGACAACTACAACATAACTAACTAATTTAATGGTTGTCGACAACAAACAACATTACCTAGGTAACATGACAACAACAACAACAAAAAGCAAGCATAACACCCTCTCTCCTCTCCTCTTCTTCTTTTGCACTTTGCTATGTCTTTGCAGCAGCGCATTTTCTTATGTCGCATCTTCGCCGTCACTTTGCGCCTACTTATGCACCTATTCACCTATGTTTGTGTGTGTGTGTGTATATGTGTGTGGAACTATTTCATACTTATTTGTATTTCATTAGCGTTGCAACTCTCAATATTTCAATTCCAAAGCATCATGACGCTCGAGGCACACTGTTATTGATAGCTGCAACAAGCAACATGCAACAACGCTTGCCGCCTGACACTCCACCTCCCTCCCACCACCATCCTCTTTGTGTGCAAATCGCTGCTGCAGATCGCTAAAGAGGTGTCAGTATTGTCACCGTTTTCATCGCTCGAACATAATAAATGTTGCCGCTGTCGCCTGCCACAGCGTCGCGACGACGCCATCGCCACGCTAAGTGCCTCGTTGTCGCACAGATTGCACCATTTACTTGCGTTCCTACAAATAGCATTAGCATGTATGGTTGTATGTAGGTGCCACAAGTTGCTGAGGCAATAGAGCAGATTGTCCCAGCCATCTACATACCTCCATACGAACACAGAAACACACACACATTTATTTTATTTGTTTAAGTGCAAAGGTTTCTCGGTTTGTAGCTTGGTGCGTTGTCTGGTGAGTTGGTTTGCAGCAGAGCCCCTTGGCGTTAATAATGTTATTTCTACTTTTAACTCCTTGCTTATTGCTTTTGTCTTTTTCTACTGTTGTTGTTGTTGGTTTAATTTTGTTAAATGATTTGGATAGAGCTTCGTCCCTGAAGTGACTGTTGAACATTGCTTAACTTCGCGTTGCACCACTTTCGGTTAGTTGAGTTTCTGTGTACAACAAACCGTAAGCGAGTGCCAATCGAACACGTTAATAAGCAAGTTAGTCGGAAATATGCATGAAATGAAGATCAAGTCGCTGACTTATGTAAAAACTCTCATCGAAATCAATATGAAGACACGGGACGCTAGAACAATCGATGCTAAGAGCAATGAATGAATTTGTCCATTTCATCTCCTTCAAAGTGATCCCCTGCCACTGCATAAGTGTAGCCAACGAATTTTCCAGTCATCATAGCACTTGGAAAAATCCTCCGTCGTGATCAGAGCCATCAGAACCTGCTTCGATTCAGCTTTTATATCCTCAATTAAGTTCAAAACGGTGTCCTCCGAGTGGTCATGTGAATTTGCTGAATAGCCAGAAGTTACACGAAGGTAAATCAGGTGAATGTGGGGCACGATATTAGTTGAAAATGTGATCACGAATAACCAGTGCAGTATGAGATGCTGCATTTTCGCCCTTATTTATTCAATAAATAGTATTTAATAATTTATCCAGACATAGTAAAAATCAAAAAAATGACTTTTAGAGCCTCACAAAGTTTAAAGCTTTTTCTCTTGATGGATTGTCGTGTCGCAATCTTCCGATCTAAAGCCTAACTAAGATAGTTTACCAGACAAGCTACGAGACTTCGATGAAAAAAGTTATTATTATTATTATTATTATTATTGCTTACCGACATTTAGTAGCATATCTCTTGAGAAAAAATTTCAGAAATTTTTTTATGATGCTTCCCAAACAGCATAAACTACCCGATTCCCTTCGATTTGAATAACCATATGCGTTTTCACTAACCGAATCACTCATTTGCTATTCCTACAAGGTACTCAGAACCATACATTTATCAAGCCATGTGAAATACTAAAAATCTATCTTTATGGAACACCTAAGTACATGGTTGACACAATTCAACAACAACAACAAATTTAATCCAACATTTGTTGGAGGGTGTCGTTGCACGCACGCAAACGAAGTTCTTAATCTACATATTTATCACCACTAAATTACTTATTTTATAAAGTAATGCTACGATACCCCTTATAAGTGTGTAAATGGAAGTATTTGTTATTCCATTTTTATTAAACATGGTTGAATGAGTGAGTCATTCTTATCAGAGCAGTCGGCAGAATGAGACTTTAATCTCTTGAATTACTTAACACGTTCTTATTTTAAGAAGTTTAAGGGCTAAATGATGCAATCGCAAGGGTTTGTAAGACCAATTCAATATTTGTAAGAATAAATAATTTTTTGATGTCTTTAAGTAACGTTCCGCTTAGAAGATACAAGGCTCATCTTTATCTTAGTTACAAAAAAATCTTCTAAACTTCACCTTCAAATGACCAAATAATATATTACTCTGAAAAAAGTCACGAATGTACTTTGTATCCAAAAAATAAGGTGACATTTGAATTTAAACTGCGCGCGTCGCAGGATTTCCAGAATTATTTTTTCTTTTAGGTTGGTAGTACTGTCAGTCACATTTATGTCAAATTTCATGTCAAAATATTCGTTAGTGTTTGAGATACGTGTCGTTTTGTGAGCTGCTAAAAGTGAGTTTTTCGTTTTTTGCGATGTCGAAATTTGTTGAACAAAGAATTTGCGGATACAGTGAGGATGGTGCAGAAAGCCTTTGGTGATGAGGCTATGTCTAAAAAAAATGTTTACAAGTGGTATAGTGAGTTCCAAGCCGACCGTGAACGTGTCGAAGACGAAGAGCGTCCAGGGCGACCATCAACCTCAACCGACGAAGCTCACGTTCAACAAATCAAAGATTTGTTGTTGAAAAACCGTCGTTTAACAATTAGAGACCTTGCTGATGAAGTTGGCATATCGAAAGGCTCAGCCAATACCATTTTGAAGGATGTTTGGGGCCTTAAGCGCGACAAATCTCGACTGGTACCGAAATCATTGAATTTTTTGGAAAAAAGGCGTCGCGTTGAAGTGTGTGAAACGATGCTTTCCGACTACCAGGGTGTCATGAAATGCATTATAACTGGCGATGAGACTTGGATCTATGCTTACGACCTCGAAACAACCGATCAATCGAGTGAATATCGTGCCAAAAGAGAGCCGAGATCAAAAAAATCGTGTCAAAGTCGCTCAAAAATCAAGATCATGTTGACTGTTTTCTTCGATAATCGAGGTGTGGCATACTTCGAATTCCTTCCACCCGGCCAAACTGTCAAAAAGGAATACTATTATATTTTTTGAAAAAATTTCAATCAATATCTTGCCGCAACCGCTGTATTCACCTGATTAAACTCCAGGCTCCTTATTAAGAGAAACTGGAGATTGATATTTGTTTAAAGAATTGTTTAGTAAACCGTCCATTACACCAAGATGCTCTCACATTCTCTATGAGAGCAATATTTAATTATCTTAAATCTTATTTATACAAATGCTATTGCTTTTAGCTATACATATATTTCATTAAATTCTATTTTTTTAATTTTCACTAAAAGTTTTATATATTTTTATTTAAATTGAACTTATTTTTCAGCTTTAAATCTTTAAAAATGGATTTGGTTTAAACCATAGTGAACTTCAGCTTCCTTAGTCCAGATTGACTTAAACTAAATCCCATTTTAAAGAGGAAAAGCTAAAAGATATTCTTTCGCCAGACGAAAACCTTTGTTTTCCCACCTTTCGTAGCACTTGTCAACTCTCAGACGAACATTTATCATGCCGACTCCACTTCACCCGACACCGAGCGCGTCTGCAACAAAGCTGAGCCCGTAGCAGTGACGCGAAGGCGTATCATAGCCATTAGAATTTGTCGCCAGTGCATACGAAATGAATTTGTATGAAAAATAAAAACAGACGAAATGAAAAAGTAAAAAGTAGAGGAAGAATGAAATAAAGTTAAAAACTTAAAGCAAAACAGCGGCTAAACTAATATGAATGCGAGACTGCGCATATGAAAATGCCATAAACTAAGCGCGTTTCAGCTGGCGGCAGCAACAACATACCAACAACCAAGCAACACTGCACAACAAAGCAACACTGCCACAGAGCCGAGGCAGTCAACTGACGGAGCTTGCCGTGGAAAAAGAGCTAAAGAGTCAGCCATCAATGTGAGCGGAGCGGGTAGGGGGTTGGTTGGTAGAAAGCGAAGATCTGCTCTTACAGAAGTTTAGAGTTTTCTGCCTCCTGTGTATGTGTGTACGTGTGCGTTAAGGTGCCTGCGTGGCCAACGAAGTGTCGTAGGCAAGGGGACAAAAATATGCGCCAAAACCGCCGCAAAAGCGCGGCAAATTAAAGCGCAGCACACAGGCGCTGAAACGGTGACATTGGCGACTTTGTTGGCGCGGCAGCAAGTCGAGTGTCGCAACAGAGCGCCGTTGCTGTTGCTGGTGCCGTTGCTGTTTGGGATGCGTTGTACTGGTTGGCCTAATATAAAGAGCAAGTTGGCTAGACAAAGGCAAATAAGGCAGCGTTGTTGTAGTCGCCTATGAGACAACAAATGTGTGTGTATGTGCGTGCGTGCGTGTGAAAATATGACGCTAATGGTTTTTATTATTATTAACTGCATAAGTGTATGGAGATGCTGCGGCATCATAATCAACAACAAACGCACATTTCACTCCACAGCCAAGGCTTGAAAGCTTCAGCTTCATGAAAAAAATTAAAAACAAAGACGCAAATCGAAACTGCGTCAGGCGGCGCAGTCGCTAAATATTTATGGCACATGGAAAATTGCTTGAAAATGGTGTGACACTTTTAAATTGAAGGCTTGACTTGCGGTTGTCAACATGTCGCAACGCAGTTCCTCAATACTATTGCTGCAACTATTGGCGCAACGGCCATTGGGTTGGGCCTCGAAGCGAGTGACCGCATTGCGTCGATTGCCTTAATTGAGTTTGGTGGCGTGTGTGTGCGACCATTGTTTGTCGTATGTTGCAAGCATGTGTCGCACGTATTAATAACACATTCAAAAGCCTATGGCAATAAACAATAGACTGTGGTCAAGCCATGATCGGCACTGCATTTGAGCCGCCTCTAACGGCTGCGCTGGGAAATTCCCTTTGTGCTGTTATTAGCGCACAAACGAAAAATCAAAGCGCTACGAAAACGCGACGAAGCGTCACTGCGCATAATGAATTTCCAATATCAAACCCGCTCCACGCGCTTATCTATGCATATGCATGCCGGCTGGTGGCCGCTAGTGGCATGCCACACATCGCACACGAGTTACACATGCAGGCGAGGTTGCTGTGTCGGCCGCTCTTCCATATTCAGCCGCATTGACACTTAAATTGCTACGCTCGCCTGTCTGTGCGGACAAAAGCTTTGGTAGCGGCATTGTCAAATTGAGCAATGTGACAAGCCCAGACCGCAGACATTCAATCTAAGTGCACATACGCACCCTGACAGCTCCGTATACCAACGAGTACATATGCATAAGCGTGTTTACATGCAAATACCAGTTGGCTCGTATGAAGGTGTGTGCGCGAATGCAAATATGTTGTCCACCCACATGCAGCCGTCGAGTTTATTTGATCAGTTGTCTATGGTCAGCCTGTCCGTATTTCTCATCAACTCGTTTTCTTTTGGTTGGACTTCATGTTTTGCGACATCTCCTTCATGGTTTTCGGCATTTTTCCGCCTTTTAGCTCTACGTCTCCTACCCTGATAGACAATTCTTTCGTCCGTGTCCATAACATTTATGTAAATGCTCTAAGGCTATGAATTCCCCTCGAGACTTGGTCGGTACAAACTGTGTTTACCCCTCCCACTTGTTTGGAAATTCAAATCTAAAAGAATATTGGTGTTTTGAGTTTACGCTTCCTGCTCCAAGCTCTGAAAACTAAGAATCAAATGAAAAGTACAGAAAGAGTCGAAGCGTTTTTTAGCAGTTTTCTGGCATCTCGTTTAGCTGATGGTCAGCTTCTGTGAAAATTTGAGGTGACATGAAACCATTTATAAATAAGCTTAAACATTTTTGAGCAGACTTTCTTTTCAATGCACCGAGAATGCGATACACTGCATTGCTTTGAATATAAAGCCACTTGGTCTTGGACAAATCCACGGCTCCAAATCACATTCACATGTATTATCAATGATTACTTAACACACAAAAACAAACATCGCGGACCAACAAGCCAAAAAACCATATGTGGTATGCCTTGAAATCACATACTAAGACAAAGGTGTCCAGATTCCGCTTTTGAAGAACAATATTTGGATTGTTTCGTTAATTTTTTCTGCTATAACCAGTTCCATACCAACAACTACTCTCAATTAACCATTCAAGCTGTTTCATCCAATCAACAAATGCGCTCTTCTCAGTGGCAATATAGATCGGGAACCACAAAAGCTGAACTCATACATTGGGACGGAAAATTTTGGACCGATGGATTTAGTAATATTTAGTAAAGGACAGAGCCACTTGTAAATTTGAAATATTGAAATTTTGAGTAAAAATCAGTTTACATAACCTCGAAATTTCCATTGTTTTCATTAAACAACATTAACGTGGGAAAACTTGAATAATATGCGTAGAAGTTATTTGTGGAGAAGACCGTTCAGATCAAGCAGCTACGACGGATTGAAAACGAGGAAAGTGTATTGACGTGTTCTTAAGAGGCAGAGATGTCTTAAAACGGAAAATGGCTGTATAGACTTTTCTCAATCGACTGAAAATTGTACTATATTTTTAGTTAGGTTAGGTTAGATAAGTGATCAAAGATCGCAGGTAGACTACTATACTTGTATTTAGTCCTTTGGGAGGCCATAGAAAAGAAGAACCAATTTGCACAGGCATTTAACTTCGATTCCTGCCAGCTTGGTGGGATGTCTGAAGGCATTCGCTCCCAAGAGTTTAAGTCTTGACCTCCCAAACGCGGCAAGGCCAAGAAAGAAATGTTAAGTTATTTCCACATCATCTTCTCCCATACACCTTCTGCGGATGGCAACTGGTAGGATTCCCAACCTTTCCGCGTGGACGCCAATAGGGCTATGGCCCATTAAAAGCCCCAGCTAGATCTTTCGCGATCGATTTTGGGCCAAAAGGCTGTTGCGACAGTTCAAGCCCATAATTTTACGGTTTCTGCGACTTCATTTTGGCCTGGCATCCATAGCGAAGTTAGGCACTCTTTGACCAGCCCTGTACGTACTGTTAATGAGTATCGCCGCTCTGATATCTGAGTCACTTCTCTGAAGGAGGCTCCACTCCGGAGCAATAGATTTGCTGCTACCTTAGTGGCTGCAATATCGGCTTAGAAGACACTGCAATAGTCAGGAAGTCTGCAGCTAGAGTTGATAGAGAGCTCCTGACAGTAAACCCCTACACCAACCTTACACCAAGCTTGGACTCATCTGTAAAGAAGTTCACTGCCGCTCTTCTCCAACGGATTCTTCTCACCCACAGGTCCGCCAGAGTTCGGTACATTTTTCGGTATAAAAATGTGTTTTTCAATTAGTCAGTGGAGGCAATAGTGCGGAGATGGTGCCAAAATTTGGTCTCTTCCAGTTTGTTGTCGAATACTTACAACAAATATGGAAATAACTGCTCATTAAAAGCGCATTTGAATGCTTTATGAGAAAACGAACTTTTTATTGCCATAAAATTTGCTTTGATAATTTTAAAAACAACAACAATTTTATTTAAAAAACCATTCGCTGCTAGTGGAGCTGCATAATTTAACAGTTACTTTCTGTTTATGGTAAGACAAATTAGTTAGCCGCAAGTCGCCTTTGTGGGTAAGCGACACGCCTCTGGCCCATTTGTATGCCCGCATAGTTGTTGGTGCTTACTGAGAAACAAAAATTTAAGCCATTAAACTCGAGCTAAGCACCGCCGCTGGCGCATTCAAATGCATTTCTTATCATTTATTCCACTTGACGACAACTAAAACCACAATTTTACCGCTTTATTATTGTTTCATAGTGTGAATGTGCGCATAAATCACCAACACTCACCGCAAGCGGCGCACAATGCAACCGAAAGCCAGCAGCAGCGCTGGAGCTGGTCGCTTGAGTGTGTGTGTCGGTGCGCCAACTGGCCGTTGCAAGTGGAATTTCAATTTCGAAGCGACTGACCAAATGCAATATGATAATCGCGGTGCTCAATGCGCCGCAAAAGGCAATGTGCAACAACACACACATACGATCATATGTGTCTGCGCGCAGGTGTGTGTGTGACTAAAATATTTTCATTAGTTTGTAAACATGTTTATACATATGTATGTATTTGTGCGCGAGTGTATGTGTATGTGCGTGTGTCCACTTGTAACTGCTCGTTTATTGGTGCCACAATTTACATTAATATTATTGTTGCACGTCCGCATCAAGTTGACTTATGAGCGCGTCAAAAGAAGTGTGTGTTGTGTTGATTGCGCTTGTTGGCACTGTTCTTGTTTGCCGCGTTGTTGTTGTTGCTGCTGAGTGGAATATTGATTGCAGTGCGAGTGGAAATTTATGCCGTTGACCAAAGTTGATTGGCGATCAAATTCAATCAGTACAAATGAGGGGCTTGCCCGCTTGGCTGGGCGACTGTCTGGCCGCTCGTCGCAATTAATAATGTCAACAGTATGCACAACAAAATCAATAACAACAAAAACGACATTAACAATAACAGCAACAGCAACAACAGCAACAATATCAGTCATTTGACTGCCCGTATTAATAACAAATAATGTGGTCAAAGGAGAAAAGGGCCGGAGAATGTCTTCTTAATGACAAGCATTCGACAGCAAGCAAACAACAGCAACGACAATAACTACAACAACTACAAAAAATATATATTGCGTAGAAGATGTACACCAAAAAGCGTTTCGGTGCGGTCGGCTAAATGAAGAGAGCCGCTTGACGGCCAGCCAACTAATTGAACCGGCTGCTGAGGCTGAGGCTGTAGCCCCACCACCCCGCTGTCGCTCGGTTCGTCCGGTTCATTAATGTGATTGAAATATTTTATTTTTATTAATCGCTTCTTTCTCATTCTTCAGCTTGTTTACTTGTATGTTCTTTATCGCTGTTGACAATGATCGATTGTGTAATGCCCCAACCCCTGAGCAGCCCCGCCAGCAGTTTTTAGGTTAACTGCGTAATACGAAAAGTTCTCACTCACCGGCCTGCTTTCCCCCCAAATACAATTAATGTAAAAAGCCACAAAAAGCGCAGCCGCAGAGCGAGGGTGCCAGGGAGGCCAGAGTGGGGGTTCGTGCGCTGAAAGCTGTTGCGACAGCCAAAAAATGTGTGCGGAGAAGAGTTCAAAAAGCTGACTAGAGCGCGCCTTGAATTGCGGCGAAATGAAATTGATATGGCAGCACAGCGTGAAGATTGATTTTTCGGATTTACTTTAACTTGCAACATGTTTGTGTACGCGCTACCCGCTACGTGCAACAGCAAGCGCTGCCAGAGCTCGAGCGTTGTGAGTTCGTGCTTGTGTTTGAGTGAGCCGGCGCGATTGCTTGGCAGCGCGCGTTCCCAAACGTTAGTGGGTCATATTTAAGCAGCGCAAAGTGGAGCAAAATAAAAATTCGAGCGAAGAAGAAGCACCTAAAAGCAAGTCAACGAAGGGAAACCACTCTAAAATGCATTTCCAGCGTAATAAAAGCCAAGCCGCGCAACAGCCCGATGCATGTGTGTGTGCGTGCGTTGCATGCCGCGTTAATTTGCCACGCCGTTAGCGGAGGCAGGGGCGCGGCGCGTACATCAGGCTGTCAAACCGGCAGCTTGACACTGATTGGCGGTTTCAATTTTCATTACTAAAACACACACACACCCACATCATACAAATATGTAATAAAAATAGAGTGGAACACAAAACCCTTGGAGTGCCATGCATGTTCAGTGAACATTGTTCACACACACACCAGCAAAGTACCATAGTGTGCCACAAATCATAAAAGAGTACAACGCTTATCTGCTTTGTGTGTCTGGTTGAAGATCATAAAATCATAATCAATTTTCGAGCACATTAAATATTTTTACAGTCATTGTTTTCCCACTAAATTTTAATTTGGTGTAAATTTCAGTCTGTTAGCAGCGCTAACGGTACATAAATATTAGTATTTTCATAGTTTCCCCCACAATAAAATGGATTGTTTTCTAACACCACAACAAATTATGTTAATTCGTTGTAATTTGTGTGTGTTTTTGTTATTGTTGTTCAGTGGTGTTGTTGGCGTGTCGGCGTAGCTGTCGTTGTCACTTGATGGATGTGAGTGAAACTTCCGTGACGTATCTACATGACATCTATCATTTATGACATTTGTGTCGACATTTTCGGTGACATCTGATTATTTACGATTTAGCGTTGATTTCAATTAATGATTAAATTTGTGCTGATACCAGAGCAGAGCGGCTGAATGAGTGCGTCGATGGATGGATGGTTGGTGGCTTATGGCGCTAAAAAGCGCTTGGCATAAATTTCAAATTAAAAATGTAAAGTATTTTTTAGGATAAATGTATTTATGACTTGTTGAACTAAAGCATATACATTAATACCACAAAATGATTTAGAGCTTTAAGTTTTCCAGAAGAGAAAGCTCTCCCTTACTCTTTCCCTCTCAGTAATATTTTGAATGAAATATTCTTATGATAATATTGACAAGGCAGCTGAAAAATCTCCGGCCTATTATGAGCTACCTAGCTGTCAGATTTATACCCGCGTCTATTGAAGGTTAGAGCTAACTTAAAATCATATGGATTTAATTGTAGTAGCGCAAACTCTCAGAGCTGGAATGTTTTCATCTATTCGGACGACATTACCTAGCCATTACGTAGCCGCTGCCTTTAATATGATGAACTATGTCAATGACGTCGTATATCTCGAACAGCTTATCGTTTCATCGACTACGATAATCACAGTTGCCAACGTACATAAATCTTCGGCAGAACCTTTGTCTCGAAAACTCCTAACTTTTCTCGCCGACTCACCAGAAGTTGTCATTGTCCATGTTTCTCTATCAAAAAGCAGGAGAGGGATAATGCGGACTTGTAGAGTTCGGTCTTTGTTCGTGGAGAGAGAACTTTACTTCTCAATTGCCTACTCGGTCCGAAGTAGCACCTGTTGACAAGAGTTACTCTGCGTTGGATTTGGAGGCTGACATTGTTGTAGCTGTTAATACTGGTTCTAAGATAGACGAAATTATATTTGACTTCGATGACTGCCAACAGTGACGTGGAAGTAAAGTCTACGACTGTTGGTTTGGTGACAGGACATATTTTGTCTTGCCCTCGCTCACTGCCAGATCCATTTGATTCGCTTCTTTGTTAAGTCTGGAGAAAGCAGAACCAATGATGTTGAAGCCAATGATATAAATATTATCGGCGCACGCCAGCAGCTCTACACTCTTATAGAAGATTCTCAGGAGATCTCAGATTCAGGAGTAGATTAAAGAAGTCGCACGACTGGGCCTTTTCTGAAACCTCGTTTGGTATCGAGCAGTTCGGAGAGGTCCTTCCCGATCCTGACAAAGCTTTTGTTATTGCTGAACATCAGTTTACATAGCCGTATAAGTTTTGCGGGGATACCAAATTCAGACATGGGCACACCACACTTAAATTCCAATCGTCGGCCATGCTTTCGTCCGACCATATTCTACAAAAAAGTTGATGCTTCTTATCACCTCTTTACCGCCTTATATCAATAGATCGGTCGGCAATCTATCGGTCCTTGCCGCTTTGTTGTTCTTCAGACGGGTAATTGCTATACGAACTTCTTCATGGTCAAGCAATGGAATATTCGCTCCATCGTCCTCGATGGGGGGATCATTTGTATGAATGTACTATATATACTTTACAGGGTCTTCAACGTTTGTCCTTGGGTGGTACAAACTTTGTATCAAACTATACCCTTTTCTGGGTGTATAAAAACTGTGAACTCTTTGGTTGGAAGTATTTAATTTAAAACATCAAACTGGCCAATAAACTCGAGTTTGTGAAGAATAGTAATACTTTATATATATTTTACTGTATTTAAGCTTCCCTCGAAATTGTATTTATGTAATTGTGTAGTCCCACTATTAATAAACCAACTTTAATTAAAAATAACTACTGAATTGTCATATCATAACTACCAACCTACGTACACACATATGCAGCTTGAAGCACAAACACCTCCAGCAACGACGCAACCGAGAAAATAATTCATCACCGACAACTATTCTTCACCTGTCATCCGTTTTCGTTGCGCCCAACGAGCCGTGGCTTCCTATCTTCGATTGCCACTTTTCTCATTTCACTATCAGGTTTTTTCACTTTATCGCCATTTTGCGCTCGTTTATTTACAAGAAAAACAAAAGCCCCAAACACAACAACAACAAATGATTGTAGCGCACAGAGAAAACAAATATTAAGCGAAGATAAAGCAAATATTACACGAAACGAGAAAAAAGCGCCGACCAGCTGGGAGACAGATAAAAGGCGGACCAGCTCCAGCAAATGAGTGATAAAGATGCGAAGCTTCGAAGTCTTGGCGGGAAGGTGCAGCATGAAAACCGGTGCTAGTTGTGCGAACAAGTGAGCAAAAAGCACAAACCGGACTATTTGTCACCGAGAATGAAGCCATTTATTATCCATCATAAAACTTATATTTATCGCTTAATATGCGGGCAGTGGCGCGACGGCCTCGGCGAAGCCAAGAGTGATGAAAGCGACGTTCACTACAGCTTGGCAGGCAGGTACATATGGGCGAGTGTCGCCCGGTGGCTGGCAGACAGCTGCAAATCCCACAACGGAGGCGTTGAAGGCTACAAATCCTGTTGTCACAGGCACGCCAACACACACTCACACACTGAGGTAAAGTACACCTATAGACTAATGGTTGCATTGGAACTGCAGCAACTTGAAGCTTTGGGCCTGCCATCGGCTGAATTTGTAGGCCTTCGGCTTTGGATATAAACACAAATAGTTGAATATGTTTGCCGTGGTGTTTGCGCTGCATCGCTATTAATAAGGATTAAGGCGATATGGTCCGAATTTCTGAATCTAAGTGTGTATTATATGCAATAACTAGCTAAATTTTCAATTTGACATGTGCATAAGAATATTTATTGTCTTCGAATACATTTTATCAATAGTTGCCATATTAAGCAAATCAGGAAATTCGGTAAAAAATTCCATTTCCGTCTGTCCAATATTATAATTATCGATTACTTTTTAAATAAATTTTAATAAAATATGTCAGATATATTTCATGACTTCAATCAATCTTTTCTAAAAATGTTCTGAAAGGCTGCTGTGCTACTGTGGAAGCTTTTTTCAATTTTTGCTCGAGAACGACTTCTTTAATTTAGAATATTATTGCCATACATTTGCCTCTTAAATACTCTACAATCCTAGAATTTCTACTTATAAGACACTAATCAGATTCTGTAGACAAATATTTGAAATTTCCTGGAGATCTCAACTTCCTGAATCCTTTCGAAGTGTATTATGATTGATAGTCGAGTAAAGAGTCTATCAGATCAGAACCAAGTGCACCATGTCTGGGTTCCCGGTCATAAAGGTATTGAACTGACAGATGAGCTCACCCGTTCCGTAGCATCCACCAACATTGTAGGACCTGAACCTTTTATTGCGGTTGGTCCCCATACCATAAAGCTGGTCAGCAAAGTTTAAAGGAGGAGATATATTGGCAACAACTGAAAGGCAAAGGCCATGCCAAGTATTTAATAGGAGATTACAACCTCAAACGGTTTAAATATGTTAACAACCTCCTAAAAGACAAACTCAGGCTACTTGGCGCCTTCTACAATGGCCTAGCTTCTTGTGCGAATTGCCGGTTCTTCCACATGGAGCCTGAAACTCCAGTAGACCTGCTAATTGACTGCTCAGTAGTCTGTAGGCGGAGGAAAAAGGACTTGGATCCACGTTTCCAAATAGGGATCAACTCGACTCAATAGTACCTAGCAGTACATTGGAGTTTATCAATATACTGGGGCTTAAGTGAGTCGTTGTTACTTACGAAAGGGCTCTGTAGACCTTAGGTCGCTGTGCAATCCTCATTTATTTATCTAATCTAATATAATCTAATGATTGATAGTCCCCTCGGAGATTTGTGGGAGATTATATACTATACTGTCGTATTTAATTATAATTCACCTGGACCGATCTAAAAATTATGCACCGCATATATTTCTAACCTTTGGAGTTCTCGGCTGTGGAAAATGTGTAGTAACAGCCATGCTGCCCCAAAACGCAAATAATAACCATCTAAGCCGACTAAGTATAGTTGTAAGTAAATCCCTTTTCAAGAGAAAACTCTCACTAAATATTTGTCCCTTTTATCATTTTTCCTAAAAGCCTTTTTGTTGTATTTTACGCCGCTGTTCTTCTGCCCACCACATATTCATGCATTTATGGACGCGTGAATGTTTGGAGAAAACCGCAGCATATCTGCCGCCATTGTTGACGACGGCTTTAGTAATCCCGTTGATGTAAGATTCCATTTTTCTTCGGCAGCACCTTTGTCAGGCGGCGCAGCGCGGCGTAGGCCGAACGCTTTGCTGACACGAGGCATACAACATCATTACATATTTGAAGGAAAAAATCGACTCTTCCAGGCACACGCGCGCATCAGCACAAATCTCTTGGAATTTGCGTCGACAATAAATCACCGAAAACAAAAACAGCAACAACAAAAAGCGAGAAAATCAGACGAGCGCCTAAATAAGCAAGTGAATGGTGTTGCAACATGGGCTGCCTGCCTGCCGATTGACTAGCAGACGCAATGCCGCCACCGCGCCGCGGCTTTCACGACTCCACAGATAAGCGACTTAAACTGATAAGAAGCAAAAGTACGACAACAAAGTGTAAGACAAACAACAACAGCAAATAAAAAACGCACGACAAGTGTATCAGCAAACGAGTGAGCGCCGTCGGCGTCGCGGCGCGTTGAAAGGAAGAAAATGAACTGGAATGTCGCTGATAAAGGAGACAATGGCAATCGGAGTGGCCAACAACAACAACGACAAGAACAAGGCTTACAAACGACACCAACGTAGACTGATAGCATCAGTGCTGCCGCCGCAGGAGTCTGCTTTGGCGGTGCGGCGGCGCAGCAAAGACAATAAAGCGCAAATAAATACTAACACACACACGCACAAGCGCGCACGTACGCAAACTCCTGCCGGCAGTCACAAATAAAGGCGCGGAGGCCTATTTTCGGCGCAAGCTTTAGTTATGTAATTTAAATCATGCGCTGGTCTGCATGTGTCTGTGTCCGGTGTATCGCTTTATATGACAGCAACAACAAATGAGCAATAAAAACGCAGTGCAACACCAGACTAACGGCAACTGGCTGGCATGGTGGCACGCAACACGCACCACTTTGGCTCTGGCGGCAGAAGCGCAACGTGACCTGTGTTGCACAGCGGCCAACGCAATAAAACACGCCGAAACCGACAAAAATCCGCTGCAGAAATAAATTACGCCGGTTATTCCCCAACAATTTTTATTCGTTTTGATTTACGCGCGCATCAGCGGCACATAACAGGCAGCTTTATGTTCGTATGTAGCGGCGCGCGACATCTGTGCGCCGCTTGCCGCTTGATCCACATATGCCGTGCGGCGCACACGTTCAATCTAAATTTTAGCTGAAGCGGCGGCACACAATGGACCACATACCCAGACATGCCGACTGATGGCAGCTGCTCGAGCGCTGCGCTCTTTTCCCGCGCCGCTACCCGTGGCAGGGGCTGGACTGGCAGTGGCTGCCGCTTGGAGCCCAGCGCTGCGTGTGTGTGCCGCGTGTGCGCAAAACCAACAAATCACACATTCACAACAGAATTAATGAAATTCTTGTAATAATATTTCACCGCACCACTTTGACTGCGTTTAATCCTCCGCACGCCAGCTCCTTGGCGACGCTTGTTCTCGTCTCTCCGCTTCGACGAAAAATGCAAGGAATTATTCTCACAGCGCTGTCAGTGACGCGCACACACACATACACACACGAAAGCATACAAGACAAATGTGCAAATGTCACAAAGGCCAATGTGCACTCACACACACGCGCATACATATCTACACAAACTCTAGGTGAGCGCCATAACTCCACTTGAAGCCGCCAGTTGCCAACTATTTCGTACATATTAGCTGCCCGAGTGGTGTTGCTCCCCAGCGCTGGCCCGGCTCTGGCTTCTGTCAGCGACAGCCGTCAAAACACCACAGAAATAAATAAAACTTAGTCATCCTCACCGTGGTCCTCTCGGTATCCACACACTCCTTTATTATATTCGACTATGTAGTTGGTTTTGTTGTCATTGTCGCTGACAACATGTTGCCCCAACGCGGTCGCATATAAATTTGTCAACAACAACGCGTGCTCACCGTGTCCACCAGTATCAGTCGCACCGCACAAAAACGCTCGCCCAACAACAAAAAGGGTGCGGCACAGACACGGACAATCATATGCGAGTCCCGACGTCAGTGCGAGCTACCATTTCTAGTGGCGACTGACAATGATATACTTGTGTCTGAAGGAGCGGCTGTTGATCGCTGATTTGTTGCTGCTGAAGGAGCCTGTCACATATACACATATCTACTTGAAATGAGTATTGCTGATTTACGAGTACATACGAGAGTACCTGTGTCAGAATAGCGGTACAGTGGTAACGCTGTCGAAGAAAAGCTCCTTAAAAATATTTAATTTTGGGCTATTAAGACTATTAGGAGGTTTTTTCAACAGTGAAAGCAGCAAAACCATCTAAGCCAATCTCGAAGGTAATAATTATTCAAGCATTCATTCCCTATTTTCGTGGCATTTCATATGATCATACAGGGTTTGTCCGGAAAGTAATAGGACTGATTTTCTACCGTCACGACTGAACTTCGGAGCGTGCGCGCACCGACTGGATTCGGTAAAGGACGTTCATAGCTAACCAACGAGCAGCTGGTCAGTTGTCTCGCACCGCCTTTCCTGTGAACAGCTACCTGACCAATCCCGGCATCCGAACGCTTCTGCAGCCACCCCATAGCCCAGATGTGGCCCACGGAACTTTTTTTGTTTCTTTGCCTAAAAATGCCGATGAAAGGTAAGCATTTTGAGACGACAGAGGGGATCCTAGCAACATGCACCTCAGCTCTCTAGGCTATTCCGAAGAAGGAGCATATTTTGAAAGTATTTAAAAAATTGTAATGTTTGCTATAATAAATTTTTTTTAATCGACTCAGTCCTATTTCTGGCTTCTCGGATAAACCCTGTACAATGATTGGCTTATTTTATTGTTATATGGGATGGACTTATGAATATTCGTGTGACGAGTAACCTGAGAGTAAAAATCTGGAAAATTCCCTCTGAATAATTTGTCATAGCTCATTTTCGCTTCTTGACATCTGTGACATCGCCTCCAATTCAGAGGCGAATAACCAGCATTATGCTATACCCGAGAGATGGTTTCACAAAAGCCATGTACGTCTGTCAGTCCGTCTGAATACACTGAATTCAGCTACTAGAATTCTTGAGATATCGACCTGAAATTTTGCGCACATCCTTTTCTCTCTAAGAAAGTGCTCATTTGTCGGATTCGCCGATATTGAACCACTGTATATATGCGAATTAGTTGTCATACAAACTGAACAATCAAAATCTAGTTCTTGTAAGGAAAACTTTTTTGTATGTCAAGATATCTTTACGAAATTTGACATGAATCATTTTCCAAGGCAACTCTACAATCTGTGAATATATTGTTTAGATTCAAACACTATACCAAACGGTCTGAACAAAATCAAGATAAATATATTTTATGCTATAAGAAGTTCATTGCGAGAGTAGTGAAATACGTATTCGTCCCTTATGACAAATAACTGTGAAAATATCTTGGCTTCAATAGAACGGAAAGGAAAATTTCAGACAATTCTTATTCGCCTAGAATGATTCCCCGGAAGATGGTTCAAAGTTCTACTAGGAGACAACAAATAAATTTCCAACTAATTTCAAAAGAGTCAGGGCGTTCTAAGCGATACCACTGTCACTTTAACGTTTGAGCGAGAGTTCTTGCCCCGATCCAGCAACTGAAGACACACCAAATAATTCTCAAGAAATCAAGCAGTACGAACTCATTCCATCACGAATAACAAACACATCAGATTCGCCGAATCACTGTGCCTACAACAAGAGGGCTATGTATTCACCTAGCTACCCAAAGCACTGGAGCCCAGTTCTGTTGCCAACAAAAGCAACAACAACAGCTATTGATGATGACAATCGCACATTTCTCAATTTGTACTAATTAATAATTTAGTTGTTGTTATTGTAACACATCTATGGTTGGCCATGTTCGACAATTTGTGGACGGTATGCATATGTAGATGTAGGTATATATACATATGTAGATATGTATACACAATCGTTATGAACCCGAGTTTGCGGTCCTTTGTTTCCACTGGCTGATGATGAATGCTTTATTGGCTATTAGTAAACATTTAAGACTATGCGGGCGTAACCGGCGCGACAAGCAACATACGAGCAAGTCACGCGAGACATTACAACAACAACAAGCAGGCAAACAAACACGCTCTAAGTTATAAATACAATTCAAGGAAAAAGAAATTCTTACGAGAAAGATAAACGGCGGAAGAAGAGCCAGCTGGAAAGGGGCGACTGAGATGTGGGTGACAGAGGCGAGGAAGGTGATGAGAGCAAAGGGAATGCCACAGATAGAAGTGACAAATATGGCATGCCACTGAAAGCGACTGTTATCGAACTGGGTGATAAATTTATTTGTGTGTGTGCATGCATTTTGTTGTATCTGCTTTCTGAGTACTCGTTACATGTTGATGCGTTTTCGATAACTTTTTCGATTAGGTGTACAGTAGTTGTGAGAAAAATGGGCCTGGTTACTAGAGTGTGTATATGGAATGAAGAAGGTTGCCTTCCTTACGTGAAAATAAAAAATAATAAAAATTAGTTATCACGTGATATTCTCATTTAATATTTACTCATTAAGAGGTAGGTGGTCGATGCACGATTTTTCTATTAGTACTGTCCTAATTAGGTTATTGGTCTCCACTTTTTGTGAATATTAATTATATCTATTGACCTAAATAAGTATTGGAATTTGGTTATAAATCATTATTGCCAGCCTAAGAGGCCAGTTCTTTGGTTAACTTGAAACTTGTTCGTTAGCAGAAAACTCCAATTTAAAGAGTAAAAAAATCTTATTTTCGTTGCAAAGAAACCTCAATGATAAATTTTGGAAATTAATTGAGGTCGTTGGGATTTTGAGCTCTTTAATGCGTTATATCCATATATATTGGGATTTGATCATTTTGAGCATACTTATCGCAGAAAAGAAGTCCAGCTCGTGAAAACAATACTTAATTTCCAGAAAAACTTCGTGATCCGTCAGTTTAAAAAGTTCTCTACCAAAAATTCAAAGCCTTGGATACCAAAATATATACTGAGTTACCAAAAAATGCTCGCAAGTGACTCTTTCGCTTTCATCTCAACAATGCCACTCAACACATTTGACTCACTTGTGTCGATAGCACGTCAGCTCTCTCACGATTAACAGCTTTGTAGCAGTTCAATAAGTGAAATTTGTTTACCCCGCTTCACTATACCGGGACCCACGTACACATTTATCGCGAGATGCTATGAAGATTGTACGGATTGTTGAGTGCGTGTCTGTAATGGTTTTGAAGGCGGCAAAAACAAATGCGAATTGATTTGATAAGAGCGAGAACGAAGATAAAAACAGCCACAAACCGATGAAGTGCAAAAATGGCAAGAGGAAATTGGCTTAAAAGCACACACACACAGACACAACATGTGGCGCTTGTTTATAGAACAAAGAATGCAGGAAGACAGTCGATGCCTGCCAGAGCTTTGTGGTGTGTGTGTTTGCAACAACGTTTGCCATAAGCGACTGAAGACACAATCACGCAAACAAGTTGCCGTTAATGGAAATTGCCTTTTGGTTTTGCGAACGCGCTAAGCTTGCGTAAGATGCGCGTTGTGAAGCACCGAGCGAAGCGCCACACGCAATGGCAGGCACAGTGGTTTCGGTGGCAGGCATGTTTGCGCGTTTGCCGACGCCGGTAATGTGGCAAGTCAACTTACACGTACGACAAATGTAAGAGCCGCAATATCGAGAGCCAACAAGCGCACACTACAAGCAAGAAAATCAGCACTAACAACAAAAAGCGGTTGAAGCGTTGTGCGAAAGCCACCAGCGGCTGACGCCAATCGAAATGGTGTTGATGTCGTGGCTGTCGCTGCCAGCGTTTGCTCCTGCCGCCTGACGTGTAAACAAACATTCCGCCGTTTGTGTGTGCGTGTAATTGGCGAGGAAATGCCCATTTGCCACACGTTTCCGTTTACATTGGAATCGAAGGTTTTGCTGCCGCTTTTTTATGCCTCTACCTTCTTAAATGCGGGCATTTTTTCCTGATCCCGAAATATGGGTTCGACAGCATTTTCTGAAGGCGAAAAATGTTCTGTAAAAATATTGATTTTTTAGGTCATTATAGCTACCTTAAAGTCCTAACCATATTAGTGTTTGTTAAAAATAAATTTAAAAAAAATAAATATTGAGGGCGCTAGGGAATTATAATGATCTAAAATATAACGTATTTTTCAATAAGTCCCTTTTAAGGTCTTATTCTAACCAAATATACACAGAAAAACTAGCTAAGTCCCCTTGAAATATGCTAAACAATTTAAAATAGTTTAGTTTATAGTGTATACTACCTGCTAACCTGTCTTTAGGTTACCTAACAAGTAATATGATGTAAGTAGTTAGGTAGGGCTCAATCAGCACTGGCCATTTTGATGCACTGGTCGTATACCTTTTATATTTGCTATCACGTTTCACCTTCTCTTTAAACCATTTTAAGGTTTCGGTGAAGCTACTTATGTCCGATATGCTTTTTGTAGACATCCATTCAAGGTTTAGTGCTTGATGGATTCCAAGTATTTTGTGTCGAATCTGTGATAGCGCTGGGCATTCACAGAGAATGTGGAAAATTGTTTTCTTGATCCCTATTATTGCGCTCGACTCGGCAGATGTTGTTGTAGGGCATACCCACTTTGGACGCATGTTCTTCATATGGCCAGTGCCCTGTTGTGGTAGCTGTTACTCTGTAGATACTTTTCCTGGACCTATTTTATGAGTCGTTAGTTCTTTTCTTGGCATATGTGGGCCATAATTGTTTAGTTATATTGCATTTTGTTATGGTTTTCCATCTGTTATTTGTAACTTGTTGAAATTGTCTATTGGTCTCTCTTTTTATCGATCCTTGCGGACTTGGTATTAGCTCTGCCTCGGATTCGTTAAGGAATGCTCTTGCCTTTGCCAACTCGAAAATGTTCCTGTGGCCGAGAACCCAGATCAAGTCAGAGTAGAGCTTGTCTTTTATTGAGCTCAGTGCTTTCTTGCAATTGAGGACTATGCTGGAATTTGTCATGGACGAAAACAAGACCAGGCGCACTGCCTCGTTAGCTGTAAATATTACTGTTTTACGTATCCTCTTGTGGTTTTCTAATAGAGCTTCGCACGTCTTTTCTATGCCCAGTACTTCTGCTAAGAAGATGCTAGCCGAGTTCGGTAGACGAATAGAAAGAGAAATGTGTAACATGAAGTAGTCAGGAAAGAACTACTTGCGTACCAGTACCTACTACAGAGTCTGGACTTTCGTTTCAAGGTTCTTATATCATTATAAATACTGAGGAACTAGCAACAAACTAATTTTCTCGAATAACCTTGCCGGTTTGGTTTACATAGACAATGCCATGTAAAGTTAATATTCCATGATCCTGGTACATAAAACCGAAAAGTGCTCCCGAAAATTCAAAAGGACTTCACGAACAATCACTGTCGGTGGGTCTCGTTGGACTTAATCCAGACACTCTAATGCAAATGCGTAGCCAAAGTCAAACTAAGAGTATTATTTCAAATATTTACCGTTGTTATTATTGTTATGTGTGTGTGTGTGTGTGTGCAACACAGCAAGCTTATAAATGCTAATGATCTCATTGAAGCGCTTTTGTTGCATCCTTAAACAAGCTTAAACACACACAGCACAAATGAAACACACAAATTATGGCAAATAAATGCAAATAGCTACACGCATACATACGAACACATATGAATATTGCATTTGGTGGTAATTGAAATTTAATTCAAGTATTGATTTAAAAAATTGGCAAATTACCGAAATTGAAGGGAAATTACCAACAATTCAAAGCGGAAAACAGTCGGAAATTATGCAATTACAATTCCGGCTTCGTTGCTTCTTTTCGGCTGTGGCTGTTATAACTGTTGTAACTGTTATTGCTGTCATTATTGTCGGGCGCACAAAAGCTTAGACAGACTGTGAGGCCTACTGTGCGCAGAAACTGCATTTCAGCACACTGAATAACTGTATAGTAATCAAATAATGGCATTGTGCGGCAGCGAGAGCGGAAATTTCTGGCAAACTATTTTACACTTTGCAAAACAATTAAGACTTTGCTAAATCTTTCAAACATACTAACTATATAGAAATTGTTCTACACTTGTACATGAATGTGCGGAGCCTTAATTGCTTTGGCATGC
Source organism: Bactrocera zonata (assembly GCA_037783105.1). Classification (NCBI taxonomy): domain Eukaryota; kingdom Metazoa; phylum Arthropoda; class Insecta; order Diptera; family Tephritidae; genus Bactrocera; species Bactrocera zonata. The sequence continues at coordinate 111,688 of JBAWJQ010004654.1, read as the reverse complement.
ATTTATTTGCACTTGTCGTACATGACATACATAGATATTCGTATATGATGTATACATATGTATATGTATGTGTGCATAATTTGAAAATGCAGTTCGATGCGAAATGTTTATTTATTTATTGTAGAGTAATATATATTATTGTTGCGTAATTATAAACGAAAACACACAAAGTCCCGTTAATGGTTGATTTTCATTAATGAGTAAGAAGCTTAAATATGCGGAAATAGTTGCAATTAGCTCTTTAAATGCCTATCATAAAGAGAACGAACATTTTTTCCGGTTCTTAATACCGTTAGTCAGTTTTCCTGAAGACTCAAAATTCGTTTGCGTGAAAACATTGTCAGTTTGGAAAACCAGTGCCAAGCTGGGTCCGCTAACCAAAGCGTTTTGAAAAATTGAGCTAAGGCGCACACCTAGTGTGAAATAAAAAACAAAAACGGGGTTTTTAAAAAGTTCAATCAGCTCCCTTTGCCTTCAAACGCGTTTTCTTGAAACAACATTTTTCGAATTTACTTGAACTATTCGGAGGCAAGTAATTTGATCGTTTTTCTGCATTTTCTTTTAATAGTTGTATATACCGGGTTTCCTAATAGGGATGATATGATTTCTGAGTCAAAGGGCTGAGTTTTACATGTAGTGATTTGTAATTTTTTCATTGTATTCAGTAGTGTTTACAATTTCATCATGGAAAGATGTACGCAACTCGAAGTAATTGCTCAAGATCGAAATTCTTCGATTCCAAGACGTTCTCAAGAATTGGGACTGTCTCGAACCACAATCTGGCGATTTTTTTTTTTTCGACAGAGGATTTGGGCTTGTATCCGTATAAAATTATTCTCACTGAAGAACTGAACCTATTGGACTACCGTAGATGTCGTGAGTTTGCTGATTTTGCCTTGCAACAACTTGAAAACAATAACAATTTTGTTAAGAAGTTCAGCTTCTCCTATGACGCTCACTTTCATCTGAGTAGTGCCGTTGGATAAACAAAAACAGTCGATTCTGGCGCGAAGAAAGTCCACAAATAACCAACTTTTTATAGCCGCAATCGGAAGAAGTTCATCTAGACAACATCTAGTTAAAAGACGGGGCTACTTGCCACACAGCACGTGCAACAACCGAATTATTGCGATAAAAGTTTGGAGATTCCTATATTTCAAGAAATTGTGACCTTGAATGCCCTCCAAGAAGTTGTGCTTCTACATCATTAGACTACTTCCTGTAAGGTTATTTGAAATTATTGCTATTTGGTAATAAACCAGACTCTTTTCCAGCTTTAGAAGTCAATATTGAACGTGCTATTTATGACATACGACTTGATTTAATGGAAAAAGTACACGAAAATTGGGTTCATCGAATTCGTTCCTGCAAAAGATGTTGTGCAGGCCATTTAAATGATGTTATATCCAGAACTTAATTGCTCGATTATAATTCACATTAAATAAAAAATATTTGAATTTCCTTAACAATTAGTTTGCTCTTATTGGAAAATCATGTACCGTTAGGAATTGGCAGGAAAAAAATTTTGTGAAAACTTAAACTTTTTTTGAAAAATTTTAATCGAAAAGTCTTCATTTTTTTCAAGAATTTTACTTTATATTATTAAAATAAGTATAATTATACATACTTTTTCTGCTTTTATACTAGGTATGCCCATTAACTAATCTGCTTCCTAGACTTGATAAAGCTTCCGTTAACGTTATACTATATACTTGTACTTATAGCGTGTTCATCATGAATAACTCAAAAATTCCGATTTATTGACGACATTAAAGTTGTTGGAACATTCACAGCGGTTTTAATGAGGCATTTAAATTACCTCGGAGTTAAGAATTTAAATTGCGGAAAATAGCAGATAAATTCAACAGAAAGCCAAAACGCATCATTTGCAATGTTCTTTTGTGCTTTTGTATACCGACACTGACACATACGCTTATCAATTAATATTTTTGTATTTGAAATAATTTTACATTTTCATTTTACGAGGGCAGCTCAACGAATATTTTAGCCAAACTATTCTCAGGCACAACAATATTTCAGTGTGATAGATGAAAAGATTGAAATGACGCGTGAGTTTATGTAGTAACAACCGTTTTAAGGTCTTCGTGATTGTCAAAAGGTTTTAAGATTCTTCAGTTCTATAAAAATTACGGGAAGATCCAACGCTTTCAAACCGAATTTTGTTCAGCGATGAGGCCTATTTCTGACTCAATCGTTATGTAAACAAGCAAAATTTCCGCATTCGGGATGAAGAGAAACCTAAAGAGATTCAAGAGCTGATATTTCTTCCAGAAAATCTACGGTTTGTTGTGATTTTTGAGCCGGTGGAATCGTCAGTCCATATTTCTTCAACAATGATGCCGGTGAGAACGTAACCGTCAATGCCGAACGTTATCACGCGGTGATAAACGACTGTTTGATGCCTGAAATTGCAGATCGGGATCTCGGCGACATTTGGTTTCAAAAAGATCTTGCCACTTCCCACATATCGCATCAATCAATGGAGATATTGAGAGAAGACTTCGATGAGCAAATAATTTAAGGTTTTGGGCCGGTCGATTGGCCACTAAGATCGTGTGATATAACACCGTTAGAATTTTTCCTGTGAAGATATGTAAATTCTAAAGTCTATGCGAACAATATCGCTTCGATTCAAGCCTTGGAGCAAAACATCACGCTTGTCATTCGCCAGTTACCAGTCGAAATGCTTGAACGAGTCATCGAATTGGACTAAACGAATGGACCATCTGAGACGTAGCCGCGGCCAACATTTGAAAGAGATAATCTTCAAATAATAAAGGCCAAGAAATCTTCTTCGGAATGATAATAAAGATTGTCCATTGAATTTAAAGTTTTTTGTCGAAATTGATCATTTGATTTGATTTGAGCATTATTTTAAGCACAAAAACTGCCCTCACTGCTAGACAACTTCTTTCGGAGATTCTCTTGAATATCGGCTCAGATTTCAAAAGTATCCAGTAATTTTTTCATAACACTTTTAGTGTCAAATAAAATGCCTCTTCAAACAAAATTCACAAAAAAATAAATTTTTCTTGCTTGAAAATAGTTATAACCCCTTAATATCGTTGCTTAGTTGGTAGCCCTCGTATAGTTACTGGTAAATGGCTTTTGCTAAAAATTCGCTTAATTAAAGTGCACACAAACAGATAATGAATGCAATTAATATGCACAGTAATGATTTGTCTACGTTTGTGTTGGTATGGTGTGAAAAACAAATATCTGTATGTACATATGTACATCCATATATATTTGTATGCACCACATATGATTAAAAGCACAATATTTATGTTACTATGTATACATATGTATGTATGTATAGTATAAGTCATTATGTTTATGTTGCATTCACCGACTTTTACCGTTTGCACTTTGTGGCGCTTAAAGTGGACAACAAGTGCACATATACACACATACACATACAAATACAAACATTCATTCAGAGCGCCTGCATTATTGCCGATATACGCCTCAATATAATTATGTATATCTTATATAAAATACCTTTTTATTATTTTTTTTAACAGCAACCTTTGTATGAGTACATACATATGTACGTGTGTGTGTGTGTGCTCATTCATTACAATTACATAAGCATAATGACTTATTTACATAAACCAAATCAATTTTCCTTTATGCTACTCTGTTGGCTAGATCTGCAGGTATTATAATTGCACTTGGGAAAATATATATGGGCGTATTGATGGTCACGCATACAAACACATCTACACATACGAGTATTTAAGTACATAAACAAGCTCAAAGGAATTGATGGTACACTTTTAAATGGAACTGCCTTTTGTGCTACACTTGTTAAGTGATTATAGTTTTTACAAATAAAACCGGAGCAAATATGTTCCATTTACATACTTCTCATATACCTTATACTTATGTGGTCCATATACATACGAGTACATATGTATATTCACAATTGCATAGTCTGGCTTTTGAGCATCAATTAAATTCATATCCTTGAGTTCTGCAATTTAGGACAGGGCTACTCCCCACTTTCCATATTGATTTTGTTTATTACTGCGTAGACCACTTCGAAGAAATATGTTTAATGTCCGATTAATAGATCACAACCCGGTATATATTTCTGCTCTAATTTAAATTTGCTAATCGTAACAACCAGTAAACCGTGCTTGAGGTTCATCTTGTTCGTATTAGAGAGACAGCAGAGGATCTCAACATCTCCTATGGATCCACTCAACATGTTTTGGTTAATATTTTGTATATGAATGCTGGACTCGTACGAATAAACCTGCATCTTTTGCAAAAACGACGACGAGTAGAGAGATACTTGATAACTTCGAGATTGATCCACGCGACATGGCAGCTCGGGACGGTGGCAAACTTCGTCCAAAGGACGGTGGACCCACACACTGATTCCGGACATACATTCGTGGATAGATAGTCGACATGGGGACTTGGATTTCCACCTGACCCAAATACTTAGTGCCCATGGGTGCTTTAGAAGCTACCTATATAAATATCGTCATGACTTTAGTCCTATTGTCCGACTGGCACAGAGTACATAGAAGAGGACTCTGAACATGTATTCTGTCATTGCCCTCGGTTTTCAAGTATAAGAGAAAAGCTAAAAACTACACTAAGAGGTAGTCTCACTGTGGAAAATTTGACTGTTCTTAGTGTGCAAATCCTCTGTAAAATGGAAAGCTATCAACGAAGCGGCAGCTCTAATTATGACAAAACTGAGACATTTACAACAGATTACTGAATACAAGATGTGGGTTTATGAATTGGTCGTTGAAACTGATCAATCTAACGAATGGCGATCCAAAAATGAGCCAAACCCGAAAAATCTACGTCGAAATTGGTATTCACCGTTTTCTTTTATTACCGAAGTGTGGTTCAACATGAATTCGTGCCAAAGGGTCAAACGATCAAAAAGAAATACTATTTGCCGGTCTCGAAGCGTCTACGTAAAGCAATTCGTTGTAAACGGCCGGATTTGTGAACTAAAATTTTATGGATTTCGCATCATGATAAACCCCGATCAAACTCTAAAATAATTGTAATGAACTTTTTGGCCAAAGACGAAACGAGAGTCATCGCTCAGTAAACGAATTTGCCAGATTTATCTTCCTGTGCCTTTTTTCTATTTTCGAAAGCGAAAAATCCGTTTCGGAAACCCGCCACGAGTACACTGAAGACAATTCCAGCCAAGGCTTATAACAAGTCTATGGAAGTGCGGAACTACATATAGACACTATAGAGTTTGTGCGCACTCGGAACATTTTTCCAACAAGGTTCAAGCTATTTTATCTCTCAATTAAACGCTTGAAGCACAACTTCATTTCCATGCTTTCCACATGCAAATGTTTAACTCCTTTTAGAGTAGTTTTCAGGAAATCTGATCCATCACAATGCCAATCGAGTCACAAAATCAAATTAAGAGCTCCAATTAGCCTTGATATCTATGTACCTTCGTGACGGACGTTTCCTGCTGCGTTTAAGGTTATGTGCTTCTTTAGTTTTAAATAATAATCAAATGAGAGACAACAACAGTTCCGATAACACAACTTCAACTAATTGCACTATATAAATCTCTGTCAAGTTGAGTTTGTAACGTACATGTGTAGATGTCAGGCGGCCGCAAACCAGCCTTGAGGTGAAAGTCATTTATAATAAATCACATTTAAATCGAACCACTGCTGGTGACAGTGCGACTGCACTCCGAAGTCCAATAGGCAAGCGCTCGCCAGAGGCCCGCACGACTGCCTAAAACTGTCTATGATTGCCTACAAATGTACATATTAAATTCCTGCATTCATGTGTAATTGCGTCATACTTCAAAATCTCTCTGTGTCTCTACTGGCGATAACTGTTTGGTGTAGTAAACCACAGTTCGGCCGCTTGGTCAACAGAATTTGTCTGCGAGTGTCTACGAATGTGAAAAGATCGAGTAGTCCCTCACCCAGCCAGCCAATGTCACACCTCTCTCGCCCTGCCCTTCCTGCCCTTACACTCCGCTGTCATCGATTGACTGCTCGCATGCAAATTCAAATGCAAATTCGTAATTCTGTTCAATGACATGTCAATGTGGTCACGGGCAATCGCCGCGCTACTGGCATATGCCGATTTGTCGTCTATTTGCCAAGTAAATGCCCATGTTTGTATGTGTGTGCGTGTGAGTGAGGAAAAATATGTGAAATTTCACTTCAACACAAATCGATGAGATACCGTTGGAGCGTTGGGGGGTGAGACAGCGACTGTCCACATGACCTTACTTTTCGGCTGGACCAGATTCGGTTAGCTGTAGACGGTTTCACATAGCTTTGCCTGCTCAACTGTCGCCAACGGTCGGTTGAGCAATTGAGGCTGGACAAGTTGACCCGGGGCGCCAGCACATTTTTTACAGCATCGCACATCGCTTGCAGATGACAATTTCAGCGCGTTGTACAACGCACTATTGTTCCCAGCAACAGTTAGGTGCTCAGTAATGACAACAACAAAGCAGGCATCCACTACATCTCGCACAGCATAGACAAGGGTTCAAGTACATTTACCGATTGTATTGACGCTTTGATGCACTCCAATGTCCTCATGAGTAGCACGCGTCTATTTGCGCAGTCCTCATGCGGTGGATGCTCGCCAAGCCACCACTCACTTATGCGTACACGTGAGTGTGCTGCGGATGAGTGCTTCGGTGTGTCCTAAATAGCTGACGGGTGCAAATGATCACAGTACAAAGGCAGCAACAGCACAGCAAATGGACAAAGCCGGCAAAAGCAACAAAAAAAAGCGAAGCAGCCACCTTGATAAGAGCGTATTGGCGAAAAAGCGGAGTATGTCTGCTGAACTATGGACAGAGAGTTGAGGTCTTCGACCAGTTGTGTTGCTGCCGAGCAGAAGAGCGGGGAATGGAGGCTTGTTTGCCCACGACCGTTGCAGTCAGGTGCTTCATTTATCATCGCCACCGCTGCTACTGGAAGCAAAGCCGAAATCCTAAATCGAAAATCTACTTTGGCTGGGCGCAGTGAATGCAGCGCGCCAGCAAGTGCTCTCAGTGTGCGGCTCATCTCAGCTTAGAACCACTCTGCTAATGCTGAAAGAGAGCTCTCGGCGTAGAGTGAAGACTTGTGCTTTTGTGTGTGTGTGTGGCTATCAATGCATGCTCCCATGTGTGTCACTGTTCAGCTGGTTAAAAGTCTGTTGTGCGTGTGTGCAGTGTCGAATTATTTCCAGGGTTCTGAATTCCCACTTACATTTGCATTCGAAAGCATTCCTCTTGTGGCTGAAATTACTGAGGTCACCTTGCTTTTGTTTTACAATCCGACCAAACTAACTTAGGAAATAAGAACACAAATGGCAAGTTTGAAAGATTGCTATTTTGGCTTTGAAGTCAATAATGACAAAATAGCCAGGTATGCACATACACAAACATACATGTAGTGTGTGAAAATGTACGTGCGATAAGCACAAATTGAGGCATCACTGGAATCGCTGCAATGTTGATTGTTGGTTGGCTTCTGTTTTAATAAAGGGTGTAATGGAACTGGTGATGGTAGAATTGTAGGAAGAGTGTAAGTGGTTCGTACTTGTTGGATTATTCCCTGGAAGTCAGTGATGCTTGAGGGCTGATATTATAAAAGAAGTATAATAAGAACGCAAATTTCTATAACTTTCAGTCTTTTCAATGTGTGATGTCACGGAAAAAAACTCAAAAATCTCACTTGGAGAATTGTGAAGATAGTCCTAAGCGATCTCCAAAAGTACTTGAAATTGATCATCAGGCTGGGTTCGCGAAAGGTGTGTCTACAGAGATGTTTCAACCACAAACTGTCAAAAGCTGTGCCTAAATGATTTCACCTCGGCTTCTTTCAATACATTTTGGCAATTTGCCTTCGACGACATAAGCAACTTTAAAGCGTGTGAGCCTTTTGGACAGTGTCCATGACCATGAACCTTGCTAAGAGCAAGAGGAGGATCTTTGGCGTTCCAATTTGAGACATCAGAATCTAGCAGCGGCACGAGTTTTAGGCAGCGCTTGCTGAGCTTCCAGGAGGTTGAGAGATCAAATGGCAATACGCAAGAGGACAACGGAGTGCCGATTCGTTGTCAATCTCAGCAAAGTGAAATAAGGATGTTCTCTCTAGCAAACTGTTTGATAGGCTACAGTAAATAACGCAAATTAATCAAATAGTTTTTCGAGCTTAGTATTGAGTACTAACAACCAGCTTACATTTTTTACGCAATAACCTGAATAACTGAGAAAATATCTGCTAAAGTTTTCGCAGAGAAAAGCTATTAAACTCTTCCTTAATCTCCGTGCCCAGAGCATACTTAAATTATAGAGGGAACACTTCTCCAGCCTGCTGAATGACAGTGAACGCACAACGCCTGGAGAAAGCGAACCCGATTCCGCAATCCACGACGATGGAGCAGACGTTCCATTGCCCGACCGTGAAGAAGTTCGAATAGCAATTACCCGCCTGAAGAACAACAAAGCGGCGGAGGCTGATGGATTACCGGCCGAGCTATTCAAAAACGGCGGCGAAAAACTGATAAGGAGCATGCATCAGCTTTTTTGAAAAGGAATTTAAGTGTGCTATGCCCAATCCATAAAAAGGGAGACCCCACAATCTGCGCCAACTACCGTGGGATAAGTCTCCTCAACATCGCGTATAAGGTTCTATCGAGCGTATTGTGTGAAAGATTAAAGCCCACCGTCAACAAGCTGATTAGACCTTATCAGTGTGTCTTTAGACCTGGCAAATCAACAACCGACCAGATATTTACCATGCGCCAAATCTTGGAAAAGACCCGTGAAAGGAGAATCGACACACACCACCTCCTCGTCGATTTCAAAGCTGCTTTCGACAGCTTTCGAAAAGGAGCTACCTCTATGCCGCGATGTCTGAATTTGGTATCCCCGCAAAACTAATACGGCTGTGTAAACTGACGTTGAGCAACATCAAAAGCTCCGTCAGGATCGGGAAGGACCTCTCCCAGCCGTTCGATACCAAAGGAGGTTTCAGACAAGGCGATTCCCTATCGTGCGACTTTTTCAACCTGCTTCTGGAGAAAATAGTTCGAGGTGCAGAACTAAATAGAGAAGGTACCATCTTCTATAAGAGTGCACAACTGCTGGCGTATGCTGATGATATTGATATCATCGACCTCAACACCCGCGCCGTTAGTTCTGCGTTCTCCAGACTGAAGTTGTAGATAGTTTCGTATAATTGGGAACCAGTGTAAACACCTCCAACAATGTCAGAATGGAAATCCAAAGCAGGATAACTCTTGCCAACGGGTGCTACATCGGTTTGAGTAGGCAATTGAGAACTAAAGCCCTCTCTTACGAACAAAAACCAAACTCTGTAAGTCACTTATTATTTCCGTCCTGCTTTATAGTGCACGTTACGAGTTTTAGAGAGAAAGGTTCTGCGGAAGATTTATGGTCTTTTGCGCATTGGTAACGGCGAGTACCACATTCGATGGAACGATTAGCTGCACGAGATATAGAGTTAGTTCAGCGAATTAAGAGACAGCGGCTACGCTGGCTAGGTCATATCATCCGAATGGTTGAAAGCACTCCAGTTCTGAAGGTATTCGACACAGTACCCGCCAGGGAAATCAGAGGAAACTTCCACTTCGTTGGAAAGACCTGGTGGAGAAGGACCTTGCTACATTTGAAATATCCAATTGCCGTCAAACTTCGAAAAGGCAGAACGACTGCCGCGCGATTGTAAACTCGGCTATAAGCACGTAAGCGGCGTCTAAAATATCAGTTTATAACAATTGGGATTTAATCATGTCTAACAGTTTAAGTTTAATCTAATATATCTCTACGTGCATATTGTTCACATCTCCCATAGTCACTTTTATGCCCTATGAGAGCTGATGTGTCACCAGCATTTACAGCAAACAGCGAGGGACAAACGCAAGGCACTTACGAAAATTTCTTCATAATTTAGTAAGAATTGGGTCCGAAAAAGTTTGAGTGGAAAAATTTCCATAATTTTTATCATAAACGAATCAGAAAACTACTCCCAGGAGAAGTTGTCCTTTGCCTTTATTTGAACAAACGGTACACACTTTACTTCGACACTTCTCTCCACTTAAACTGTTTGCTCATATGCGAGTGGCTCGTATTTACAGTTATTTGCGACATATGTTAGTAGAAATATGTGTGCGTGGCGTTGATGTTCATCACTTCATGTCAACACTTAATTTAATGACCCTCGAAGAGTGAATCACAAATGCATATGAAATATGTGCGGAAAGCGCTACAAACTTTTTCTGGTGAAACCCCACGTTCGCACATTTCCCTATGCACACAAGCTGCTCCACAAAGGATTAACGTCCAGTTGTTGAACTTGTCTCTTTGTTCTTCTAATAGTTTCTTTGTCGCTAGTTTGCGGCTTGTCTGCGCTGTTTGCTGAGTGACCGACTGTGCAACAAATGTTGTCGCCACTTTAATCCTTGGATAAACTTTTGTGCAAACATAAGCACACCCACCACAGTGTCAATGTGAGTGTGCTTGAGGAGCGAGTGCATGAAACGTGCTCATAAATGGCCAGGTCCAGCCGTCTCGCCGAGCGCCACAATCACTCTAAGCCAAGACTTACTTTTATTGCAGGCGACTTAATTGTGTGAATGTCAACACAAATTGTGTTAATACCCGGCGCCCTTCTAAGCTCGCCACCGCCAGCGTCGCAGGCGTCGCATGTCCGAAATAAATTTTGACTGAATTTTTTCTCTCTCACTCTTCGGCTGTGTTATTTCCATATTCTCAAGCGTCTGTGCGAATTTATGCAAAACGGATAACAGCAGTGGCAACAACAACAATAGCAACGGAACAATGCGGTTGTGGCAGTTCGTTCTAACGGTTTTGAAATGTTTGTGTATGAGCGACCGGTGCGACCAATCCGACAGTAATCCCTGAATAATCAAACTTTATCGACGCAGAACTACATAAATACTTTTCCCAAGTGGCACGAGCTCTAAACACGCTAAACACCAATAAATGTATACATTAGATGTGTCCAAGTGAGGGGCGCCGGCGATGAACAAAGATAGGCAATATGAGACGTGGGTTGAACGCGTGAGGCGAAAAAGTGAACATGTTGGGGGTAATGGCAGTTTGCAGAGTTTGAGGCCACAGACCACAGGACAAAAGTGAAAAGAAAGAAAAAGGCAAAACGGAAGTTTCATATGCATGTATGTATATACATACATACATATAGATAAGTGTATTTTGTGGAGATTGGACGTAAAAATATACGGCGAGAAAAGACTACCTGTGTTAGATATGTGCATATTTGGCATTTTTAAGTTAGGAATGTATAAATATAAAATCGTTTTTCGAATTTCTAACCTAAAAAATTTGCATAGCGATTTGAATTTAAATTCTCTAATATACATTACATTAACCGAAGCACAATCTCTGATCCCTGCTATAGACATTTCCTAATGTATATAGGCTGATCCAAGTAGAGGTACTTTTTTCAATAGCCTTTTTTTGATAGATCACGCCTGAGTCGAGTCGAGTTGTCATGTTAATTTTGTTCAGTACTGTTTGACATTTCATCATGGTAAGACATTCTGTAAAGAATGTGTTTCGCGTCCTTCGCTCCACTTATGATCAACATAATCGGTCTACTAAGCGGACTATTCGCAACACCATCACCCCTCTTGAGACCCAGCACTCATTATGCGATATTATTCGATTGCATAGACCACATCCAGCACGCAGTGAAGAAAATATAGCAGCTGTAGCTAAGAGTGTACACGAAGAGCATGGACAGTCGATTCGGCGCCGTCCGCAGTAACTCGGGCCGACGTATAGAATAACTTGGCGATTTTATGTTGAATTCGTACAAAATACAGCCTGTGCAAGAAGCTAAAGCTGAAGTCGCTCGACTCTTCCCAAGCGACATAGCTTTGCTTTATAGGCTCTTTAAATGATCCAAGAAGATCCGCCTATACGCGACATGGTAACCGACTATTTGATCCCGGAAATTGAAGGCCGTGATCTCGGCGACATTTGGTTTCAACAAGACAGCGTTACTTCCGACACATCGCATTAATCAATGAATTTATTGAGAGATCACTTCGGTGAACAGATAATTTCACGTTTTGGGCCGCTCGATTGGCTACCAAGATCCTGAGATATCACACCGTTAGACTTTTTCCTTTGGGATTTCTAAAACTCAAAGTCCATGCGGACAATCCCGCTTTGATTCAGGTTTTTCGCCATTTTTATCGTCTTACCTAAACCAGAATCTATGACAAATTTCAAATAAGTTTTCTACACAATAAATACTTTTATTTTAGGTTGATTAAAACTATATAGGAACGCTGGTGACTGGAGGATGAAGTCATGTGTAGAAGTTCACTCAAGTGAGGAAAGTTCTCTGAGCGCCATTCACTTGGGAGTGGCCAGAAATGATTATTTTACATATGGCTCAAGCAGCTCACGAATGCCGCTCTTAGAACAAATATCCTCTGGGTAGCCAAAAAACATCCGTTTGAAGCCGAGCTAAAGTAAGAAGGCGAAACATCCGCTCCCCACGGTTGTGCGCTGAGCTTGGGATCCGCAACGTGAAAATACCTCCAGTGAAAATGACAAAAAAGCCTCGGATGAGAGACTCTCCTTTTGATGACGACCATGTACCTGGATTTACAGGTGCCTTAATTGGGAAGGTGCCGTTGCCCAGCTGGTCGATGTCCTCCCGACCGCCGTCCAAGAAATGCGACTGACGGGACACGGACTGAGACGAGTATGTCCTTTTGACTTTCACTACAATCGCCATATAAAGGAACACAAATTTGGTGCGGAATTCGTGGTGAGAAAGCGTCTCCGTCGCCGAGTCCAGGCATTCACCCTTTGGATGAACGTCTAGCCACAATCCGCTCATTGATTTGCACCACACTAATTGACACGTCTCCAATGTTTTAGATGTGCGTAGGCTCCTAGAATTGGCTCGAACAACTATCTTGTTGTGGCGAAGATGCGCACTGGTTTGCGTATATAGATTAGGCAGATACCTAAAGCTAAATCAATTCAGCTGGTATATGGATATCGGAACGTTTTTGTATGAGAAACCTCTATTTGAAGAAATATATTGTTAGGTTAGGTTATACCGGTCCTTAGTAATGACAGATGCAGGCTACTTTTTTCGATCCTTAAGACAGCCGTGATATCTAATTTTGATACTGAATTGCGAGTCTCTTAGATATTTAAGCCGAGTTCTAAATAATGTTGGACAGAAGAATGGAAGATGTTCCAGCATCTTATTAAATTTATAAAAAGTTCTGACGATCTACTGATTATATTCCTCGCCAAGTGACATTATTTTTGATAAAAATGATTTTGAAGACCTTAAGCACACAGATCCACTTAATGCTCTCATCAAATTACTTAAGCTTGTTTATGAGCCGATCAAACCCCTGGAATAAAGCCGGCAATGTACAAAACAATTTTCCAAACTATTTGCTAATATTAAAATAAATAAATTGTTTTCGCATTGCTGCATAAATATGAGAATAAATGCATACATATTTATATTGTGTGCGAAAAAAGTTAGACCTTAACCAAATTTATCGCACCATTAACTTTAGTAAGCTAAATAGGCATATTCCAGCTCCAACACGGAAGTGCACAGTGAGACATGCACACATATCTACATATATTTATATTCAACACTGGCTGTGGCCAATTTCATTTGCACAGCACCGGCGAGTCACCTAATATGTGGTAGACACATACACACACACACTCCGAACTTCTTTGGAAACGCTTTTCCAATTAATGAAATCTCTAAACTGCCATAAATTTGCCACCCTCTCAAGTAATTAAATATCAACAGCAAAAATGGGAGCCACAAAGAAGCGGCGACCCTGCCCCTTCAGGCGTCGGACCGAAGTTGCTGGACGAAATGGAATAAACGACAGCCGGAGGTGGATAAGGCATCAACAAGAAAGAAATTACAAGTCTGTATTTATAAGAACAATAGCAAGACGTTGCTGAGGAGGGTAGGGGGAGAAGAAAAGAAAACAACAAACTTTGGCCGCAAGACATGAGAGAAGTGAATAAACGTCTGCTACTTTGTGCAAGTTGGCGGGGGTGCAAACGCTCGTACAAAGGTCGAAAAAGTGAGGATGTGACGGAACGAACTGCAGCGCGAAGCTTATATAGGTACTTACGTGGGTATATATATTACGTGTGCATATGTGTTTTGTAACTGTGGGGCTAAACTGCTAATTGTGGCTCGCAGACGCTGCGGTCAAGAGCATTAACAACAGCCGAAGTACGACGTAAAACCAACAAATTCAGTAAAATGTGCGAACACTTCCCTGCAGGCAATGCAAACGCTATCACATCTATGCTCGTAAGTCGAAGCATGCACATTAGGGTGGGTAAGAACAGCTTTTGATACGAATCAGCCGAAAATAGTACACATTTTGTATATTACAAATACTCATATTGAATACAGCTCTCCGCTAATGGGATCTTGAAAGTAGGAAGAAAATTTTTCGCGGACACAGAATTATTCGACGAAAAGTATTATTGTATCAAAGCTTTTATCGTCCCCGACCTGAAAACCCAGACGGGGTCGTGGAAATTCTGTCATTGCTGACCGTTATGGAGGCATGGACGTTGAGTTATCGATCTTTGGCCTTACCCTTAAGATCCAAGTAGAAAAAACGAACGATACTTCTAATATCCCCGAGACTTTGGAAAAGGAATAAACACTCTGTTTGAGTTTCTAGGTAAGTCAGTATATATTTGCATGAGCTTTGCTGCACAATATATTTATTAAGCTAAATTAATTATTTGGTTGGTTGCAATTCTTAGGAGACTGGCTTCATTCAAATCTATTCAGTGGCCAAGAGCAGAAGACTTATAGGCGCAAATAGGCACACGCTTATATACAAATTTGGACACCTATATATATATACTTATATCAATGAGCAGATAACTTGTACGCATTAGGAGACCTAAGCTGATTTTGCTATTTGCACGTAAATAATTACCGACTGTCGTCGCCACCACGCATTACTGGTCCAACAGATCCGGAGGGTTCGTTAATTTGGTTAGCTTCCTACACATTCCTCTGTAATTACCGAGCATAGGTGCATATGTCGTCTGTATATATAGATAAATATATTGCACCAGCTAAATTCCCATTTGTGGCTGTGTATATAATATTAGTGGACTCGGTCAGTATGTGTTCGGGGTCTGGTGTGTGCGTAAGTTCGGCAGTAACTACGCATTAATTCAATTGTTATTTCGATACGATTAGCTCTTCGTTGCAGCGGCAGGCGTAATGTTGTCAGAGAAATTATCACATTGATTTTAAACTGATTTTCTCAGTTAATGGGAATCTGATAGCGAGTGAGTGTGTTACAGTCACACACACAGCACTGGACTGGTGGAATTTAAATTAATACTCTTCTGCAAAATTACCTTTGGAATCCACTTAATAACTATTTCCATATTTCAGCACCAGGCAGGTTGAAAACATGAGCATTTTTTTTGTGGACGAACATGAATTACATAGCTCCCGGACAAGTGTTGAGAAATATCATTTTGAGAGATATGGGATGTTCAGGTATTAATGAATGAATCGATATACACATGTATGTTCTGAAAAAAATCCTTCCGATACCAAGAAATTATGGTATTGATCATTTTTTATGACAGTTAAATGGATGTTACCGAGATCGCATGACTAAGAACTGACTCTCTAAATAACATAAATAATGACTCTCAAAAAACATATTGGACTTTCTTATTAGACGTAGGGACCATTTGAAATCGTCGGCCTTGGGACCTGTATTGCAATCGATGTCATCAAAAACTTGATCTTCTTTAAAGCAATACGAACATTCTAGCCTGACTATTACGCTCTCGCTGAAAAACGAAGTCGGTTCGGTTACTTGACTTGACTGTTACCTATAAACGATATTTTTTTACATTTTCCCAGAGTTTTCAAATATCGAAGATATTGACGAATCGTTCGTATTATTTGAAATCTTTTAAGATGTTCAATTTCATAGCTAAAGCAAGCTGGGGATTTCAACCCTATACGGAGGGGTTTACTTTATACTCCAGCTTCAGGCTTCCTGACCATTGCAGTGTCTTTCAGGCCAAGGTTGCAGTCATTGAGGTAACAGTAGATTAACTGCTCCGGAGTTCAGCATTCTTCAAAGAAGTGATCATCCACTTAGAGAGCAGAGCGCCGATATTAGCCTTGAACTCAATAACAAAGCGTTCCTCTTGTGTTCCACTTCTAGCCTCTTCCTAGTTTTGGGTTTTTTAACAGAGCATTACTCATTAAGATGAGGTGGAAACAACTCAACACTTCTTTCTTGACTGTCTCGCGTTTGGGATACATTTGAGAGCCCACACATCCCACTGAGCGCCGGTAATGGAAATTAAACGCCTGTGCAAATTTGTATTGGCTTTTTGCAAATGTATTATTTCGAACACAGCAACTCTTCTTTTCTATGATTTCACAAAGGTCTGCATATATTTAGCAATCCACAGGCGATCTTTAATCAGCCATCTAATCCAATGTAACCAAACCCCATGATAAACAGGATAAGAACAACTAAGAAGTATACCGATTGTTAACGGTAGGCCAATATATTCATGTGTTTGTAGTCTTATAGAATATAATAAATAAACGAGTAAACACTGAACAAAAATACTGCCACCATAAAAAGTATCGCTGTTGCAACAACGATGAGAAAAGTTTCGATCTACAGCGGTCTTATATATACCTTCATACAAAGGGTAAAAACGAATATTTGTCCACAATACAATGTTTAAAAAACATGTTTCTAGGTATATGTATGAGTTGATTACAAGTCACTCACCTGCCGTACATCCACATTCGCCGGAATGCGTTTGCTGCGGTGTCTGCAACAGTAGTCCATCGGCGGTGGTCGCCGCCGCCAAACTCGCCTGCCGGCGCTGCTGTTGGCGACGCGACATTTGCAAATGCGAAACATCACGACGCAAACGATGCAAATCGCTCACCTGTCGCGACAATCGCTGCAGCGTTTGTGTCACATCCACGGATATTTGTTTTGGTGGCGCCACTGGCTGATTATGCAAATCACCGGTGGTGTCCACCAGCTCCGGGCTGGTGCGCTCATTATTTAGCGGCCGATTCGTGTCCAAATCGAAATGTTGCTGTTGCCTTGGTTGGTGGCGCTGCTCACATAATTGCAGCCGCAGCTCCAGTGCACTTATTCGTTCGTCCAGTTGCAACACTTGCCGCAACCGCTGCTCGTTGCGCAAATGCCGCACAATGCTGTACATCGCCAGAACGCACGCAATGAGGGACACCATGAAAAAAATCATATTGAGTAGTTCGAAGAGCGCTTTGCTGTTGGCGCGATCCTTGGCGCTGGTCCAGCTGTAGCCGCGACAGACGACTGTGAAAATATTTGTTGTGCGGAATGCGCTGTCTGCCTTCTCTGCAGCTGCTGGCGTTGACTTTGTGGTGGCCACGGTTCGTTGTTGTGGTTGTTGTTGTTGCTGCTGTTGTTGTTTTTGTGTCAACATTGTGCTGCTGTTGCTTGTGTTCATGCTTTTGTTATCGTTGTCCTTATCAACTGCTGGCAGGCGGCTGCCGTGCACTGTTTTGCAATTTGTTGTTGCTGCTGTCGTTGGCAGTTCGGCGGTAGTGGCTGCGTGCACTGCATTTGGCACAGCCGTTTGCTGGCCGTGTGATTTGTGCGTCGCTGCGCTGCCGCTCCGGCCCCCCAATGCTGCATTGGCGCTTAAGGCCATGTCTGTGTTGGACATTTGTTGTTGTTGCTGCGCAGCATGCAGAATACTGTTTGGACATCTCATGTCAACACGGTGCTCCGCGCACGGCGTGTTTTCGGTTTCGGTTTCGACTTCTGTTGCACGCGCCGGCCGTGTTGGTGCTGATGCGGCCGCCGGTGCTGTTTCTGGCTGTGTGGCGGCCTTGTGCACGCGCTGTTGTTGCTGCAGCATTGCAGCGGACACTTGTGCTGTTGCTGTGCCTGTTGTTGGCGTTGGCGTTTCGTCTTGTGTGCTGCTCGTGGCTGCCGTCCGGCTGGCGTGTTGTAGTGCCTTGTCTTGGCGCATTATTCGCTGCTGTCGCACTCCGTTGGCACTAAGGACCAATTGCTGTTGCTGCTGCTTGGGAGTGCTGTCGTTGACGTAGCGCTGTAAACTGCCACTGACGCTTTTTCTTTGCGTCTGAGGTAATTGTTTTGATTTTTGTTTGTTTTTCTTGTTTTAGTTTTTGGTTTTGGTTGCTTGTTATTGTGCTCCGCTTTGTTGTTGCTATGATATCATACAGACATTGTTCGCCGTTAGCAGCAGAATATTACATTCCGGTCGTCCTGCTGTGCCCTGTGCGCTTTGCTTTGACGTAGAATTCCGATGTCCTCACGGACATATTGCACGCAGTGCGCCAACAATCTTGCTCATTTATTTCTGCCGCCGGCTAGTGTGCGCCGCTGTTGTTGTTGCAGCTGCTGCGTCTTTTGATTTGAATATCTTGCCGGCAAGGAAGCGTGCTTTCACTCACTTTGCTCACTTGTGAATATTGTCCTTATGATTTGTATGCGCCCTCTTCAGTGTTATTTACTGTTTTTGTTGTTGTTATTGTGGCAGCTATTAGTAAGTAGTTGTTATTGTTGCCGTTTGAAGGTATGCTCGCATTATCTGCATGATTACATTTCTCTTACGCACACTAACGTGGCAGTTGCAATCAAAAGTGTACGAGGTGCGCCCGCTCTTCGTCGCCTCGTCGCCGTCCGCGACTTTTGGCGCTGCAAATTCGTATGAGCAGCGTTGTCACATCAACGGCTGTCGGCCCTCGTCACACCTTTTCCTGTGTTCTGCGAAACTCAAGCTCTTTTATGGCTTTGCTGCGCTTTTCGTGCGCTCGCTCCTTCAAGTCGTCGTCAAGTAGCTTCGGGTCAGGTTGTTGTTCCTTTTCTGGGTGCTTACTGCCGGTTTAATGTTTCGGCGCTTAACTACGCTTTTTGTTTGGTTCGAGTAAGGCTTGTGCTACTTCTTTTGTTGGATTTATTAGTTGCTCTTGTTCTTCGTGTTGCCCAAGACAAATAAAAGGACTTTGGTGCAAAAAGGAAACAACGTAAATTTTATTTATGTTTTTTTTTCACACAAAAACTAGTTTGTGCTGTCTTCAGCCGCGGCAGCTTGTTCTAGTGTTTCTTGTGTGCGGCTCGTATTGTTGTCGTGCCACTTCCCTTGCAGCTTCTGTGCGCTGCCACTTGTGTGTGCTGGTTTGACAAGTTTTTGACAGTCTCTACGCTACTTGCAACAACTGGCAATTGTCATCGTTTCAACCATTTTCACAACGCCCTGCGCCCGCCGCTCCACTACTTGCTCAGCGCTTGTCTGCCAAGTTTGCTGTTCTTGCTGCTTTATTACTGTTGTTTTAGCACGATACTCTCAACTCGGTGGTGGCAACTTTAGTAATGTTGTATATTTTTTGGCGTTTTTCTTCGGCGCTCCTGTCCTTAAAACAAAAATTGCCCAGTTGTCATTCTGTTCATACCAATTTTTTTCTGAAAAAAGTGTAAAAAAAGTTAAATTAAATCGACATGTAAAACGAAATAAACAAAGTCTCGTAAATTCAAGTGTAGGAATTTCGCAGACAGCCGGCGAAAGTTACAACAACTTCTTTTCACTCGCACACACTCGTGGCGCTACTTATAGAAATGCCAGCGCGACCCTACCGGAGCAATGACCAACGCTGTGCCGGTTTGTGAGTAACGGTATTTTAGCAAAGAAGGTTTTCGAGAAGTGGTTACGAATTGCAACACTGTTGTGTCGATGAAATCATATTAAAAATAATATATGAACAATATTAATGTCTAAAATGTCTGATCAAAGTTCAAAATTGAGAGCAAGATAACACTCACGAGAGCGAAAGTTTTTTAAGGGGGTATTCTAGTCCAGAAGCATGAATTTCAGGTAATTTTTAAAGTGTCGTAAAAAATTAATACTTTTACTATCCATTTTTTTATTAGTTATTTATTAATTTTTGAAGAGTACAGAAAAAAATTAAAAACCAAAAAAGTAAAAAATTTCAAAAATTATGAGCTGACGAGGTGGGGGGTCTCTGAAAATTTCCACGTGACCATGCCCATGATTTCAACCCTCCTAGTTATCTGAAACCAAATAAAAAAAGATTATTAATATAGAATAATGTCGCAATGGTCGGAACTACGGAAAAGTGGGAAACATTTTTTTCCCAAAATGGCGACTGCGTGAAAATTTTTTTGTTTTTATCACTTTTTCTGACTATTTCGAATTTTTTAAAAATAATAAAAATAAAAATTTGGGATGGAGCTAGTTCCAACTATAAAAATTTCAAGTAAATCGGTCCAGTAGAACCTGAGAAATCGTTCGAAAAAGTCAGTTTTGAGAAAAACGCGTTTAAAGTTTCGCGTTCCGGCCGAACCAGTTTGGATGCCGGGTCAGAAAAATGCCTATATCTCCGAAAATAATTTGAATTTTGAAAAATCCTCTTGTACACATATTTTTGAATAGTTAAACTTTGAAAATAAAAAAAATAAAAATTTCGATTTTTTTTAATTTCTAGACTAGTATACCCCCTTAATTTGTTTTTACTCAAACGATCCATATTGTGTTTTCTCACAGAATTCAATTAGTCACTCTAAAACTGTAAGCAACTGGGGTCCACATCGTAGGATCCACTAGAGGAGGTATGGATAGTGAAGCCGTAGAGTCTGTTAAAACTCGCGTCCAGCGCAGGCATCCTCTTGGATCCAGCAACTGAACTCCAACTAGTATCGCAAAGGACCAAAACAGGTCTATGCGTGGCTTATATCCCTACCAGATTAACCTAACTTAAACTAACCGAAAGTTATTCCTGAAGATTTCACATTTTACTTCAAATACCTCAACTGTCCTGCAAGGCACAAAAGGCTTAAACGACTTTGTTGTGTATGTATTGGTTTTATGCGATAATGTATTGGCATTTACGCCCAGGCGTTGGACCAACACCGTGCATCCTCTATTTGCGGCCGCATGGTCAGTTCACTTTGATTGAAGGCCGTCGAGCGCTTGATTTGTGCAACGTGCTGACTATGCAACAGCGGCATGACACGTGCCACATTGTATAATACATGTTGTGAAATTTTCAGGCGCATTCACGGAAATCATTGAAATTCCATAGTTGTACCGAAGTATTCCCAAGTTAAGGCCAATAAGCTATCTGCAACTATTTCTCTCTTGGTTGCAACTCTACGGACATAAATTTAAAGCTGCCGCAGGCGGATAACTATGTTGCAAATGTTTCAACACCAATCCAAGTCGCTTGACCAAAAATGTTGCGATTTTATTTTGTAGTTTTCGTTAAGTTGTCTGCACTTGCTGACTCCAAAAAATTATTTTTAATTATAAGTATACAGAGTTCAAACCCTCTAACTCATTGGAGTGCAATATTTTTTTGCAGAAAAATACCCATCATAAACAGTTTCAGCCATTCCTTGGATCTCTGTTTGTTATTTTAAAACTTTAAACGCGAATCATTGGAGAAGTTTATTCAAACTCTCGACAAACTTGGACCAACTCTTGTCATATAGCCGTAAAGGTTTACATACATTCGTAATTTAATAATATTATTCGGTCTTATTATTTCTTAAAGAGGCCACACGCACCTAGATAGGGAGTATATAAAATCATTTGAAGTGCGAAGAAACCTAGTCAGGGACATCACTCGGCTCTCAATACTTTCAGAGTACTAATAAAAGTAATTTCCTCCACAGAATTAGAACTCTATTAAATTATTATATAGCTCGGATAGTAAAGGGCAGAATTAGCTCATCAGAAATTTTCCAAGTTAGAAATTGTAACTAAACAAATCTAAACAAAGAAGTCATACATTTCTAATCAAATCTATCATAAATAATATAATAAATACCCTTGACAATTTAATAGATAATACAGGGTAGGCCATTTAAAGTTGACCCATTTGCCCATTTGCCAAAATTAAGGCGTCGCGGATAATCAGCTGGGTTTAGTTTTTGTGCCATTTGAATTTTATATGGAAACATCTTCAAATCTTTATGAATTATGCGTCGGAGAGTGGTGCGAGAGATGTCTAATTCCTGAGAGCGGCGATAACTCGATGTCGATGGAGTCTCCTCAATACTGGCTCGTACAGCTTCGATATTTTCATCAGAACGTCTTGTGCGTTGTCTGGATGCATGACTGGCATTACTGAGATTACCGGTGTTCACAAATTTTGCGTATAAAGACTTAATTGTGTTCTTAACTGGAGCACTTTTCACTTTATTTTTTTTGCGAAACGCACGTTGAGTTAACACAATTGAAAAGTTATTTTGAATATAAAGCTGAACAATTTCAGCGCGTTTTTTTGGAGTGTACTGTTCCATGGTATAAATTGTCTTCGAATGACGCTTCTAACGCGGTATGACATTAGCCGATTTGTCAGCGCTGTTAAAAGTTACAGCGTTGCCAGATGGGTCAACTTTAAATGGCCTACCCTGTATGTCCATAAAAATAACAGACGGTAACAATTTCTTGGCAAAGAGCACAAAGCTTATGACTAATTCTAAAATAAAAACAAGTAAGGAAGCGCCAAGTTCAGGTACAACCGAATATTTTATCCTCTTGCAACTTGCAAGAATCAAACCAGGGAAATACTTTAAGGTATGAAACTAATTATAAAGACTAAAGTCAGTCGAATGTTTGAAAAACCTGATATTAGTGAGGGGTAAGCCAAGGTTTTACTCAAATTTATTTATTTTAGACACAAAAATAAACTTTTATGAATAGAACACGCCCTCTTGTTTTCATTGGAATAACTCACATTTTGGCCAATATATGCAATACAAAGTCACACGGAAGTTCAAAATTCTTTACATTAAGTATGTGCGGGCTAAGAGAAGTATTGGGCCGATTCAACCCATTTTTGACATGCAGACATACCATTATGAGAACAGGATTATCCCTTTAATCCAGTTATATATGTCATACATTGGCCGACATTTTCGTTCAAAAGTCAAATATAGGTATGGGGTTCCAAATATTCGGTACCTAGGGGCTTGAACAATTTTTTTTGGATTCGAACAACTTTTGGTCATAAGGTGGCACACACTAAAGACATTATTCGTGCAAAGTTTAACCCCCTTATACTAATTGCTTCTTGGTTTATGTACTGGAAACTGAACGAATCTAGTGGAATTTAAAATTGTGCTATAATAACTACGCCAACTTCAGTTCTTGTCCGATTTCGCTCATTTTCACCAAGTGACATAGAAATATGGAAAAAAAGGCAATGTACCAAGTTTTGTTGAAATCATTCAGGCCGCGAGAAATGGCATTACACCAAAAAGTAGGCGGTGCCACGCCCAACGTGAATTAATTTTTTTACACCAATTTTTACACCGGTCCCTATAAAGCTTTGTCATACCATCACGGCGGCAAATTTTTTCGTCAATGACGCATTTAGTTATTGATTTATCGCACTCTTAGTAGTTTTGAACAGTACCGTTATATGGGGAGTGAATGGAGTTATCTTCCAATTTCATCCCTTTTCACACTGTCGGTAGAAGTTCTTATAAGATTTGTACTCAGCAAATTTGGTTTTTTCAGCTTTAGTGGTTTAGGAGATATGTACATTAAACTTTTTAAAGGGCGGGCCATGCTTACTTTTTCAAAATATTTTGCTCACGCTGATCATTTATATGAATTTATCATAAGATCTCCTACGGTTACTTCCGGGTATTACAAAATTTTGCTCTATAATTTAACGGAAACATTTCGGGATTTACACTGTGAACCACTGTGGCTAAAAATTACACATTTAGTACTTGTTTTTCCCCGGTATAAGTAAAAAAAAAGCAAAATAATTTCACCAACACTTAATAATATGTTCTTGAGTATTTGCGTTTGCGAGTGCTTATTCATATATTTTTAATCTTTTATTGTCATTTGTGCAGTTCTGCTACTCTCAGCTACACATTGAGCGATTTGCTCAGTCTGAAATTCGCTTTCGGTCGGTTAGCATCGCTTTGAAACCGGTGAAACAGCGTGCGAGTGAACGATCCGTGAGATAATTCAGAGATAATTCAATCAAAACAAAAAGAAAAGAAAACAGAAAACAGACACTAAAAAGCTAAACAAACTCAAAAAACGTGCGTTTTGCCGACGCAGAAGAGTCAGTTTACCACTGATTAAGCAGCAAAGCAATAAAAAGTCTCAAGTTTAAGGTAAGATTTTGGTGATCGCAGTGATCTTGGTGGTGTTTATTTGCACTTTTATATATGTAAATGTGTACCTATATTCGTTTATGCGATTGTCAAATATTTGATGGAAATCGCACGCAACACTAACGCTGGTGAAAAATGTATTTATAAAGGGTGATTCATTGCGCGCGGGTATTTTTTCTGCTGATTAGATTGTGTAATTTGCAGAAAATAGAAAAATAAAACAAAGTGTTCCTTTCAGTTCTCGTCGCCCTTAATTATAAGGTTCACAGAATATTATTGTTAGCCTTTGCAAATTTATCATATTTTTTATCTACTGGTTTTTCGCAGAAATCGATTGCACGACTCACCAGTATTTCACATGAACCAAGTGCCACCCATTTGAAGATTATGAGTGCATTTAATATATTCATATTTATGTATGCATTTTTAATTATTCATTTTAAAATTGAAGTATTTGTTTGGCTCTGAGCGAATTTGCCGATCAGAGAGCACAACAAAATGCTCTCTCGCCGCTTTATTTATTGAGCCCTTCCAATGAGTGTGTGTAAACAAACATACTTATGTAAAATTTATGTAAATATAGAAGTATCGATTTCTTGCCAACTAAATGAGCAATCGTTTGCAAAGGTGAGCAAACATTGCAATTTAATTATTCTCAAATACTGACAAGAGATCTCATATTTAATTAGACTTGCATGTGTATTTTATGTAAATTATAAACTTGAAATAAAGGGTTTTCCAATAAGAATTTTCAAGAAATGTTTGGCAGTGCACTTATGAAGTTTATTTCATTAGAAAAGTCATTAAAAGTGTTCAAGGCTAGTGAGGACATGCCTAACCTCGTAATCACATTAGTATGAGTGCCAGGGCCGTTGCAAAGACGACGTACTGGTAGCAAAAGCTAGTTTAACCCCGCTGTAGATGGAATGGTAATGTTTTAGCACTGAATAGACAGACTACGTGATAGTTTGGCGCATTTCGCCCCCAGTTGGGGTTTCCTCTAGTCCATTGGTCATCGGTGTCCACGGGATAGGGTTGAGAAACCTACCAATTCCTTGTTGAACAAGCTGCTTGGCAGAAGACGAGGTAGAAACACCTGAAAACTTCTTTCTTGTTTGTACCATATTTTCGTGATCAAGGCTTAAGCCCCTGTGAGCCCACAGCTTCAGATGTCCCAGTAAGCCGATGTAAATAGAAAAAACCGTCTAACCAGACTGGTATTGACATCAAATAGTCACGGCAAAGTGCACTTTCATGTTCTGATTACAATAGCCTTCACAAAAGACTGTATATAGTCAGTGGCGAATTCAGAAGTGGGTCGTTAATATTTTAATATTCTTCAGAAAGAATCGATCGATCTGGAAAAGACATCAAATATGATAGATACGCTGCTTGTAAGGTTCCGAAGGCGAAGACGAAGAGCTGAGGAACATTTTCCATCCTTGTATTCCGACACGAGAAAAATGGCAGTAGAACTTAAAGTTGACGAAGAAAAATCAAGAATCTGCGGCCGACAAACAAATCGCGTAAATTTCCGCATGAGAACCTGCGAAGACAGGGTCTCACAGTACAGTCCTCTAAGATTTGAACACGCGCTTTTTTAGAGAAGTATTGGATGGATTTCAACTGAGTTTGCTGCTTCCAGAAAAAGTATGTGCTTTGAAAACCAAAGAAATGGAAAATCTTATTGATTGCTTAATAGGTAGCTTCAAAGATCTTTTGAATTAAGACAACAGAGTGCGACGTGTGAAGCTCAAAGGTGAACTTGACCACTGACAGTGCCATTAGGGGCAGAAGCAAAAGTCAAAAGACAACAAATTACCGACTAATTGAAACGATGAAGAACTGCGAAGTAAACCTATACCTCTTAGTTCGTAGTTTTCCTCGCTTATTCGGCACACTTCCTGTGACGAATGCGAGCTCTAAATGCTCTTTTTCCACACTTCGCCGCATGAAAACCTGGCTGAGGACGAACATGCTTCAAGATAAATTGATCGGCCTGGTGTTGTATTCAATGGCCTCTCTAAATTTCATAAAATTTTTTACTAAAATAAGCAAACAAATATTTTTAACGATAACTGTACATTTGTAGCTACATAAAATGGGAATAGCGCCACACAAGACCCTGTTGCGTTATAAAGTCATTTAGCGATTTGATTGAACTAATTGAAAGGCCAAGATGAGGCTCCATGAAACCCTTCATTTTGCAAATATCGTAAACCAAATGATTGCGAAATGGCATTTCAAGAAGTGTACACACACTTAAGTTACAGTTATTTACCATTGGAAACACACAGACACACATGCGTAAGAGTCGACTTGCATACACATTTCATCGAGACACTTGACTGGAGTGATTAAAAGCCTTTGGCGTTGCAAGTGGTTTCCAATTTCAGTACAAACGTTATTGTAGAGCGCGCATGTTGCATGACCCGCAACAAATCGGAGTGACCGAATATATTGAGGAAGAAGTATATAATATCGGGTGGTGCCAATTTCCAGCTTACTGGCCAATAAAATCTTATAATTATAGCGGTAAGTTGCAAGTCCCACTCTCTCTTATAGAGAATTCATTGCTAGCGCTGCCTTTCATTTCACAAACGCGATTTCCTACAGGGTGCATATACATACATACATATGTATATATTGACGCTACATTTCTGGAATTTCAATTTTACACTTGCACTGCAACACACGTACTCGTACTTTGTATGTGTGTGTGTGTGTGTGTGTGATTTGAAAATCAACCAGCACTTGCTGCCACGAGTCTTCTAAAGAGCGGCGTCCGCGCAATTGTGTGCACCAAATGCTTCCGGAATTTCGGTGGCTGCAATGTGCACGCACACACACACATCTACACACGCATAACTCTAACTGTGTTGCCTTAATTTTTGTTTTACCTGCTTTTGATTTTCTTTTTGAATTCCATTTCCTTTATTTTCTGCGAAATTTTCACAACTGGCTGCGGCGTTGCAAGGAATTTTTACGAGCGAGCATTGCTGCCACACGCCGTTTTGACTGCAAATGCACTGTAACGATGCTCATATGCGTTACAGGGTGAATCAAAACAGACACATTTTTTGACTTAATAACAGAAAACCCTTTTGCCTTCGTTCAGCAAAGTATCGAGCAATGAAATGAAAATAGAAAAAAAAAATCAACAATTATCCGGCTAAGCTGTCTAGGAGATTTGGAGAATAACTGTATAAAAAGCTCTATAATTTCTGCTGCGGAACTGCGAAAACCTCAATTTGGCCCACCCTTTATGGGACACCGGCTCTGCTTGCCTTAAGTGCGATTTTTCTTGCCACATTTCCTTTCGACTTGTTTATGTTTGTGCGTGCGCGGTATGGAGTTTTACTACCTTCTTTGTTTTGGTTACGGCATTCTGCCTCAACTCGTTTAAACGTGCAACCGACGCATGCGAGGCACACATCTGTGCATGTGTATGTGTTGAGACGAAACAAAAAGGTGCTTAATAAAGTAAAGCGGAATCACAATTAACTGCACACCATTGCAAATAAACAGACAAGCTCAACTGAGTAAACAACGGCGAATCGAACGAGAGGACAATCAGACGGTCAGAGCAGCGGCTCAGTCAGTTTGAAGTCTCTTCAAGCTCTTGGCCTTGTGATTGAATACTTTACTGGGAATGCAGCTAGCTACCAAGAGAGTGAGACGAAGAGTGTACCACGACCTTAGGTCTATTGTACCATACTTCGAGTAACGAAAATTTTGGAGTCAGTTCGACCAATTTACGAAATACATTCAGTCAGAGTTGGACATCTCCGGTAAATGTACGATGGAGTGATACGAGGTTATTAGGTTAATTTAGATGGTTGATCGTAGATCGCACGTGGACTACTCTATATGGTCCTTTGTGAGGCCTTAGAAAGAAGAACTCCTGTGTTTGAACTTATAAAACGCTTAGTAGCCAATATAAATTCAGGTGTTTAAGTTCCATTTCCATAGGCTCGGTGAGATGTCTGAAGGTATGCTCTCCCAAATGTATAAGTCTTGACCACAAGCTGTTGAGCTGTTTCCACCTCATCCTTTTCACAGCTGCTGCAGATGTCGTAGGATTCCCAGCCTTCCTGATTAGTAGAGTAATGATCCGTTAAAAGCCCCTCAAGTGAGAGGCTGGCCTTACTGAAGGCACCGTGATGTCTAGATCTCTTGCGATTGATCTCGGCTTGTATCTATGCTGGCCCAGCGCTGACCAAGCTTCCGCGAAGTTCAGCTATCTATTAGTACAACAGAAGAGGATTCGGGAGCACCGACCCGTCTCATTCTACCAATAGCAATCCTATTATGCCTTTACTTGCTAACTCATCAGCTTTACAGTTTTCCGTCCGATTCCGTTGAGGCCTGGGATCCATAACAATCTTATCACAAAGATATTCGATGCTATTAATATAGAGGTTAGACACTTTTTGACCAGCCCTGAACGTACCGTAAATGAGTTCCAGGCTAGTATCGTGATGATAAGAAGAGCCTACAGAATTTAGAATTGTCGAAATCCAACATCTGAAAAAAGTTTGGAGTTTAAAACAAACTTCACCAGTTTCTGCGGTCTGAGTAGTACTTAAAATCTTCGTGCGAACAACCTTTTGCTTCTAAAAACCGGTATTTTGTGATCAACAAGTATATTTAATGCACAAAAACCGATATAAACCGGAAAGTTTAGTTAGACAACCTCTCAAAAAATGGCACTTCTCGTCGTTGTAATACTATGTTACAGCTATTTTACCTATGCATATATACTTACAGACATATATAGAATGTATGAGAGTCAGAAAAGTATTCCCGCTCCAAGTAATCATATATATACACCTGTGATTTGGTAAACTCATAACTATATACACATATACATATATATATTTACTACCATATCTATGTACATACATACATACGTATATACACACGAATTGTTGCACCAGCAGCGCGGGAAAGGAGAGACGCACGAATAGATAAACACGACAGCGACTTGCGGTGATGGTTTTAGTTTACTAAACAAATAGAAGTTAATGCTGTACAGCCAAGGATAACAGCGCGTCGCTGCAACGTCCGTACTTATGTATATATGTATGTATGTATGTATGTATGTATGTATGTATCTGTGTTCGTGTGTGTGTGTTTGTGTGTGTGTGTGCGTGTAAACGAGTTCATATCTCCTGCAGCTGTTTGGCAATAACAATGTCTGCTAGCATCTTTTACATGAGATAGGAACTGAAAATGCTCCAACTTTAGTTGCTAAGACACACAACTCACATGTGTGTGTGTGTGTATGTGTGCATTTGTAGGGGATAACTCTGCGCGGCTGTCCTCCGAAATACGTGCAGGTGCATAATAAATGTCTTGTGATATGTCAAAGTTTTTCTCATTACTGCAAGACTTTCGTATAGACCGACGTTGAAACTGTGTAAAGTTCGTTAGATATTCGTTTTCAAGGTCAGCATTAAGTTTACGGTTTACAGGGGGGTTATAGCTGTAGATAATTGTTTGAATGTACGGTTGTAAAGCATGTATAATCTTGATAAAAAAACTCTATAAGTCACTCATTATTCCCGTCTTGCTATATGGTGCAGAGGAATGGACGATGACAACATCTGATGATTCGATGTTAACAGTTTTCGAGAGAAAGATTCTGCGGAAGATGTACGGGCTTTTGAGCATTGTTCACTGCGAATACCGGATTCGTTCAATCGAACGATGAAATATGTGAGATATGGCGATATGGACATAGTTCAGTGAATCAAGAGACAGTGACGGCGCTGGATAGGTCTTGTTGTCCGTACGGATGAAATCACTGCAGCTCTGAAAGTATTCGAGGCAGTACCCGCCTGTGGAAGCAGTTGAAGAGGAGGGCACCACTCTGTTGGAGAGATTAGGTAGAGAAAAACCTAGTTGCACTTAATATCTCGACGAAGAAACGACTGACGCGCTGTTGTTAACTCGGCTATAACGACATTAGCATTCTATGCCATTAAAAAAGAAGAAGAAGTATTGCAGTGATATGCATTATTATTCCAGTCGTTGTAGCAATTTCATAGAACAAGTGTAATCACCGATATTGGTCCAATGGATGTTTTTAGGAAGAAAAAGGGTTTTCCGTTTAGAGACCAAAATTTTCGTTTCTTTTCTGAGATATTTCTATCTCATAACACTCATTCCTCTTTCATTCACATTTGTTGTATTGGCTCCACGGGCGAGCAAAGGACCACTATTGTTATATTTACTCGAAATTAAGCAACGTGCTTCAATTCACAAATATAGTGTATAATTTTCGAGAAGAACTCTTGTCCAGCCAGCAATTTGGTAGTTCTCAATTCACACATGTCTACAGTAGATTACATGTGTCCAAACAATCAATTGCGGTCAGGTAAGGCAGTCGTGTTCTACGAAAGGATTGCAATTGGATTCTAAGTAATAAACGCGCAGCAGCCGGTCAAGCCTCAGTTTTCCCAAGCAGGTTTTCTACGCAAACAGGCTTGCATGACGTTAAATAGTGCAGACGCAGTTAAAGCCTGAAGTTATGATGAAATGTGAGAGTACATGTGTACCTGTTTGCTCAAAGTGGATGCCACACAAGCCCATACATCACAGCAAAGTGGCAGCTAAACTCACCCAGTCGACGTTGAAAGCCAGTCTCTGCACACACACATACATATCTACGTGTATGTACCCATGTATCTGTGCACTGATCTCAACTGGGTGCAAAGGTGCGCTGTTACGCATGCTGGTGTGACCAGCGAACAGGCAAACAACAACTCGAAACACATGTAAATGACTTCGCATGAATATTTATATGGGCCGCATGTGTGCGTGTGCAACCGCAAATGGTGTGAAAACCCAGCGACCACGACACACAATACAGCAATACACAGCGGCAGCAATTACTGTCCATAACAAAAGACAGAATGTAAACAGAGCGACAGCGGCAGCGTGGCAAAGGTCTCGCGCAACGGCATCTTACCCACCTAACTATCAGCCGGTCAATCTACCGAGTGAATGGCGGACGCGGCCTGCAAACTGTGCTGCATACAGAAAATTACTTTGAAGAAGAAAGAAAACACACACGAGGCGTCTGTGTATCTGTGTCCTGAGCCGTCTCGGTTCAGAGGCTGAGAGCCACAGAGAACGCTTTGGCGCTGTTTGTTTGGCGAAGAAAGAACATCGCACGGCAAACAGACGAGCCGGTCAGCAAACACAAGCCAATGGCGATGGCAAGGAGGCGACAGCGATGGCAGCGACAGACGCTCATTGCGCCCGGCGATGACTTATGCAGATAGCACGAGGTGCGCACAGCAAGTGAGCTTAAGCATTTATGTTTCCACTGTGCGACAAGCAATTCGGTGAACCGTTCGGTCGCATGCTGAAGGCGCACACACATGCAGCACTGAAATGCTACCAAATGGCATCGGCGCACCCACCGCCACCACCAGTCTAACTATACGGTGGCAGCAGGTCACATTAGCTGCCGAAAAAGTTGGGCGCAAAGGTGGTAGTAGGAATGTGCGGTAGGCACAGACGATGACCAGGTATATTTTTCATGTGTCTTCCTTTACACAAATATACCGATTAGGGTGGTTCAAAATTGTGGTTGCTATTTCAAGTTAATAATATTCGTATTCGTAGGAGGATGGAGTCATGTGTAGAAGTTCACGCAAGTGAGGAAAGTTCTCTGATCGCCACTCACTTGGCAGTGGCCAGAAACGATTATTCTACATATGACTCACGCAGCTCACGACTTCCGGTCTTTGACCAAGTATCCTCTGGGTAGCCTTAGAACATTCGTTTGGAGGCGAGCTAAAGTGAGAAGGCGAAATATCCCCTCCGCAGGGTTGTGCGCTGGTTTTGGGACCCGCCACGTAAGAAATCATACCAATGAAAAGGAACAACAAGCCTCGGATGATTGAGCTGTTGTTAACTCGGATAAGCGGTGTCTACACCAGTAAAGAAGAAGAATGTTCGTAGCCATCTCTTGTCGAATTACAATAATGAGTCGCTGACCAATACCGGATATTTGTATTATGAATCCAAGAAAACCATAATAACATATATTTTTATTAGGAAACCACGAATACAAGGAAACTTGTACACCATATGTATTATATATGGGTCCGTTGAGGGCAGCAGTGGCTACAAGAGGCTTTCGGTTAAAGACCTGCGCGAGCTCTCTGAAATCCAGTTGATCTTCGTTTACCCGAAAAATATTATTGTTGTTCTTGTTCTAACGGTTATTTAATTCCAGTTAAGATGGTAAGGATTATCTAGGTTGTCGTCGCTGTCATCTAACGGAAGGCCCAAGAAACGTGCTGTTTCGACGGGGTCGGACCAATGGGAAAGGGTGACAGATGAGTGGGGTTGGAGGGGCAGGCAAAGAGGCGGCCAGTGTCATGCGGAGACTCATTGCACGCAGGACATATGTTGGATATGTCGGGGTTTATTCTGGATAAATAGGAGTTTAACCTTCTACAACATCCAGAACGAAGTTGCGCAAGGGTCACTCTCATTTCTCGCGGCAACTCGAGCTCTTCGTCTGCAATGGGCGGTGGTTTGACTTCAAAACCGCCATTAACTGGAAGAGAGTCGGTGAAGGTGTTGATGGATCCGCTGTGAATGACGATCAGTGCTTGTCGGAAGTAAATTGCGTCCGAAGTCCGGTCGGCGTATTGTTCAATGCCGTCGACGTAATTGAGGAAAAATCTCTTTCACCTTCTTCTAATCCGGTGGTGTGCCATCAAGATTTAATAACTTCAGCCTCGGGAGACTCAATAAAAATTTTTGATATTAAAGTAACAAAACAAAAATAAATAATTAAACAACAAAAACAGTATTGAAATTAAAGACCGTCATTTAAGTACCGTTGGTTTGGACCAAAAATTAGAAGCTTGACGTCTTAGAGGAATAATTAATGATACTCTCTTTCGATAAACTCAGAGTTTTTTGAAAGACAACCTGAGTTACTGAAGCTATAGAAAACCAATGAAAAATGAGTGTCCACAGGAAACCTTACAACAAATATAAAAAAAATTCTCTATAATAAACCTTTTGTGGATTATATATTTCTTATTAGATTCTTGAACTTTGACCTTTATATCAAATCCGAGTACTTTCAAGTTCAACTTCAAGGAGTTCGTAAATTTTCCGAAAGCTTTTATGTACCACAAAATTTTGTGCTCATTTTTTTGCCCACCTTAATGCTGACTACCTTCATCAAATGAGTATGTACAAATCTAGATATATAAAGGTACACGTGTAGACCGTGGTCATGCGTATGAATATGCATACTCGTACACATTTCATGAGACATCGCACCTCCACATTCTTCTGGGGCTTTTGTGCGCACAAATGGGCATTTAAGTAATTTGCACTGCTCTCCGGTGGCATGCAATTTTTCAAATGTGTAATACGACCCGCCTGCCACACTGTGGTTATTGTAAGTTTTTTTCCGCATTGGTGTTGTTGTGCCGGTTTCTGGGCCTTTTGCTACTGTCGGCACACGCTGCAGCAGCAATCTTTTGTTGTCAGCTTAATTTTAAGCCACCGATGCAGAGATTTAAGCCTTTCTAAATGCGTGTGTTACACGTAATTGCATCGTGAGGCGAACGCCGGGAGCCCAGCGGGAAATTGTGAGGAGGTTGATAAACAGGCAGAGTCTAAAAGCACAGATTTTTATTGGATTGCGGGGTTTATTTTACGATACTAGAAGCGTTTAGGGGAACGAAAATTAGAATAATTCTCTGATTTGGAACATCTGTTCCACTGTAAGGCTTCAGCTAAGTTCAAAGTGCCAGATTTTAGAAATTTTTTTCCACTGTTAAGTCCACATAGCACTTTTTAGAAAGCGATTCTAAGAGATTGACGCCAATTTCCTTCCAATTTTTTTTCCAAAATCCAATTATTTGCTTGTTTCCAAAATTTTTGACTTGGAAAAAATTGTTCTTAAACACATTCTCATTCAACTTCAAACTTTTCCGCTTGGGTTTTCGCTTAGCTTGACTTTTGACAAAGCAAAGCAGTGGCTCTTCTCGCCCAACTGCCGCCTCATGCGACTTAGGCAACGGCGTTAAGTCGGCAGTTAAGTGATTTGTTGCATTTGTGGGCTTACCAAACGAATGCGGTTGCTGCACTTCTGAGCGACACTTCGCCTTTTTATGCTTATATTGTTAGTGTTGTTGTAACTTTTGCCTTTTTGCGCAGGCCTTTTACGCGCTAAATTAATTATGCGGACGACGGTGGCACTTACAGCGGCACTTAGTCACTCATGTTGGCCGCGTTTGTGTGTCTCAGCAGCTTTTTACTTTTTGGAGACCGAATCAACCTTGGGTTATGAAAAAACTAATAAAAACAAAAACTAGCCGCGCTTACAGCGTTGCATTTTGACAAAAAAATTTTGGTTTATACCACGAATACTTCTGTGTATATGTGTGTGTGTGTGCAATTGGAGGCTCAAGAGCCCGATAAAATTCATATGACACGTAAACAACAACAACAAACGAGTTTATGTTGGTAAAACGGCATGTATGACAAGTCAGCAGAAATACGCGTAATTAAGTTGCAAGTTGGAGCAACCAGCTGCAGCAGCAATGTGACAGCACAAAAACATAAAAATGCGCCAAGTGCGGCATGCCGACATATCTTTGATACACACATGCCGGCATACATATGCATGTGTGTGCAGCAGCTTGTGCCCACTTGCCACACTGCCGTGGCACACGAGTTTGAAAAGCTCTTTCGCAACCAATTTACGACACAGCAGCTGCCACATAGCAGGTATGCTGCCCCATCAGTCGTCATACGCGTATTCCATGACCGTTATTTATGAAATACACCAGCCAGCACACACACGCGCACACGCGCGCACAAATGTATTTATACTCAGTCGTTCCATTATGCGGCAGTAATTTCTTAATTTTCACCTTCCGTTCAAGCGTTGACAGCGCGGCATCACCGCTCATTTGCCCTACGCTCTTTCCGAGTGCCACACACACACACAAGCACGCACACAAGCACGCACACATGCCTGCACACGGCAGCTTCGCATTAGCTTTGCCGCATTGCCGTTCACAAAACGGCGCATTTAATGAGTGAATGAATCCGTGCGCACTCCGCCCGGCAGCTTTGTCAGCGGCGCATTCGCTTTATACGCCAACAGTCTGCTGATTTCGTAGAATGTCGGCCATTACTGCATAATTTAGAATAAATTTCTCCCTTTTCACCAGACATTTCTTGGTATTTTTCCCCAGAATACTCTATATATGCACATATGTATGTATGTATGTAATGGCAATATCGCGAGGGGAGTAAGATTTGAGAAAATTTAATGTGGAAAATAATATTTTTTTGGGCTTAAAAGAAAAAATGCAAACAAAGTCCAGTTTTCTGCTTTTCATTGTGCTTGCTCCTCGATTTTCAATAGTAGTTCCCATTGAAATCTCAACGTGCAAACATAGCCGATGGAAAACCCTCTTT
This sequence comes from Bactrocera zonata, assembly GCA_037783105.1. NCBI lineage: Eukaryota > Metazoa > Arthropoda > Insecta > Diptera > Tephritidae > Bactrocera > Bactrocera zonata. The sequence goes on along the minus strand of JBAWJQ010004654.1, from coordinate 75,934 downwards.
TTCGAAATTTATTCCAATTTTTTTTTTTGCAGTTATAAGCTTTACGGCTATAACCGCGTAAGCGATGTCTACGTCAATAAAGAAGAAGAATAAGAATCAGCCTTACGGACCACAAATCATCACAATTAAAGAACATTACGAAAGCAAAGAAGTGGCATTCCTTAAGGTTGACCAAGCGAAGGATAATCTTTGGTCAGGTTAAGGAAGTATTCTTGTCTCGAAATTTGATTAAATCAATTTTTTTCATAATTCAAGATAAGATAGTTTAGATATTCAAAAATACCTTCCTAAAAGTAGTTTTCAAAAATCAAATTATTTCCGAAGTTATAATTGATTTAGTGTCGTAGGAATTGTACCGTTTTAGATGAAGAAAGGCGACTAGAGGTAAAACTTTAAGCACATATTTATCGAAACTACTTTTTTCGATACACTTTACACCCTAGACACGTTCTAATCGATTCGATTGGAAAATGAAACAAAAAATGGAAATTTTGAAATTTGTAATATTTAAAAAAAATTCTACAAAATTAAAAACTTAGTGAAAAAAATCAACCTTTATTTTTGAGTAAACGCTATATTATAAAAAAATGTGGAAATGTGGAGGTTTCAGCTAAAATAAATTCCTCCAGAGAAACTGGGAAGCACCGAGATATCGCTCTGCTTTTACTATATGTGACCTGTCAAAAAAAAAATTGATTTTTTGACACCTAAGCCCCCTTTTCGTAGACCAGGTCACATATATGTAAAATAGAAAGCTTAAAACAACCATTAACAGTCAGAGATCTTACCGGGATGATTGGATTATCAAAAAGATCAGAGAAAGCCATTTTGAAAGATCATTTGAGCCTAAGAAAAGTGATAGCATCATTGGTTCAAAAATCGCTCATTTTTTCGATAAACAACATCGCGTTAACGTCTGTGAAACAATACTTTCCGATTACCTGGATGTCATGAAACATGTTATAGCTGGCTATGAGTCTTGGATCTGCTTACGACCCGAAAATAAACGATCAATCGGGCAAATATCGTGGCAAAGTTAAGCCGAAACCGATTAAAGCACGTCAAAGCAGGTAAGAAATTGAGGAAATTAAGGTTATGTTCACAGTTTTCCGCGATTGTCGAGATGTGGTGCACTCCGAATTCCGCCTGACCGGCAAAACTGTCAACAAGGAATCCTATTTTAGTATTATGAGTCGTTTGTGTGAAGCTGTTCGTAAACAGAGGCCGGAATTATAAGTCGACAACTCTTAGTTTTTGCACCACTATAATGCACCGTCGATTACTGCATTGATTCTTCATGAGTTTTTGCCAAATTTTCAACCAATATCACGCCGTAACCACCGTATTCGTCTGATTTAGCTCCGTGTGACTTTTGGTTATTCCGCATACTCAAACGGCCGGTCCGGGAAACCATTTTGAGTCAAACGAAGACATTAAATGTGAATGAACGCATGGAAGGTTATTGCGGAAATTGATTTTAAAAACTGCTTCGTAGATTGGCGGAAACTTTGACGCAAGTGTATTGGGGCCAAAGGTGGATTACTTTGAGGGAGACGACATAGATTTTGAGTACAGTATTATGTTGTTAGACCTAACACACAAAATATGTGAGAAAAGAATAGTATAGGCAGTCATCTACTTACAACTTGGGCTTATGGACATACTATTATTTCAGCGGATTATTGGAATATTTTAATAAAAATGTCACCCCATCAGCATGAAGATCACAGCTGCATTTTTTGACATTAGACATTTAACAAATAAGGAATTTATAATTAATTGTCTTCGTAATAGATCCGAAAAACTGCATGTCACAAGAATATTAACCAATTAAGGAACTTATATTATTTATCTTCGAAATTGATGTGAACTATATAGTACAAGAATGGAAGAATATTGAGCAAAATTGAGCCCGCTTAACAGAAACTGCTTCTTATTCTGCTTTTTAGTAAGTTCCATATTATAATTTTTAGTGACATCCAACGCTCTCCACATATCAAAACTTTAACTATGGATTTCGCTTTCGCTTAACTGGTTTCTGGTATGCTTCAATGAGAATACCATATGAAAAATTATGAAAAGATATCCACACAAAGCAAGTCATACAAAAATCACAGGCAGTGCCCGCAAGCACTGCCGCCTGTTAGCTAAATTTGCATGCCACTCAGAACGGTTCGCATGTTGCAAGTATCGAAAGCTGTAGCGACAACTCTAAAGCAACATTGAGCGCTCTCACACAGTGCACAGAGCTTCCAAATTATTTCCGTATTTTCTATTATTATAATAAAAGGTTTATTGTTATGACTATAAAATTACACACAGCAACCAACGGCGACAACAACTAGGCAGGAAGCACGACGAAAAAGTAAAAGGAAGGAAGGAACGAATGAATTGCTGAATTGTTGAATGGTTGAATGGGGTGCACACTTGATTGGACGTTGTTGCTGCTAATGCAGACGCTGCTACAACCGCCGCTGTGCAATGGACACCCACAGTCCACAGTGGTGAGCGGCTGCTGCTACTCACTTCGCTTTGCCGTTATCAATAAATGTGATGTGTCGGTTGTTATCATTAAAGCAGACTTCTGTGCTCTATTGCTTCACTGGCAGCGTTGCTTAAGTGCATCAGTATGTGCGCTGGTGCTTAACTGTGCACACACGTTGGCTAAAGGGTGGCATCATTCACTGTATGTATTTTTAAGTATTTATTTTTTCATCTATTTTGACATCTACACTTGGAAAATTCCCAACGCCGAGCGATTGCAGCAATTATACTTTAGTCACGGCAGCAGGTTCATTGACAACGCGCACAAATAGCGGGATAATTTTGCCCGTAGAAACTCAGAAATTCATGCTCATGTCGCGCGGCGTTGCCACAACCCCCATCAGTCGCAACAACACTATCAGAGAACAAATGTACCATGGCGCATTTACCGCTGCTGGACGAGTTTCGCGCTCTAATGACGCGCTGCTGCCGCGCAAGTTCGCTTGTTGCCGCCCATAGCCGCTGGGGCTCCACAGCAGCCACGTAGCATGTTTCCACCATTACGCATATGTACATAGCTGTATAAATGTATAAATGTATGTGTGTTTGTGAATGCGAGTGTGTGTGTAAGAGCCGCTGTTGTGAGGCTTAATAACGCGTCGCGCCTCCGGTTACTCAATTTAGCCTCCTAATTGTGTTGATAGCGCAGCGCGGCGTTGCTGTACGTAACCCATTGGCATTTTATAGAGTAGCATTTATTGCATTTGATTTCGCTCGACTTGACTTTCAGTTAAACTTCCGACCATTCTAGTCAATTGTTGTTGCTGCGCCGTTCAAACGCGCAAATGAGAGGGTTGATTTGAGTTCATAAAATTGTCATCGTCGCCGTTGCTTCATACATTATCACACAAACCACCACCACCGTCGGCTATCACCCAGCAGCCGTCATAATCTACAGCAGTGACAGTGGTTGGCAGCATCGGTGGCAACATCGGGAATGGTACATTAGCTGCTGCGCCACCAGCAACATTTATTTCATCAACGGATTTTTGCCGCGCTGTCGCCTTGCCGCATTCACCCGCTGTACCAGTTGCTTCATCGTTCCTCTCAACGCAATTCAATGGCACTCCACTCCACTTCAGTTCTTCACTGGTGAGTACTTCATGCCACTTCATTGTGCGTTTCATTTCATTCATTGCAGCGGCCAGTTGTAAGTCGCTGTGCGTTGTGTTGTTGTAACTTCTATCATAACGCCATAACGGGCGTGAGTTTGCTGCAAAGTCAAATATGTAACGCTTCAACGCGCCTTTTTCTCAATTACACACAATCAGTTGAATCGAATTGTTGTATTTATATTTGTTGTAGAATTTTTGTTTGAGGCCTTACAGCACTGAATTAATTAACTTAAAGACCGAAGATTTTATACACTAGTTGGACGACGAGTAGCATAAACTATTTGAGGAATATCTAGGAACTAGTTGGAGGTTTATAGATGAGGTTTCTCAAATATTAAACGCTGTTCATAATCCGAAAAAAAATATTATAAGGTTCTCTTTTAGAAATAAACTGAAGACAGTTTTTTTTTCTCAAATTCTTCCTTCGTATAGAAATCGTTTCAATAATTTATTCGTATATTTGCTTATTAAGAAGTATGTTCTTTCTTGCATGGTATTTTTAGCGAGATAATACTTATGCCCCAAGATAGATTCATAAATAAATGAGGATTGCACCGCGACCTAAGGTCAATAGTCCTACGTCACAACGACCCACTTAGTCCCAGCATATTGATAAATTCCAATACTGTTCTGTTGAGACGATGTAATCCCTATTAGGAAACATGAATCCAAGGATATTCACCCTGAGTCTACAGCCTACTGTGTAATCAATTAGCAGGTATTCTGGAGTTGCAGGCTCTGTGTCGCAGAATCGGCAATTTGCACAAGACCCTTGTTTTTAAAGTGTTTCTTGAGCTTGAGCCAGTGTAGAAAGCGAAAAGTAGCTCATCCCTTAGGAGATTGGTTACATTTGTAAACCTGCTAAGGTTGTAACCACCCATTAAACACTTGGCATGGCACATGCTTTAGAGTTGTTGCCAATACCGTACCATGTCCACTCCTTCATCCTTGCGGACCAGCTCCTTTATGGCCCCAGCCGCAATAAAAGGTTCAAGTCCTACAATGTTGGTGGATGCTGCGGAGCGGGCGAACTCATCGGCCAGTTTATCCTCGGCTATACCTTTGTGACCGGGCACCCAGATAACGCGGTTACGATCTGGCAGACCGTTCACTCCTGCACCAGTAACGATTTGATCTCGTACGCAGAAATTGCTTTAAGTGCCACAGACTGTGCGATAGTTGCGTTGGAGGTTTATCTCTACGCATCGACTTACTATAAAACCTCTGCTTGAAAAATGCCCTGAAAACTCCCCAAAGGTATGGAGTTTATGGTGCGTGGTCATATGACTCCTGCACTAATTTCCTCCGACGTTTTCGAGCCGTCGGTCTACCAGTTGATTGTACAATTCCTAAGTAATCTTCTTAATGAAATTTACTATATTGGAAGTGCTGTCTCTTGAGAAAAAAGCCAATGCTATTTCGCCACTTAAGTCCTTCACTGGGATGAGATTACCTCCACATTGGATTTTTAGCGATTTCAACAAGACAACGAGTTCGAAACGAACAAATATTCTGTTAGCACTTTGAAGTTATTAGCGATACCCAACCTATATAGACTCTTAAATCTACTAATGCCCTGACATAATCAAGTCTACGAAAAGTTTTTCCACATGAGCCAAAAACTAACTGGGTTAGAAGTTTTCTCTATTTATCGCATAAAATCGAACATACCAAAAACTAACTGCAAATATCTGTCTACGAATAGTCTAACGAATTGTATAGAAATCGCATTTGAATACGTTCGACTCTTATCAGTAACCATCCAAGCTGAAGAGCTGAAAGCTGCAGAGTACTGCACCAACTGCTAGTACGTGGTCAAGTTGAAAAGAAACATTGCAGCCACACCAGCAACAAAAACACCACTACACATTTTTACAGTTATGTACTTATTACGTGGCGGGCGAGCGGAGCCCATTAAATGTAGCTTCAACCTCTAATCAATCCAAATTCAAATATTTACCCACTCCTCCACCCACAGAACTCAGGCCGCTGAGTGGACGAGTGGAGGCTCTACAATATAATTCCGGATAGTTTTGAAGCGAAAAGGCAAGTTGCCGAGTCCATTGGTTTGGACTATTCACGTGGCAGTCTGCAATCACTTTCCGGCGAGATTGTGTTTTTATTGTTCTCGTATTTATTTGCAAGCTGCAGAAATTGCTGCCTGCCACCCATTGTCGATGGTGTGTTGCGGTAAGTGTGTCAATGGTTGCCTGCTCATCGACTGGGCAGACAGACGTCGGCAGCAGCCATCGCATCCGAGGCGACAATGACGCCAGAGCGTCAATGCCTTCGTTACTCCATTCCGGGCCACTTGACGATACTCGAGCGACTGCCACTTTGATAGTGGTTAAAGTGCCTTCAAGTACTACGTAGTCCGCCACGCTCTAGCCGACGGCAGTGCGCGCTCCAAGTGCTTAGCAAGCAGGATAAGCGTGAAATGTGGGCTGCTCAGCCTGCATGTATTGCTTGGTGTGTGTTTGGGGGTGGAAGTAGGGCAGTGGTTTTAGGCGTTTTTATTGTTGTAGCACGCTGCTATGAAGTGCTGTGGTGCGCCACCAGTCAAAGCTTGACGACCGACCGACCATGCAGCTGCAGCAGTGAGTGACTTCGTCGCACAGTCCGTTCGTCAGCCAGTCAGCCAGTCAGCAGCAGTCAGGCGTTAGTCGAGAATTGCATTGCCCGAGCCGTATTTTGATGATTTCGGTGCGCTCAGTTTACGACTCCAAGGCTTCGAGTCTAAGCATATCAATTCTTGGCTATTAATTGTACAACCGATTGGCGCACACGCAACCAAGCGAGTGTGTTGGCGTGTGTGTGTGTGCTCATAAAAGCTTTTGCGAACGTATTTGCTCTGAAATTAATTTTTCATGAATAATAAAAGCAAGTGCAATAAAATTGCAATAGTTGCTCAGGCGCGTGTGGCCACACGCCCACAACTGCAAATAAGTAATTTAATTCCTTTTAGCCCAGCAGGACACATAAATTACTCAAAAGCTCATGCTTTCGCAAGCTCGAAGTTGTTTGACTACTATCAAATGCGAGTATAAAAAGAAGGAAATCTAAAAATATTTAAATTAGTGCGAACAGAGGACTGAGGCAACGGTTTAGTTATTATTTGTACTGTTAAATAAATTATTCATATTCGATTCTTCGTTATTCATGTTTTACAGATCTTAGATTTGAACTTGCATGATGGTTTTAAATATTTTCAAATCGAAAACGGAAGTTTTTGGATCGAATAAAAGCAAAAAAAAATCAAGAAAAAAACTTAACCTCGACTGGACCGATGCTTTTATATCCCCCGCGGGTGCATTTTTTGCAGCAACTACAGGGTGGCGCACGAATCGTACTACAAAATCAAACGGTTTCTAAAACTGAAAACATAAGGGTCCAATGGTTTGCAAACAAAGGCAAACCTTTCCCTTTTGTCCTGTCCTGTCCTGTCCTTTTTATAAACTACCTTGAAGTCGATTTAAGGTTACATAATAAGGCAAAATATTGTTCTTCGACCGAATTAGAGAACCTGATAAACAATCGAGGGACACCGGAGAACATGGTGCATTACATGATCCAATCTAAGGTAGTCTGGGAGAGAGTGAGAGCGTGGGCAGCTGTAACTGCAAAAGGAGGAAAGAGTGGCAACGTAGCAAAAACAGAAGGAATAACAGGACTTAGAGCGAAAATGCATGACTGAAGAGCCAAATAGCTAAGCTTGACCCCACGACATAATACCTAACGCCAGTCTCGTGTGCCGAATACAAGCAATGACGACGGAGTTCAGCGTTTAGTATGAATGCGTACTGTGCCGCAAGTCCTGCTTGGGTGCAGTTCCAAAGTAGGTTTATCTTTAGCGACCGATACGAATCGTACACATCGTCCGTAAAAATAGCGGTATCTTTGAAGATTCCCTCTCCAAGAAAAAAAATGCATGTACTGAATGTATACTAAAGCTTCTACTATCTTAGAATTTTTAGAGACTCGCACAAAAAAATATGGATAGTTTTACTCTTGAGGTTGTAAATAGTCTAAAGGCTTCATGCTTTGGAATGGTGAACGAAAAATTGCCTGACAATATATTGACAATATTTTTTCTACAATATTGATTGAATTTAGTATATAACCTATCACATAGTACATATTGGTATATGACGATATTGATCTTACTTCCACATCGGGATCCATGTCTGTCATGTCAACGGCATTCGCATTCTTTTAAGGACAGAAGTGAGTACCGCTATTTTTAGTATTGGAAAAGATACACATTCAACCTGTCTACAAACTTTAAAACATGGATACTTTATATGAAAGGTTTTAACTAAAACCTCTTGGGCTGAACCGAGCACTCTAGAGTTACAAAAAATGTACCTAAAATTAATATTAAATGCTTATGGACAGTCGTTTATCTTTTCCTTAAATTGAGTAGTCCTAAATTTTTAATTCAGCACCAAGTTATTGCACAACAAATGATTTAAAAATATTGGTAAAACCGATATTACCAAAGAAGGTTATTAAATTGTTTAAGGAAATGCTTAAATTATAATTGATATGATTTTTTAGAAAACCATTCAATTCAACTTTCATATTTTTTCATAAAATTCAGTTCACTGCCAAATTATTTACAAAATGCATACATTCATTAACAAACACGCTGCAATGTGGCTATACTATGCCTGCTAAATAAATCCTAATTTCATTATAAAGTCAGCGTGATTCTTTGTCGCCGAGCATGCTGCTGAATTTTACTTGCAAATTTTTGAAATTTTGATTCGGCGTTAATTGGCACACGTTTCTGCCGCTGTGACGCTCTGACGCTGGCACTTAAACCCACTGCACTTTGCCCAACAAATGTCCTAGACACACTAGCACACTCCCGCACCCACTCAAGCCGGCGCCCACACATGCACACACCGGAGGCCGCCTGCCATTGTCGCTTGCAAGCTCAAGCGCTCACCAGCAGGACTCGCATTTATCGCGCGTTATTCCGTTGTTGTGTTTATAGCCTGTTCGCTCACTGCCTTTAGCACACATTCGCCCAATTCGCGCTACACCCTCCCACACAGGCACGCACACACTCACTTACACCAACACCCACACCCACGATTGCTTTCTTCTTTTTGCCAGCCATCTGCTTGAATTGCTTTTACTACTTGTTGTTATTATTGTTGTTGTTATTGTGTAGTTACCGTTGTTCTTACTTGATACGCTGAACACAATGGTTGCGACAGACGACAACCGACATCTGTCAAATATTAAAATACACACGTTCTTATGGACACTGTTATTTTGTCAGCTGCACGACTATGCGACGGTAGGCCGACAGTTGTCGTTCTCGCTAAATTTAAAATTTTCCTATATTTGCCTGCGACAGTAGGACGACAGTAGAGTTGACAGTAGAATAGAAGATAGAGAGATGAGGAAGAGTGGTGATGCCACTAATATGTAAAATGTAAAATTATTCACAGCTCTTACAAACTTGACGTTATTTTACAAATAAAAGCATAAAATAGCTCTATTATAGCTCTATTATATCATTTGTAATAACAATTGGTAATTTAAGACAAAAATATATACCTATTTACTTATTTTTTGCATAAATAATTTCACTTTGAACAAAATATTAAAATTTCATTGAATTGCAAGGTATTAGTATGGCCACAACGAAATTGTGTACATGCAAAATGGAGAGCTGTGTTGTCTTGTGTACATGCGTTCAGGTAGTAGGATGCACAACGCCGTTTTCAGTTCACTGTCGTGATGCAATGTTGTGTCGCAACCATTGTGTTCAGCATATGACAATTCAGTTGCGCCGCACGGCGGTTGTTATTATTTTTATTTTCCGCCTCTTCCGCTCGAATCGGATTGTGTGTATTTTATTTGATTTGTAATCCACCCCGCCTAGGACTTGCCGTTCTTTATGTTTTGGTTTGCACTAACTTCGGTCGTTTGCGTTATTGTTGTTGTTGCTGTTGACACGTTATTGCCTTGTATAATGCATTTCACTCACTTTAACTTTTAAGAATTTAAACTTGCTCCTTTGATTTGACGCGGACACTCCACTTTTAATATTTCTTCACAATTCACTAGACTTTCTTCTAAGCACCGGAATTTTTACACTCACTGTGGCACCGCATCTGTGTGCAAATATTTTGTATGGATTGATTTGCTTACTTTATGGTTCATTTTATTTGGCTATCTATTTTTATTGCTAACAATTTTATTTATTAACAACGTGCGCACACTTTGTTGTTGCATACAGCTTAGCGCGTCTGCTGCACTGCATTCGAATATTGTGGACTTTTCTGCGTTGCGTCCGTAACCGTCGACACAAATGTATATTAAACCACTTTAATTCTTCGACTGAATGCTTATGTTGCGTTTGCCTGGCCGTTGAGTCCGACACTGTCGGTAGCGGTGGCGTTCGTGCGACTTCCGATGGCTGCTCGTTGGTTGCGAGCGCGAGAGAGCGTAACAAACAAACACTGCTGTGTGCAGTCAATGTGGGCATCATGTGGTGCGAACTTGCTTCTAGCTGGATTCAATTGCTTAACTCGCGACAGTACAGTAGGCACTCACTTATGTGAACTTTGAGCGAAAATTGAATTTTATGAATCGTGAATCTTCACGCAATCTTACTCATATCAATTTTCAAGCAAATTAAATTTCATTATTGAAAATATTAATATTCATTCGACCACTTAGACGACCTGTTAATGACAAATGAGACAAATTATTCCTTGAGAAATGATAACTGCAGTCAGGCTACTTTCCACGAGATTTCGAACACTTAAATAGCGGTCATTCTATATTTATCCCTAACCAGAAGGGAAAATGAAAATTTTCAAGATTAGCTAAGTATGATTATTAAATATTATCGATTTTTCAAGGCATCAATTGCAAAAGCTGAGATACTCTTTACAGATGCTCGATAAAACCTTACATATCTTCTAACAAACCTGAATTCAGCTGCAGAGCTGATTGGAGAAGTTATAATCTTTTATAAGTGTACAGATCTTGTCAACAGTTGTTACTTCGGACTGAGTAGGCAATTGAGAAGTAAAGTCCTCTCTCGACGAACAAAGACCAAACTCTATAAGTCACTCATTATTTTCGTCCTGCTATATGGTGCAGATGCATGGGCGATGACATTATCGGATGCGTCGACGTTATAAATTTTCGAGAGAAAGGTTGTGCGGAAGATTTTTGGTCCTTTGCCGCATGACGAAAACATTTCAGCTCTAAGATTATTCGACGAAGTACCCGCCGGGGGAAGCAGAGTAAAAACATGACCTCCAACCCATTGGAAATACCAGGTGGAGACTTCGAATCACCAATTGCCGCCAACGAGCGAAAAGTAATAACGACTGGCGCGCTGTTGTAAACTCGGCTATAACCGCGTAAGTAGTGTCTACGCCAGATTTTCAACATAAACATGAATTCCGTAGACACCGTAGTATATATTATAGACTTCATTCTTTTAAAATTTGAAGGCTTTTTCATTGTCTGGCGAATCCCACACTGTCATATGCCGCCTGAAACTTCCCTAAAAAATCGTCCACCGCTTGCTGGCTTCTTGCGTTATTGCGCAATACAAAATTTCACTTTCCTTACGATTTTCGCGCCGAAGTGCCATGTCTTCCTCCCGTCATCATTTCCGGTTTCCGTCGTGCGCACACCGCTCTTCTCTATGCTCACGTGCTCTCACACACACGCACCCGCTCTTTGCATACTCATCAAGTGGTGAAAAACAGTTACTTGTCAAATTGTGGTTGTCAGAAGTCACAGTTATTTACCGCTTTATCAGCTAATTAGATTTTTATTGGCAATGTGTAATTTCTGCGCATTTCCTCAAAATGTCTGCGTTGAATTTTTACAATTTCCGAACATTTCCACCCACTTCCGCCGCCGCTATCGTACGTTCTCAAACAGCAACAACCGGCATGCTTCGAAATTTTGAAGGCATTTCAACCCCTGTGTGAATACGCTGGGTGCTTCCGCTTTTGGGCGGGATAAACTTCAGTCACGAGGTGTTAGACAGCTAATAATGGTGGCGAAATCAAATTGGTGCAGTCGTTGGAATTTATTATAATAAATGCCAATAACTCACTGATGGTGTAGTTGTTGAAATGCACAGCCTTACAAAGGCCCGCCAGTCAGTTATAGTGCATATATAAATGAAAGTAAAACGGGAACCTTGGTAAATGAAAGTGAGAATAGTTTGTCGAGGGTAAAGAGACTTTAGTTTGGCCAAAAATATGCTCTATGTCTTTTTATACCCTGAACAGGGTATATTAAGTCTGTCACGAAGTTTGTAACACCCAGAAGGAATCGTCGGAGACCCTATAAAGTATATATATAAATGATCAGTATGTTGAGCTGAGTCGATTTAGCCATGTCCGTCTGTCTGTCCGTCCGTCTGTCTGTATATATACGAACTAGTCCCTCCGTTTTTAAGATATCCTTTTGAAATTTTGCAGACGTCATTTTCTCTTCAAGAAGCTGCACATTTGTCGGAACGGCCGATATCGGACCACTATAGCATATAGCTGCCATACAAACTGAACGATCGGAATCAAGTTCTTATATGGAAAACTTTCACATTTGACAAGATATATTCACGAAATTTGGTATATATTATTTTCTAAGGCAACAATGTAATCTCCGAAGAAATTGTTCAGATCGGTTGACTATAGCATATAGCTGCCATACCAACTGAACGATCGGAATCAAGTTCTTGTATGGACAACTTTCACATTTGACAAAATATATTCACGAAATTTGGTATATATTATTTTCTAAGGCAACAATGTAATATCCGAAGAAATTGTTCAGATCGGTTGACAATAGCATATAGCTTCCATACAAACTGAACAAATAGTTACTAACAGAAATGCACCTGTGAAGGGTATTTAGCTTCGGTGCAACCGAAGTTAACGTTTTTTCTTGTTTTATGATAGGAATTGGGGATCAGAATAAAGATCTGATTAAATATGATCAGGTCTGACAACGTTTACGCAGTTATGGCTGAGTTTACAACAGCGTCCCAGTCGATCTTCTTTTTCCTATGTGGCGCCAATCGGAGATTCTAAGAGTAGCTAGGTACTTTTAAACCTACTCTTTTCAACGGAATCAATCTTCCTCTGCTTCGTCCGGCGTGTACTGTGTTGAATACTCTCAGTGCTGGAATGTTTTCGTCCATTCTAACAACATGACCTAGCCAGGTCTCTTAATTCGCTGACCTATGTCAATGTCGTCGTACAGCTCTTCATTCCATCGACTACTGATTCGGCGTTGCCAATACGCAAAGAACCATAAATTCTACGACTTCGAAGTTATAACTGTCAACAGTGACATGCGAGCCATGACGTGAATGCGATGACTGTTAATTTGATGACAGGAGACATTTCGTCTTGCCTTCGTTCACTATCAGACCCATTTGCTTCGCTTCCTCATCCAGTCTAAAGAAAGCATAAAATTGGAATCGCTTAGGAAGGATAATGGAAGCAAATAAAAGAATTGGACAATTTTTTGTAACGACGCGATATTATTAGCATCGACAACATAATCTCTAAGTATTACAGATTTTATTCTTAATTATTCATAGTGAACTAACCAGTCGGTAAAACTCCAAGTAACAGTTACTTCGTCATCATACAAATCTAATCTGCTTGTTAGAGATGAATCTTTCCTGAATTTCATGTATGAATAAATATCTGATTTCAGGTCCACCCCACCAAACGGACAACCCTACATAATGGACGAACGAGACATCTCGTTTTTCGGTAGTAAGAAGAAGGACAAAAGCAAACTGGAAGCCGAGCCGAAAAAATCCAAAACTTCACAAAACGATAAAATAATTTCACGACCAACGACAGAGGTCGATTATAGAACAGATAATCCACACATCGGACTTGCCATAGTGCTCAACCACAAGAATATCAAAGGTCAGAAGCCCCGTAACGGTGCCGAGAAAGATTGCAAGGATATTACAGCTTCTTTGGAGAATTACGGTTTTCAAGTGCGCGTTTATAATGACTTGAAAAAGAAGAAAATATCAACGCTTTTGAATTCAGGTGAGTGGCTCATGCCTCAAAATTGATGAGCAAATTCTCCATTTTTCCATTTCTCTTGTGCAGTGGCCGCTGAGGATCACAGTCAATATGATTGCTTCGTTGTGGTCGTGATGTCACATGGTGATAAAGGCAGAGTATGCGCCGCCGATGATTTTTATTCAACCGAAGAGTTGTGGGAACCCCTGCTCGGTGACAAATGCCCCACTTTGCTGGGTAAACCGAAATTATTTTTTATCCAGGTAATAAACAGTGGTGGACACATTAAAAGTTTATTCATTTTAATGTGACGCGTATTTTGACCATTTTTATTTAAGGCATGTCGCGGGACACGCGTAGAGCAGCCAGTGTTGATAGCTTCACGTGCCTATTTTCAGGCAGCAGTATTCCCAAGCTCCGCAGCAGTGGACCGAACGATGTATGCCATACCAACAACAGCTGATATTCTGGTTATGTATTCCACATTTGAAGGTAAGTCACCAAACCGTATATGAAATATATTGTTAAGACCTTTAGCTGAATTGAGTAAGCGCTTACTCTGCTTAACTCTTTCTCTCTCTTTCCCACTAACTTAGTATATTCTAATCTTTGTGTAATAAGTAACTTGCTCTGCAAGAACTGATGCCTACTCTTTAATGTCTGTATTTTTTCTGCAGATTATTACTCGTTTCGTAATAGCGTAAGTGGTTCCTGGTTCATACAGAGCCTTTGCAGTGTTCTGAATGAGGCAGCCAAGAGCAAGGAAGCACAAACCGTTGGAGTCGAATTGCTGCGACTACTCACCGCCGTTAATCGCAAAGTGGCGTACGAATATCAATCCTACAGCGACAATGAATTGATTAATGAAAAGAAGGAAATGCCGAATTTCATGTCGACACTCACCAAAACATTCTACCTGCGTGTCAAGCCGAAAAATGGTGGTGCTAAGATCGACGATCTACCAGATGACGAATTGGAGAACGACTTTGAGGAAAAAATAAGTCGGATTTTCAATACGAATACAGATTTTTCTTCACTACCAATCAGTCCGCAGTATTATATTTGAACGCAAGCATTCCCGAGGGAAGCATTGTTGTTCTTATTGGCATTTACGGTTTTGTGCTACGTATTTCTGTCAAGACTTCATATGTTTTTCTAATTATAAGTTTTTGAGTAATAAATAAATATGTATACACCAAGAGAAGTGGTAAAGTTTATCATAGAAATCTGTTTCCGACAAATCCAGCCGAATTTTTCTGTAAACAGCTTTCCCTTTCTCTTTATATAGCCATCTCTCTTAAATACTTGTGAGAGAGTGAACACCTACTAACGATGTTCTAACTACTCTCTATCTAACCGCGCCACCGATAAGAATTCTTCCGATAAGATAAAAACGCGTTCATCCAATTGCTAATATTTCAACCGAATTTAGTCCAGCAGTTCGCAACGAAACTCCATTGCTCACACTCTAAGCTCAGTGCGAGTCGGTTAAACGTAGTATTTAGTGCAACAATATCAAAATAGGTAACTGTAATCCATATAAAACGAGCCGCAGAAACGAAGACGACGACGACAACATGTCTGATGAGACTGATTTTGATCTTTTCTCCGGCAAGAAATCTAAAGCCAAACATGACAAAGCCGACGCCGCGAAAGTGACTGGACAAACACGTGACGTCACCACAGCAACGACTCAAGTAATCCAATCGCGACCCACTGACGAAGAATTCTATAGAAATACGAATCCTTATGTGGGCGTTGCTGTCGTATTCAACCACAAATATGTGAAGGGTCAGAAGGATCGTGTGGGCACGGAGAAGGATCGCGACACGATCGCTGAGACGCTGTCACTGTACGGGTTCGACGTGCGTGTCTTTAATGACTTGACGTTCGAGAAAGTGGATGCGCAGTTAAAAGCTAGTAAGTATGGACAAAGGAAATAAGTTGACTTTAAGAAACTTGGAAATAATGGAAAATCTATAAAAGCGTTAATAAACAGTAATTCATGTTTGTGGCTGTAATTCAAAATGTGTGTGGGGCCCTTATCACATCGTAAATGTATAAATATATTTTTAAAGATAAGAGGGCGCATATGAGTAATTTTACATATTCACCTGCCTCAGTAAAACCAAAAACATATTTCTTTTCATGCGGATTTTTGTGCAGTGAGAAAAAATCGGGTTTTTTGCAATTTTCTTATCAAATTAGCGAAATTAATAGATATCTTATCTGGAAAAAAGGTGTCCAAACAGTTTTCAAACTTAAATATTAACAATTCGGGACAATTTTTGATTGGTGTTCGTAAAATTCACATTATTGAACTTAAAAATATTTAACAGTAAAACACATGGAACTTATAACCCTCTTCCCTCACTCATTGTAGCCATGTCGATGGTGAAAAATATGCTACGGTGTCTGCATTTCTCTAGCTTAACAGTCAAATTTTTTAACGAGTGTGTTAATCTCTAAGTCTAATATATCAATCGTGCTCTCCGCTCAATTTTATGTTTCTGACATTGTTCTCATATATTCACAGTTAGAGTATTTTTTATTAGTTTTGAATCAAACCATTTGATCATTAGGTTTCGAGTGACCACAATATTGACAGGTGCAGCTGGAGCAACTCGAGTTTCGTGACACCTTCTTACGATTAAATCTGATCGAGAATAAGAAATTCTATACATTTTTGCTTAATTTGTGGGTCCAATTATACGACTTTCTCCGAACTGCAACATTAACCTACCTCAACCCTGGTACCCAAATATACTCTTCTTTTTCTCCTTTATTGGTATAGAAACCGCTTACGGGGTTGTAGCTGAGTTTACAACAACGCGCCAGTCCGTCTTTCTTTTCGCTATTTGCCGCCGATTGGAGATTCCAAGTCTAGCCAGGTCCTACTCTACCTAGTCTTTCCAACAGAGATGAGGTCTTCCTCTTCCTCTGCTCACTTGGCGGGTACTGCGTCGAATATTTTCAGAGCTGGAGTGCTTTCATCCATACGGACGACATGACCTAGTCAGCGTAGCGTAATTCGCTGAACTATGTCAATGTCGTCGTCTAATTCGTACAGCTAAACGTTCCACCGAATGCGATCCGTAGAACCTTCTCTCGAAAATTCGTATCATCAACTCATCAGATGCTATCACCTACCTCTCCACTATATAGCAGGTTGGGAATAATTAGTGATTTATAGAGTTTGGTCTTTCATCCGAGGTTGTTTTCTTCTTTTCATTGGTAATGCTTTTTACCTAACGGGTCCCAAACCCAGCGCACAATACTGGAAAAGGATGGTTCACCTATTCGTTTTAACTTGCCTTCAAACGGATGTTTTTTGGCTACCCAGAGTATACTTAGTCTAAAACCGGAAGACCTCAGCTGCTTTGTAAAAGAATCGTTTCTGGCCACTCCCAAGTGAATGACGCTCAGAAAACTTTCCTCACTTGCGTGAACTACTACACATGGCTCCATCCTCCAACTATACTCGTCAACAGAAATATTGCAAAATAATAATTTTTAAGTATCAATTAACCAAAATCACCCTTTAAATTCCAATTTCCAGTCGCCAAAGAAGATCACAGCGAAAATGATTGCTTTGTGCTGGTCGTTATGTCTCACGGTGCCGAAGGACGAATATTTGCCAGTGATATGAGTTATCCCGTTGAGCGCCTCTGGCAGCCATTTTTAGGCGACAATTGCAAAAGCTTAATCAATAAGCCTAAAATCTTCTTTCTACAGGTAAACTACTACAGAAAATTTTATTTAATACCGTTAATAATTTGCTTAATGCAAATATTTGCAGGCTTGCCGCGGCGAACGTTTAGATAAACCAGTCGTCTTCAGCGAATTCTCTGTGATGACGCGACAAATTGGCGGACCTAGTCAGGCCGAGGAAATCCCTCCAGTGATAACCTACGCCATACCGAATACCGCAGATATGCTAGTCATGTATTCGACCTTCGAAAGTAAGTCCTCACACTATGATCTCCTTAAAAAAAACGCTAATGTATGTACAAAAATGTGTATAACTTTTGTAGAGTACTACTCATTCCGCAATGTGGAAAATGGCTCTTGGTTCATTCAAAGTCTGTGCGATGTCTTCATTGCGGCCGCAAGAAAACCGGAAGCCTACGACAAGGGCTCTGACCTGCTGCGACTGCTGACCGCTGTCAATCGCAAGGTGGCCTACGAGTATCAGTCCTTGGCCAAAGTGGATGTGTTAAACCAGATGAAGGAGATGCCGAACTTTCTCTCGACGCTCACCAAAACCTTCTACCTCAGAGTAAAGAGCCATCCCGGCAAATGAGTCATCGAAATGGTTGAACACACACCCTGCTTGGCACACAATTTGGTGAAATTCGCACACTTGTGTATTTATTTATGACAACAAATTCTATTTAACTAGAAAAACAAATCGCTTCTTTATCATATCTTTCCATTCTCATTTCAGTATGCATGTATGTATTCACATACACAGACACACGCATATAAGTACATAATTTGTAAGTTGTTATTGCTGTTGTATTCAATCGCTAATCGCCTTGCTTGTCTTATCAGCAAAAAAGCACTACAAACAAAAAATAAAATAGCAAATTGGAGTGTTTAGGCTTTAACGATCGCAAAAACATATTAAAAGACATTTTGTATTTGCTTAAGATAATGAAAGAAATAACGGTAACGTGTAGTTGTTGCTATATAAATTTAATTTATTTGAAAAAAAAATTCTTTTTTGTTGCACAACGAAAATATATTGTCAATAAACAGTTATTATTGCTACAACCGATTTTTTACTATTTTTATAGATTGACTCATTCACCAAAAGAAGAGATTATTAAGTTATTAGAAGTCGTTCCAAATAAATGTCACTTCAAATTCGCTCAAAAATCAAGGAGATGCTTATCGCTTTCTTTGCTTACCGTGTTGTGGTGCAACATGAACCCGTTCTACAGCCTGAAAATGACAATAAAAAATACTACGTGGCTAATGTGAGGCTTCTACTTGAAAGAAGTCTTCGTAAATGTTCGAATTTGTGGACAGCAAATGTTGAAATTTTTCATCAAACAAATGTATGACGGCAAATTATTATATTTTCGACTGACTTTTTGCCCAAAGACGAGACGGGCGTTATCGCTCGGTTATTCACCAAATGAGGCTCCCTGTGATTTTTTTCTGCTTTTGAAACTGAGAGCTTCTGTTCGACGAACGATACGTGAAGTCATTAAAGGTCATTCACTGAAAGTACTGAAGGCCAACCCAACTGAGGGTTATAACAGACAGTTTTTCCTGTGTCTTAGTCGTTGATGAACTTGTGAGCGATTGGGGTTTCAGACGTCATGCTGTTTCCAGCATATATCGTGGCTTGATTGTGGTCTGCGTCACTTAGGGAGCAGCTGTATGGTGGGAAGCAGCCACGACAGTCTTGAGGTCCCAAAAACTCCTCTCAATTCAGCTTTGTATGATGCTTGCCTATTTGCCTGTATGTCGGACCATCTCAACGGATGCTATGAAAGTTCTGTTAGGTGCACCACCTCCTGAACTGATTGTCATACAGCATGCTGTTGCATTCTGGTTGTTGCTGCGGAATGACTGGATTTGCGATGATGATGTGCAGAGAGAAGGATATCTAAGGAGCAGCAGACTTCTAGATGATAGGGTCAGGCGTAGGTGGCAAGGCCGTTGGAACAATAGCCCTTACGGCCAAGTGACTTATGAGTACATTCGGAACGTTGGGTTTGATGAGGATAACCCAGACTTCAAATTTAGTCTCAGTTTGACTTTTCGGCTTATGGGCCTCTATATGCATTTTTTCATCAGAGACAACTATCTGATAGGCCGGGTTGTTTTTGTGGGGAAGGGACAGAGACTGGGTGCATGTAATTGCAGAATGCCCGTTGGACTCGGTCAATAGAGATCTGGGTGGTATTCGGTGTAGAGCTGTATGGACGCTCAACTGGTAGTAGTTCCGGCTACGAGGTCTGACCGGAAACCTACTTCTGGTACCACGGGGAGCAGGAGCCCTTGGAGTTCGCTCCAACCTGCTCATGCAGACCAGCCCCTCGGAGAGTATCGTGGTGCTTGTGGTTAAAACCCAAATGAGGGAAGATCTGACACTTTTTCACTTGAACGTGGAGTTGCATTGCAACCGGCTGCCGGACCCAAAATACAGCAGAAGTTTTAGATGGATAAATACCGCGAACCAAATAAAAAATAAAGGCTGTTGAGGTAATCGTTCTTTGTAAGCTAAACAGCTTTTAATCAACAAGAGATGGCCCTTAGAATATCAGCGACATTTTCCATTTTTCAATGAATTTATGTGTGACCCAATGTTATTATTATTATTGTATAATTATATATACACATAATATTTCGACGATTTTACCCTGACTACAACAATCACCATACTGAAGGTCCCAGCAGAACCATTCCCCACTGGGCAATCCATTGACCGATAAAGCAACGGTAATTTGTGAGTCATTTTCACATTGGAATGCCACTACTAGTTCAATGAAATGCATTGAGTTATTAAAGAATACCGCAATAAAGCACGCAACGGCATAACACCGCCTCTATTCCACATATATACAAGCACACAACTACATACTAAAAATAAAGGAAAAATTTACACTCAGTCCAACAGCGCCACAGGACTTTGTTTCGCTTCAGTTTTGCCTCAACACTCAACGCTCCATAAACACCATCCGCTGAAGCTTACCGTTTTCGTTGTTGGCGTGAAGCGTCCCACTACACCTTGCAATGTCCAATTGGGCTCAACGCCGTCGTCGCCTCTGCAGCGTCGCGTTCTTCTTCAGTCTACGTGCCGTGCTGCTCACCGCTCAAGTGATGCTCCTGGCGCCGCTTCTTCGTTCCAAACCGCAAGGCGCATATCGAACGCACGCCGTTTTGACTTGCTTCGCGCTGGTCGTGCTGCTGCTCTTGTGTGGCGCCACGCCATTCCTGCTGCGCATCATCGCCTCAACGTACGAGCGGGTGGGCGTACAATTTGACGCCATTTTCCTTCTAATCGCCATGACCTCTCAAGTCAGCGACATCAGCATTGTCCTAATCTCCATGCTGTCACAGATCTGCCAGCGCCGCCACTTATGTGAGTTCCTGAATCAGTTGCAGGACACCGTGCAACGCGTACGCGCCATACATGGACGAAACTTCATAACCGCGCGAGTTCTGCTGTTGTTGTGGCTGCAG
Organism: Bactrocera zonata; assembly: GCA_037783105.1. Classification (NCBI taxonomy): domain Eukaryota; kingdom Metazoa; phylum Arthropoda; class Insecta; order Diptera; family Tephritidae; genus Bactrocera; species Bactrocera zonata. The sequence continues at coordinate 55,029 of JBAWJQ010004654.1, read as the reverse complement.
CTGGGACTCACGCTGTACGATGTGTTGACGCAACTCGTCTTTCTCGCCAAACTGGCTTTCAAAATCGCACCGTGGCAGATTGTGGTCAACTTGTTGTCGTTGTACCTGCAGCAGTGCCGTGCCACACTGCAGTTGGTGATTATGTGCTGCGTTTTGTTGCTCATCGCTTGCTATACACAACTGGCGGAATGCTTGGAGCGCTTCGCAGAGGACTCAAGTGCCGAGGTGACAAACTATGAGGATTTGGTTTGGCTGCAGAAGGTTTTGTACAAACTCACCCTTCAGCTGAAACACGTTTTTCAGTTGCCGCTCTTTCTGCTTGTTGTCGGCGAATTCATTAGCGTATTGGCCAATTTGTATGCGCAGCTTTACTATTACGTCACAACGAAAGCTTGGTGGTTCGCCTTTGTCTTCTACTGCGCCAAGATAAGCGTTGAGCTGTACCTGCTCATACATGTAGTCTATCTTTGTTGTGTGTTGCATGAGAAAGTCACTAACCTCTTCCTCGATCGCGATTTGGACTTCGAGGAGCCGACGTTGGCGGTAAGTATACGATGTCTAAAGTGCAAGTGACTTTGTTGTGGTGCTAAAAACTCTCTTTCAGCATTTGCACTTCGAATTAACCCACTCAGATGCTCTATGGCCGCAACCGATAAGGTTTTACATCCTCGGCATGTTTGAGCTGAACAATGAGTTTTGCCTGTTCCTTGTCTCTTATTCGGTGAATTTCATAGTCATCATTGTGCAGTTTGGCTTTTTCACCTAGAAAAGCGTTTTGTGCCACGGAAACAGAGGGGTTTTCGCAAGTTTTATACTCTTTGAATGAGTTTTCCATAATGCGTAAAGATCCAGTCAACTGCAGTCAAAGTAGTTATGCTATTACTATATAATTAATAATATGTTCACTTGCAGCTTTTATTGATTGAATATACTATTGCGTCTACATTATGACTAAAAAGCACCCGGAAATTGTAATTAAAATGCGCGGATAAATGATATTTTGCTATGGTGTTAGGGCTATCCGGAGGATGGAATCATGTGTAGAAGTTCACGCAAGTGAGGAAAATTCTCTGATCGCCATTCACTTGGGAGTGGCCAGAAACGATTCTTTTACATATGACTCAAGCAGCTCACGACTTCCAGTCTTTGACCAAGTATCCTCTGGGTAGCTTAAGAACATCCGTTTGAAGGCGAGCTAAAGTGAGAAGGCGAAACATCCCCTGCATAGGGTTGTGCGCTGGGTTTGGGACCCGCCACGTAAAAAACCACCCCCAAGCGGTGTCTACGCCAATTAAGAAGAAGAAGAAGGTAGGACTATCCTTGATTACTATGTCAAATATGAACGCGATCTGTCAGCCAGTTCGTTTACAGCAGCTGCCTAAGTCGGAAGCCCTTATTAGTGCGTTGCGATTTTTGCAATGGATAAAAATACGAACAAAGAACTTGTCTTAAATTATGTATTTCCAAACAAATTTCGTGTGCGGAATCGTTGCGAATATTGGAAAAGGCTTGACGGTCAGTTTTATCAAAAACCCGAGCTCACAAGTGGTACAAAGCCTTCAAAGACGGTCGAGAGATCGTTGAAGACATGCCTCGTTCGTCAGGCAAGGCACACTCGTGAGTCCGTTTAAATAATTATGGTAGATATTTTTATTATGAAACACGTTCTTGGTCGACTCGTCCCGATAAAGCTGAATAAAAAAGAGCACCATAAACCTGTCTCTTTCGACATGCTTAATCGTGCGAATTCCGATCCCACATTGATGGAGAGTAGTATAACTGCCGATGAGACATGGATTTATGAGTTTGACATGCAAATAAGTCAACATTCATTAGAATGGAGGGAAAAAACGAGCCGAAACCAAAGAAAACACGCCAAAGCCGCTCAAAAATCATGGTGATGCTCATTGTTTTTTCGATATTCGTTATTAGGTGCATCATGAATTTGTTTCGGGGGCACAGACCGTCCATAAGGAGTTCTATTTGGCCATATTAGGCGTGGCTGCAGTTCGATTTCCCCGCATTTTCACTCCGTTACTTATGTGAAAATGTCACGTACCAAATTTGGGTGAAATCGGTCGAGTAAATCTCGAGATATGTTGTATCCCCTAAAAGTGCCCAGTGCCACACTCTTCTTTCAATTTTAAACCCAGCTTCTTGAAAGCCCTGTCATACTATCTCGGGGGTAAAATTTAACAAATCTGTCGTATTTATTTATTAATTTATAGCGCTTTTGGTAGATTTTAACAATATTCTTATATCGGAGTGAGCGGTTATCATCCGATTTCACCTATTTTCACATTTCCGTTAGGAGTTCTTGTAAGATTTGTACCCACCTTGGTTGTTGTAGTGGTACTGATTGTACATTAAACCAGTTAGAACGCGGGGCCACGCCCAAATTAAATTTTATCCTCACAGATGCCCCTTACCACTTCGATGCCCTGTGCTAAGTTAAATTCTTATATCTTAATTTAGTGTATTTAGTTATGATACTTTGTACGTTTTTGGTTAATGACGTTTTGTGAGCGTGGCAGTGGTCCGATTACGTCCAACTACGAACTCGTACTCTTTTTTACTAAGGAATGCACATACCAAATTTCATCAAGATATCTCAATTTTTACTGAAGTTACAGCTTGAATGGACAGACGAACAGACAGACAGTCACGGGGTCGTTGCCTTGATCATTTATACATATATGTATATAACGATATATCTATCAGATTACTTTCAGACGATGCATACAAAACTATTATACTCTGCAGCATATTGCAAGTGTGAAAAATAGTAATTAAAATTTTCCCCAACAGATTTATTCCGCTATTTGCCGTTTTACCAAAACCCTTGACATAAACTTCAAAGATAGGTGTCGCTGTACACCTGTACATTCCATGCTACTACAGTGCCTTTCAAAAATAAAAATATACAGAATTGGTAGCACCGGAAAACGGATACACACAAACAATGCTTGTTCAACGCGATTTTTGTTTAGTTTCTTACGTTCAATATTTTCAATTTTGCAGTATCTTTTAAGAAAATGTGTACTTGTCTCGCAAATGTGTTATAAGGTAACTTCATAATTTTGGTCGAAGAAATAAAGCATGGTTCTAAATATTTTTTTCTCTATATATTTTATTTGCAAACTATCTGAGAACAATCAGCAAATTTTATAAATATAAGCATCATAACAGGATCCATTGCGACTAATCAATATATTCTTCAATAATATAATTTGCTAAAAAATACTCTTAAAACTACTTAAAATCCCTCTGAGAGGTCCAAAATGTAAGTTCTTTTTAAGCGTCTACGATCCAAATTGTTGTCCAGTAGATTTATTGCCAGTAAGTTTTTATGATTAGAAGATTAGATCAATCAAGGTAACTTCGAGAAGCTTTGCTGATTTCGTCTTTAACAAAAAGACACCAAGGAGCACTTACAATGTTTCTAAAAGTCTTAGTTTGATGTCTTTGGAGGATTTCAATGTTGGATGTACTCGTCGTATCCCATAGCTATGTACATTGCAGATGTCCATATTGATTTAAGGCTTGACGACGAGCTTTATTTTCAAGTCTAAGTTATAATCGCGAGCCCAAAAGCCAGTACATTTTTCTTGTTTTAAATTTGAGCTGCTTCAATTTCTCTTTTATGTTTGTCTTCTGAGGTGAGTCATCTGCTCACATAATGACCTAGGTATTTCAGGATTTGTAGAGCCATTTGATGATACAATAGGACATTTTTTGGTTTTAATGTAAACGTTAATTGAACGGACTTCTTTGTATATACTTCCATATTCCGATTCTTTAGCCATTTTTTGACAATATTATCTCATTCTTCTAAATGATGTGAGGTTTTATTATGTTTAAAACTTGTGGCAATAAATGCCGTATCAGCATAAGTTGCTACTTTTAAATCATTGATGATCGACAGGTCAGCTGTAAATATTGTATATAGCATGGGACCCAATACACTACCCTGCGGAACTCCAGCATCAATCGAATACAACTCAGAAAATGCACCTTTTGCTTCGACATAAAATTTACGGTCACTTAAAAATTTCTTCACTGCACAAGTCCAACAGAGGCTTACTGAGTTGACGTTGTCAACTAACTGAAGTTCCATCTTAAAAAATACCTAAGAAATTGTTATTCAAAGAATCGAACAGCGTCTTCATATCTATTTGGTCTAAGTTTCGTAGTATCCCATATTATTTTCTTGATTAATTACAATCCCAGCAAAGTAGCTAAACAATTTCATGGCGCTTGCGACAAGAATTTCATATGTAGGTATACATAGATATGCTTAGAAAAAGAAACAGCAAAAGCTCCCCGCAGTAAGCGGATGAAAGTGGCTCTTCTTACCGTTAGAAATCAGCCGTTTATGGTGCGCTTGCATACAGGTTAAGTACAGCTTGTCACATTTATGTTTACTGACCGCAAATCGCAGCCACAATCTTGTGGTTGACAACCAACCGCCAGTGTCCAGCTCACCACTCACCTCATGCATAGAACTGCCAGTAGCCGCAGCCTTCAGGCGACCAAACGCTTGAACTTGGCAAACGGGCCAACACGCAGTACGCGCCTATCCAAATATTGTTGCCTTTATTTAGAAAATGCTAGAACCAGCCTGGCTGGACAGTGCAGTGAGCAATTGGAACTTACTACTTAGTGGTATTTCTGGTGTCTCTGCTTGGGAAAAATAAACAAATTCAGTTTTTTTATTAAACATTTTCCGCAGACGCTTGAGCCTTGTCTGTTGGCCGCATCAAAGCGCCTGCAGCAACAGCAGCTTTGGCTCGGTGGGCGTCTCCAGTTGCAGCTGGATCACCTCTTTCGCCACGGTTGACCGCATTTCCAGCTGATTTTCCTGTTTGTCTGCAAACAAAAATTGCGACTGAAAAGGAAAATGCGTGTTTTGCACGCCATCGGAAAATATTCATTCGAGCAAATAAATAAATCGGGCAAACTAGTGTGAGTTTAAGTTATGTAAAGTGTGACGGAAGTTAATAATGCCTGCATTGCAGTATCTATGTATGTGTATAAAGCAAAATGTTGAAATGCGCTCAATTGAAATTGTTATCATGCCAATAATATTCAACGTCGACAATGCTAAAAGACTCTTTGTTCGTCTTTATTAGTACGATAACCGTCTAACCGATTTTGTCTGAGCGCTGAGCGGTGCATCGGTTTTTCTGTGTCTCCTTGCTGAGCGAAAATTTGGAACACCAAGTGAATGAAGTTTATGATAGGAAAACATTCCAGTTATCCTCTTTTACTACTGCATCGCTAATTACAATATGATTTTTCAAAAACTCAATGGGGTTCTTAAAAGAACACGTATCCGAACAATCAGTCAATGTGTTTTACTGAGTACCTACTGTCGACAGCATACCTCACGGTGCTTTCTATTGCTGGACGCACGTAGATCAATACAATGCGTTTATCAGCGCCCCAAAGCATAAACGAATTTTGCGCTTATACCTTGGTTCCAATTGGTTCGGGTGGATAGGGACACCCTTAGCCACCTTGGTCGGGTTCGAGGCCCATCTAAAACCTCCGCCGTACTTTTGGTCCGGCACCCGGCCGCAGTGCGACTCCACATTGGACAAACTGTCCTGCATTTAGGTTTAAGCCACAGCCACCACAAATCTCCACAAAGAGCCTTTGGTCTGACTTCTGTAGCTTTTGCTACTACCAGTTGAGTTCCCATAAACTCAATTACTGGTTGCATTTGTCGCTGTTGCAAATGCTACCTTATTTTATGTGTTATAATATGAAGCTAAGAATTTGACTTCCAGCTGAATATTATAGCACTATTCTGACTTAGACCATGCCGACAGATTAAACAAGATCTTTATTGTCAGACATAGTGAATGTGGATTTTAGTCGCCTCTTACGACAGGCATGCCTTCCCGCGGGTATATTCGGTTTCCCCTCGAACCCAGAGGGGCCCCCCTACCTGCAGAACGTATCCGAACAGTCGGATATCCCCACGCGCTTTGACTTCATATCGCATCACTCGGATCATGGAGTCGCCAAGCCGAACTCTGGCGGCTTCTTCTATGCCCATTTACCGACGAGGGAGTTTTGAGTAGGAAGAAGCCATTGGAGGAGTGGGGAACTGAGCTTCTTTACGGATAGAAGCATGAGGGAAGGTAGGCGGAGGGCTCAGCGGCTCTCTATCAACTGTAGCTTCATACTTCCTGACTATTGCAGAGTCTTCCAGGTTAAGCTTGCAGCCATCAAGGTAGCAGCAGATCTATTGCTTTGGAGTGCAGCCTCCTTCAAAGCAGTGACTATTCTACTCTGTTATACTAGCTTTGAAATCATTAAAAGTGCATCAACAATATCGATTGTTTTTGAAATACGACTGGTATGGGTGCCAGGCCCTAACGGCATTGCATGAAATTGCAGAGCTGATGAGCTAATGTACTAGCAAGGAAAGACACCTTAGAACCGTTATCGGTAGTAAGAAGCGGGTCGTTATCCCATATCTTCTTGTGTTCTACTTCTAGATAGATGGGCAAGCGCTGTCGCAAAATCCTTTTTGCCCAAGATCGATCGCAAGAAATCTAGTGTTTACCCCCAGTAAAGCTGGCCTCTCTATTGTGGGGATATAAACAAGACATTGCGTCCACACTGTAAGGCTGAGAATCTTACCCGATGCCATATGCAAAAGCTGAATGCAAGAATATGAGGTGGAAACAGCTCTTCCTCTTTGACTGTCCCGCGTTTTGCTATGTGTTTGGTAGGATTGGCAGGCACTCATTTACTATGACCTATAATGTCAAATATTGGACCGTCTAAAGGAAGAATTTGCCTAGGACTTCCATCTTAGGCCAATAGAATAATATTGTGCTCCGTCGGGATAACTCCGGGCCTTACACAATGATTGCTATTTACCTGAAGCTCCGACAGCTTGATTGGAAAGTTCTTATACAGCACACTAAAGAATATTGAACCGAACTAAAGACAGCTTTACTAATTATAATTGCGATTTTTTCTCCATTTCTCTCTCAAATCGTTTGGTTTGTCTATTTCTTATTCATAGAGCCCTCACTTCTTAGCAAACGTTTTCCCTGCAAGGCAACTGCGTACACGTACATATTAATGTATGCCTGTATGTATCATATGTATCACAGCCATAACATTGAACACAAGCATATAATTATGCTAATACTAATCAATATCATAGCCGCTGCTGATGTGTGAGCTGCGCTGCATGCACCGTTATACGGCGGTGATGCACCCCACCATGAAATCACTTGCAGCTTGGATGTCCCATTGTCTGGCTGCGCAAGCGCTCAGCAGGTGTGAGTCGACACAAGCATTTACGCTTAACACCTCGGCGTGCGCAGCGCCGTTTGCTTTCCATTCTTTTGTCTCGGCGGCCATGTGTGCTGCGTGTGCCCCTCTCCCCACGCCCATCGCAGTTGCATTGCATTGCAGAGTTCTTTCTCTTTGCTTTGTGCACGTCGCTGCGCCTTTCTTTCCGCGGCATTCACCGATTCGACAGTTGCTTTAACGATTCCATTATTCTTCTACTTTGTTCTTCATTATTGCCACACAAGAGCGGCAAATTTGTTACGAATCTTGCTGGAAAGTAAGCAGCGGCAACTGCCCAGTCGTCAGCGGTCGGTGGTGCTGCAACCGGTTGCTTGCCGTTCACCCAGTCGGTTTACGGACTTCTTGGGTCCGCGGCGTGGTCAGCCGCAATGGGACGCGGTGGGCATTCGGTTATGCGCTTCATTCTTTTCTCACACACACACACGCGCAAGTGTGAATTTATGTGAGTGTCTATGCCGTCGCTGTTGGCGCGCTGGTCTTGGCGGCTATAATGTTACAGTTAAGCGCTTCGCTGGCGCAGCGTTGGCAAGCGCGGATTAGCGTGTCGTAAATTCATTTTATGCTAATGTCTTTTCTTTATTGTTATTATTATTATGAAATTGAACTATTTTAAAAGTTATGAAAAGCAGTTACTCACTTGCGCTCGTCCGCGTTCGCTTGTGTCGCGCGCTTGCTATGGTTTTGCGGCCAGCGCTTGCGCACTTGCCAGCAATCAATGGATTTTTGTTGGTGGATTTCAATGGCGCAGTGATAGCGAAAACGAATTCAGCCATGGGTTGCACACGAAAATGTTTATTTATTTATTTCCATTTTTTCTTCACTTTTATTTGATCACTTGATCGCTTGATCAATGACAAACCAAAACAATTCGCAGCGCTCGAGTGAATGGTTGGCTTATGATATGGCTTATTATGATATTCAGCCGTTTTTGTCATCATTTTTTTGTGTCGAGATGATAATGCGCATAATGAGCATGGAAATATTTAAATGTCTTAGGTTTGTGGGGAATTGTTGATATATAAATACAAACATACAACTACAGTTACCCAACGTACATGACTTTATGCAAAGGAAAGTTTTCGTTTAACTTTTGAGACCCGCAAATTTGTTGCATGGCAGATTTCAGCTGCAAGTTGTAGTGATAAAGCGCATTGACCCTTTTCCCATGTTGCATGAATATTTTATTTTATTTTTTAATATTTTACGCTAACCAAATAAAAAGCAAAAACAAAATAAAAGTCGGTTCAGTTACTATATTTGCAACCTAAGAACGACTGAACCCTCCGAAGAGCTGAACACTTATTAAAATAACTGCAAAATTTAGTGAAAACCTCTTGAAAGATGTCTTGGGATACAAATTCTCAAATCAAAATGTGACCAAAAATAAAGGATCATACATTTCGAGATTTCCTACTTTTCTAAAGGAAAAACACTGAAACTTCGAATTTAATGAGGATTTAATATCATTCGAAAAAACATTATTTCGCATTTATCTTTTGAAGATTATCTCTTTCAAATGTTGGCCGCGGCTACGTCTCAGATTATCCATTCCTCATATCCAATTTTCGATGACTCGTTCGAGCATTTCGACTGGTTCAGTTACCAAGGAATGACACGCCTGATATTTTACTTCAAGGACTGAATCGAAGCAGAATTGTCGGCATAGACACAGACCACAGTTTTTCTTGGCCAGTCGACCGGCCCGAAACGTGAAATTATCTGCCCATCGAAGTATTCCCTCAATAAATCCATTGATTGATGCGATGTGTGGGAAGTGGCGCCGTCTTGTTGAAGCCAGAAGTCGTCGAAATCACAAGCTTCAATTTCAAGCTTCAAAAAGTGGGTTATCATGGCGCGATAACGATCGCCTTCTCATCGGCATCATTTTAGCCGAAATATGGACCGTGATTTCACCGGTTCACAAACCATACCGAACCGTTGTTCCTCCGGATTTAATAACAGCTCTTGAATTTCTTCAGATTGCTCTTCGTCTCAAATGCATCAATTCTCGTTCTTCTTGAAACATTACAAGAGCCCATAGAGTGAAATGATGTCTCTTGGCAAGGTCGAGCGGCTTCAGTTCTTGCACTTGCTGTATTTGGTATGCTCTCAATTTAAGATCTTCACTCAAAATGCGCCAAGTCATTCCATACGACAGTCCGAGCTGCTGCGAACGGCGCCGAATCGACTCTCCACGGTCTTTGAGTACACTCCCAGCTACGGCTGTTATATTTACCTCGCTGCGTGCTGGACGCAGTCTATTCGGTCGAATATGATCCAATAATGAATTTTTGGTTTGAAGACGAGTGAGGACGTTGCGAATAGTACGCTTAGTAGGCCGATTATGTTGACCACAAGTCGAGCGAAGCACGCAAAACAAATTCTTGACAGAACGTGAATTTTCATAATAAAGTTGAAGGATTTGTAAACGTTGTTCAGGCGTAAGCTTTCCATGATGAAATGCCAAACAATACTGAACAAAAATGACATGACAGCTTGACACAACTCACGCATTATCTGTCAAGAAAAGTACCTATACTTGGATCACTGGTGAAAAATACCAATATTTCTCAATTCGACTGGCCCGAATCTTAATTTCTCCCTGTTTTAACCCACCATCAAACGAATTTTTCTAGAAGCTCCCTTCGACCAGTTTCTTGGGGTATATTTTCAGGTATATTTTGCGGTCTCCTCAAACTGGCAACTTGACTCAAACTTACTATACTTAGAACAAATAAATAAAATATTTACAAAATACAGTGCGCTAACCAAGGGGCGTCAGCTCATATGACCGTTATGCTATGCTGAGTTCGTTCAATATTGCAGCCAGACGAAGAATATGGCAAAACTCAATCACAATGAACTTATCAAGATGCCAAGATGCCCAAACCAACACTGATTTGTGCCCTACTCGAAAGAAAAAGAAAGCGTTCGTGAAACTTTTGCGGAAATCCAAGATATGAAAATATTTGTGTTAATCCAATGAAAGCGTGGAAAATGTGTTCGCGAGCAGAGCGTGTGCAAATCTTCAACTTGAATTGGGTCTTTGCATAATCGCAGTCATTGCACAGTACTTTCAATGCACACGCGCGGTCGTGTTGCTGGCATTGTTGCAATTGTTGTTGCATGGCAAGTTCTTGCCAGCCACGAACTTTAGCGGCAATCGCTGCGTAGACACTGCAGCACGCAAACATTTCGCACAACAACAACAGCACAAAACGCATGCAACACTTCCTCGTGCGCGCCGCGCCGCCCGACAGCTGGCTGACTGACTGATAAGCGCTTGAGCCGCTGCCACAAGTCACACCTGTAGTCCGTGCCAAAAGTGGCGGACACTAAGTGCAACATGCAACGGCGCTTCCTCGCTTACGCTCACCTGCGCCACAAGTAACCGCAAGTGGGCGAACTTGCCGACTTGCCGACATGACGATGCGTCGCTGCTGGTGATGAACCATTGCAACAACACCAGCAACCACGGCAGCGCACGAATAAACTCGTCGGCAACTGGGCGCAAGTAATCGCATCGCAGCGACAACCAGTTGAATGAGCCAGTTAGTTAGGCCGACTTCGACATTTGCTCGCTGCCTGCCGTTGCTGCAATTCGTGGCGTAAAGCTAGTCCGTGCTTGCTTAGTCTAGCGCTGATTTAGTTTAGTTAGTTCGTGTTCCCGTGCGGTCGTGTTGCAAGTAAACGCGCGCATCTACGCTCCAATCGCCATTAGTTGAACTGCAAGCAAACAAACGCGCACACAAATACTCCTCAGCTTGTGGGCTGAAGTGCAAAAAAAATAAAATATACAGTGAGTCTCCCCCAGAGGCGTTTAGAAATGAAATGAAAAATGAAAGTGCGTGTGTGACTTAGTGACTGATGACACCGCAATTGACCCGGAAAATTAAATACCACAAACAGCGGCTGTCCGTCGCCAGTCAACGCGCGTAGCCAGAAGCGTTTAAGGATCGTCGCGGGGCACAGTGTGACCTTAAACTTGCCCACCATTTGAAGTGAAGTGAAATGCTGTGAAATTTTGCGAAAACCACAAATTGGCAACGTAAATTAAAGCAATTGCGCCTGCTAATTGGCAACAACTGTAAACAGCAACAACAACAAAGCAATAAAATACAAGTGCAGCGGTGCTGAGCGAGTGTTTGAAAAATGCAAATGCTTTTAAGCGCGAAGGATACATTGAACCTGTGGATTATATTCATCTGTAATTGCATCGTTTTAAATGCCTCGAATTTGGGGTTTGTGCGAGGCAAGTTGAATGACGGCGCGCGCCGCCTACCACATTCGTATTTTCATTGTTGCAATTAAGCGCTATTTGTTGTTTAATATCGTCGCATATTTCTGTGTTGCATGCAGCGGCGTGCGCGTACGCGTTTGTGTTTGTGCGTGTGTGCGCGCTTTGTAACATCATCATCGGCGCATGTGTGCGCACGTCCGCATTAATTCAGCGCGCACGCACTTTTATGGCCAGCGCGTACTCGTCTTAGCCATTAGCTGACACCCGCGCCCGCGCGCGCCGCTTACCCACGGTGTCCATGGCATTGGCTGTCATGAGCAACCATTGCTGCCACTTTGTTGAATGATCCGTTAAATAACCTCGTTTTGTATTAAATGGCCGCACATCTTGTTTGACTTTTGCTCCTCTTTTTACGCTTTTATGTGATCATTTTCATTTTTATTATTTCTTTTTTTTTTTTTGCTTTATGCTCATTTGTTTTGATGTTTTAAGCGCTGACAGCGCATTTACATGCAGCACTACTTGTAGATGCCCCGTTTAACGCTTGCTCTTGTGGCACCTTAATGAAACGCGCAACTTAACGCACACACATACACAGAGTAACTGCTTTTAATTGCCGCCACACAATTTGTGGTTTATTTGGTTGTGAACCCGATTTTCGAAACTCGCACGCTCGCATTCGGGAACCGCAAGCAGGTTAAAGCAGGAAAGCGTTCGCCGCTCGCGTACATTTGTAACATTTCGCCGTCGGCCAGTGGGCCGGCCTGGTCAGTTTCTAATTTTCACAATTTCCTGCGCACGTAAATCTGAATTATGAAAATTGCTGGTTGCACTTTTTAACAGAAAGGTGTGACTTGCTGAAAGCACCAGTTTCACAGTTCGGAATCGTGGACTGCAATTTATCGGCGGAAGTTTGCAAAAGTTAATATTTAATTGCATTTTCAAACGTGAATAGCAGAAATAATTTGAAGTTTTTGCAAATCAAAGAATAAAAGTAACTGTAAAAACTTTTATACTCTGCAGCAACATGTTGCAAGAGCATAAAAAGCATATCCGCATTCGTTAAACATTTCGTAATTACTATCTGTTTAGATAGCCTTTCTGAAATTATGAGTATTTACTACCGTAACAAAAATAACTCTCTCTATGGTCCTAACTACGGAAAAATTATATATGTATGATAATTTTTTGCCTACATTAAACGAAATCAAGCATATATGGGGGTTTTGTACAAGAAAAACACAAAAAAAAATGCTTCGTGACCCATTGGTAGGTTAACATCAGGAAGCACACGACCAATATTTTTGAACCTGATAAAATCTTATCCCTCTCTGTTACATCAGTACATTCAGAACTATGTGTTCAATACAGTCCAGATAGTTTTCAGATAGAAAACTTCGCTTCATAGGGTTCTGAAAGTTCCATTGTTGGATCACGTATGTTTTTTACGCCGACTCATAAATATAGCTCAATCGTTATAAGAGGCCCAGTAAAGACAGGCACTTGCAAAATCGCGAAAACAATGAAGCAAACAGCTGTTTTGTCGATTATGTGTATGAATTCTAGTTTTATTTTTAGGGACAATTTTGATGACAAGTAAGTGATTCTTAACACGAGACAAAATAACAAATAATTTTCTACAATAGTATTTTAAACCAAAAATATTAAGTTCGAAGGAAAAGGCTTTCTTGTTTATTTCCACAGGTTATTTTGGTTATATAAAAATATATTTGTAATTCCAGTTACAGCTTCGTTATTAAGTTTCGCTTTTATAGGTCAGGTTAGGTTATGTTAATCCGGTAGGCCAATAAGTCACGTTTTGGTCCTTTGCGATACCAGATGGAGTTCAGTCGCTAGGTCCTTGGGGAGTAGTCATCCTTTAGGATGCCTGCGCTTGACGCGAGTTTTAACAGACTCACTAACGATACCTCTGCCAGTGTATCATACCGTGAGGACCCCAGATGCTTACCACGTAGTCTTTGTCATTCTAGCCATTGTTTCCCTGATGCCTTGCTCTAGACATTTCCTGCAGTCGATGTGTCAACCCCTTCCTGCAGTCGTGTGTCACCAGACAGTGACCAGTTATTATTCCGATCATGTTCCTGCAGTCCCTTCTATCGACTGCCAAGAAAAATCATGGTAGATGATTCCATCGGGTTTTCATTTTCTTTACCATGCTTTTGTCCAGATCCTCGAATAGACAATACATGGATTTTCCAATGTTGATCCCGTTTTCCGGTATTATCCGTACACCATTCTTGAAAATCTCGTCCATTATTTCATTGCCCTCGACGCCTTTGCGGCCTAACACCGGTAGAAGTGAAGTTATTTGCTTCTGGCAACACTTTGCACCGCTGGACTGCTTCCCAAGACACTTCTGGCCGATAGATGCTGCGAGCATTTCCACTCTTTCTTCCACGTTGTGCTTCCACAGCAGTTACAAGGTACTTGTTGCGGTCCTTGAGAAAGAGTTGTGTCCCTTTTATCGAAGGAAACCTCCATAGAGGCATTCTGTGCTTTCTTGTGAAAGCAGATCCTTTTTCTCCAGTTCAAGCCCATACCCGCTTTTGATGCCTAATTCTGGACTGTATTGAGAGTGGTGGTCATAATACTGCTATTGGTCTGTAGACACCTTTCCGTTGTTAAGATGGCAATGTCGTCCGTATATGCCACTATCTTAGGGGTTCAAGTTCCTTTGCAATTTATTCCACCTCTAAAGACCTTCTTGGTAATTTTAGTGACGTTCCATTATGCTTATTCTTATCTGTCTGGAGGTCAAACGGCTTCTAATCCAACGTTGTATAGCAGGATCAAAACAAGATTCAATCAACTGTTTAGGAACAAAGTTTAAGACGCTGCTTAGATAGAGAAAAAAGTATATTAACAGTTAAATTCTTTACCGTTAGTATCAACTAACATATTGCCAAATTAACATGTTCGATGTGAATATCCCTTATGTTTGTGGGGAGACGCTGGCAAAATTCACAGCAGAACTGTTGTTTTCTCGGCTAAATAATTCCTTTTATTCTAAATATGTATTTTTCTATTAACATAATATTCTTGTTTTTGGTACAATAATTTTAAAAACGAGGATTACATATTAAGGATGTTCCAAAATTAACGCAAGATTTAAATTTTAAGCCATTTCTGTGGTAATTGACAATCCTAAAAAAACCAAATCGACAGCTTGAGCAATGTGTCTCCATTATTGAATTATTTCTAAAATAGTGAAAGCTTGAATGGTGATCTTTTGATATTTCGAGTAAAATCATCCTAAGCGAGGGAGTACATTTTCGCCTTTAGAGGTTTGTTAATCGGCAAAATTGGGGTACTGAGAACTCATATGTGATTGTCGAAAAACAAATGCATCGACGACGTGTCACTCTTTGGTATGAATATTGGACTGGAGAAATAATTGGATGATAGTTTTATGAAAATGAGGCTGGTCAAGAAGTGAATGATGCTCGATATCGCGGCACAGTTCTTTTTACCGAAATTGGATGTTATTGATGTGACCAATAAGTGGTTTCAAAATGTCAATGCAATTCATAAAACACTTCAATTACTGCATGAGACATTTCCAGGTCGCGAACTCTCTCGTTTTGTTGATCAGAATAGGCTCCCTAGATCGTGAGATTTAATAAAATTAAATTCTTTTTAAGTGGTGTTTATAATCACAGGTCTTTTGCAACAAACCCAAAACCACAATATCTGCCTTTAAAGGAGAAGATTCAACAATGCATCAATGAAGTTCAGCCACATTTATGCAGAATAGTAAGGGAAAGTTTCGACAAACAATTGCGTATGTATATGAAAACCGTGGAGGCTATTTGTCCGATGTGTTATTCCATAAATAAGCTTATCCTATGTACTTTATGATTCTATAAAAAATCACAATAGATGAACTAAAATCTGGGTTTCCTATTTAATTCAAATCTTGTCTTAATTCTGGGACATTAAGAACTTATTGCTTAAAGATTCAGGGTTTGTAAGACAAGTCAAAAAGGAAATTAAAAGTGTAGGATATAAGAGTTCAAATTAAAAGCTCAAAATTTAAGCAAATCTTTAAGTTAAAAATAACGTAAAAATATTACAGAACTAAAATAAAAAAAATCGAAATGCGAAGACCTTGTCTTGAATGGAGCGAAATCCAAGCAGAAGACTTAAATATTTCTAGGTTATAATGAAAAGCTGTTGCATTCAACTATTTTTTCGTAATTAATTTTTTTTTTCTGTATGCATAAATGCAACACATACATACATATTCTTATGTATGTACATTATATGCACACATTGCAACAACAAACACGGAAAAGAAAGAAACATCTTTTGATTTCACCAAAAGTAAGGCATTTCACAATGAAGTTGCCGGAAAAAATGTCAGCAAGTGGCGGAGCGTCGCGTGTCAATATCTCAACGGAGCATTGCAAATGCGTTGCCAACAACCTGCCACCACTCATATTGCTGCACCAGCTGCATATGTGCAACAATTCTTCGAATGCAAGAGGCATTTGCTTTGAATAGATTAGCTTAAATCAAAACCGCACGTGAAAAAAAACAATAACAATAGCAACAGCAAAAACCACGAGAGCAATAAAAACTTCAACAACATTGCTGCAACACCGCTGGAACCCTCTTCTTTATTGTATGCAGGTACAAATATATGCAAGTGTTGCACGTGTGAGTGTGGACAGGCGCTTGCATGCTAATTGTCTGCTGTACTCATGCCATATGGAAAAATTGGTTAATTATGTCACGAGGGTGGGAAAAATATTAAAATGCTGCACCTGCATTGTGCTGGCCGTTGCAGTTTCATTTGAGGCACTTGCATGCGCGCCGCTGCGGTGGCATTGTTTCGGAAGGAGCCAAGTAGACATGGGCCCACACGCATATATGGCACACCACAACATACTTGTAGTACAAAAACAACAGCTAAGCAAGTAAGAGTGAAAAATTGTCGAGGAAAACTAACAAAACCAACAACAACAAGATAAGCAAAATACCACGCAAAAAAGCCGAAATTGCTATGTGCAACCACACGCCAGTCAACCAGATGGAGCACACAAATAAACACACACGCGCCGACTACGCCCCGCCAGTTGAGCCGCTCGCTTGCGTCCACTCATTCCCACCCAAATGTTGGCTTGCCACCTACCGCTTGTATGCACATTGCTGGTGCAACACGGCTTTGGGAGTTCATCCAGTTTACACTGGCAGCCAAATCACAGCAAAAACGCAAACTGAAACAAAGAAAGTTTTTGTCGTTTCTGCCACAAGTTTGATTATTGCTGCAACAACTGCAACTGTTGACACATAGCGGTGCTTGGCAAGGAAAAGTTGCTCGCGTAGCTTTGTGGGTGTTGCAAGCATTTCGCACGGTCAATTCTACATGCATTGTTGTTGTTGTTATTGTTGGTATGTAAGGTGTTTGCTTCAGTTTTTTGATTTTACTGACACAAATAGGCGATTGCTTAAGCAGAAAATCATTATACCTTTAGTTGGCTGCATTGCAATTCAATATGCTGCAGGGGAAATTGTTAATGTACCGTTAATTACTTATAAATTTAATATAGCTTGACAATTATGACAGGAAGCGAATGGGAAGTGCTATTAATTTTGTATGTTGAAGTAAATATTTTTCAATTTCTCTCTCTCTCTCTCTCTCTCTTTTCTCTTTCTCTCTGTCTCTCTCTCTTTCCTGAAAAGGACTAATGCTGAATCAGATAGACCATGGCTTCACTGTTAAAGTCACACTAATTGATATATGGGGATCAAATTTCGCACGAACATAACAAAGGTTGCAACAGTCCGGGTCAAATTTGAACAGATGGTATATCAAAGCTAAAACATAATTACTTGACAAAATTCATTCATTTTGTTCTCATTTTCTCACACTTATTCCATCTCAGAGGTATTTAGTTACTAATAGCCCTAAGTAAATCTGAGCTTAAGTTAGGTTAAGTTAAGAAGTCGATCCTAATAAGGATTTAACTTGGCCAGTTTAGTTTCTCAGCTTCTATATCATTAGAGTCAACAGACGCCTTGAGTCTTTCTTTGGCTATTAACAGTTTCGGTCATGTCTCCTGGTTCGACGAAGGCAAGACTGCCGATATGTTTCATGCTCAGGTGATGTGAGATGCTCAGATCACAAAGATGTCCATTAAAAACCTCTACTATTGCGACAAGATGAACTTTGCTAAGGCCAAGTAATTCAGAAGATCTACTCTAAGCTAGAAGGTTCGAGCGGGGCAACGGTGCCGCCTTTTGCTAGCTCATCGGCTTTGTAGTTTCCGTCCTTTATGATATAAGAACCAACCGCAATGAAAGGTTCGGGTCCTACCATGTTGGGCGATGTTTCGGAGCGGGTAAGCTAATCAGCCAGTTCATTCCTGGCTATATCTTTGTGACCGGGCACCCAGATAAGGAGCACTTGGTCACGATCTTATATACTGTTCAGTTCTTTTGCACCAATAGCGATTTGATCTCGTACACAGAGATCACTCTATGTGCCGCTTGACTGACAATGAGTAAAACTATACGTTCGTTGCGTTAGCGGTTTACCCCTCCACGTACCGACTTATACTAAAGGCCTCAGCTAGGAAAATACTTGGAAAACTTTCCAAAGGTATGAAGAGTTTGGTGCGTGATCCTGTGACTCCTGCACCAATTCTCTCCGACGCTTTCGAGCCGTCGGGGTTACAATGGATTGTACCATCACTAAGCAGTAGCTCGAGAGCTGAATTATTTCATCCAAACTTACTGCTAAGGGTAACCTTGAACTTCTTAAACTCTTGGTAATGCTGTCTTCTGGGGAGAAGAGCTCGTGCTATTTCGCCACTTAAGTTCTTCATCGCACTGTTAGCGAGCTTGGCGCTAATATTGCCACACGGCTATCAGAGTGAATGCCCACCTGAAAAAGGCTGCACTTCTTAGCAGTATGTCCACCGCTATCTTGAAAGTAGCCGGTTCTGCCTGAAAGACACCACAGTGATCCTGTAGTCTAAAGATTAGACTGACTGGAAGCTCCTTACAAAAAACTCACCTTGCAACCTACCGTCCAAGCTTCGATCCATCCGTGAAAAAGCTCACTGTGCCTCTTCTGTAAGTTTTTTATTTCATCGCAAAATAGTATCTTGGCTTGAAGTATTTTTATAATATTAAAGAAACAATTGTTGGCCGCATAACGAAAAGCTGTTTCTCTACAATCTGAAATTGTTACATAAGAACTCTTAGGCACTTTGCTCATAATAAGTTTCGACTAATTTATGTTTTTTGCTCCGTCGTACAGCTACACCGGCGTGTGCCTTCCACATGTACGATGGCGTCTCCGCGGAAAGCGAAGGTGTGCGCTTCATACGCCTACGAGAGGACGCTGAGATTGGCAAGGAAATACTGCTGCTGCGCGCCTACCCGCGTTCTGCCATAGCCTTGCGGAGTGTCGACAATTCAGGTGATCACAAATACTTTGGCCTCACCGAACTGAATGCGACCACGGTGCGCATTACTTTAACACGTTCCATTGAGGACTTGGTGGATCGTGATGTGCCACGCAATTTGCTGAAATTCCGTGTTTTGTGTGCGGGTAAAAATGAAAAGCTCGAAGAGGTAAGCCATTTTTCCATAAAAATACTTAAAAAATAATTTGAAAGCTTGAAAATCTTCAATTGTAGGGCAGTTACATATCGATAACCGTTTACATCGAAGATGTCAACGATAACGCACCGGAATTTCTCAACACACCCTACATCGTTGACGTGGATGAGAATACACCGCCGGGTACTATAGTCTTTGAGGGCATACAAGCGTTCGATCGTGATAAACCGAATACACCGAACTCGGAAGTGCATTTCAGTATGTCCACAGTGCCAGAACAGCTATCGGCTGATGGCAGTCCATACTTTTCCTTGAAGAGTCCGCATCGCCCGCTGCTTATTCTGAAGAAAGACTTGGATTTCGATAATGGCATACGGCTTTTCAAATTACCGCTATTCGCGTGGGATCGCGGCACCCCCGCTAACCAGGTGAATACGACCATCACCATTAATGTACGCGATGTTGATGATCTGCCACCGAAATTCACCGAAGGCGTTTATCGCACGAAAATCAATGAGTTCTACCCAATGACGGTGAGTTGGTGTGCTTATTTTATGAAACCATTAAGATCATTAAGAACTATTTACTACTGTCTACCATTTCAGGGCATACCAATTCGAGTGCCACTTTACTTCTCTCCGCCGATCATGGCGTTTGATCAGGACTCTCTAAATGCTACGCTAATTTATGAGATCATTTCGGGCAACGAGCGTAAATTATTTCGTGTGAACCCAAATAACGGTATCATGTATCTTCAAAAAGAGGTCGATTTGGAGGAAGAGAGCTTACCAGGGAATACTTTTGTGCTGCAGGTGGAGGCGCGCCAACGTGAAAACCCTTTGAGGAAGGCTGTCGCCAGGTAAGAAAAATGTTAATGCTTCTCCTCTACTTTCAATTTAATTTCTGATATTTCCATTTCCATAGAATCGAAGTGGAGGTACTCGATCTCAATGACAACGTACCCGAATTCGAAGCGGATTTCTACAACATCTCCATTGTTGAAAACTTACCCACCGGTTTTAGCGTGCTCCAAGTGAATGCCATCGATCGTGATCAAGGCGAGAATGCCGAATTTTTATATCAGCTAACCGAAGAGCGCGAAGCAGCGGATGCATTTCGGATTGACGCCAGAACCGGTTGGATCACCGTGAACGATGATCGACTACTTGATCGTGAGCAACGCAAGTCCTTGCATCTAATGGTGGAAGCCATCGAACGTCATCCACCTTATATGCCAGACGTCAATCTGCGCAAACCTGGTCCGAGTAAAGTCAAAGTCGACATTACATTGCTGGACACAAATGACAACACGCCCAAATTCGAAAATGGCAATCTATACGAGTTCAAGGTACCGATAACGGCGCCGATGGGGTACAAAGTGGGTCAAGTCGTAGCGTTGGATCCAGATGAGGGACCGAACGGCCTACTGTTATACGAGCTACAACGACCAAAGGGCAGCGGTTATATACCATTCCAATTGGATACGAAAAACGGCACAATTTACGTCAACGGACCGTTAAGACGTGGACGTATAGCGGTATTTGTGGAAGCCAGCGATCAGGTGAAATACACACATATATTTAGTTACATTAAATTACTGAAACTAGAGAATATTATTTCAGCCCACAAATCCTTCAGAGCGTCGTTTCTCGTTAGCCGTCATTACGATTGAGGTTTATGCAACAATCGATGATCAAGTGATTGATTTTGTTGGAGCGCCTTATGAATTCTGGGTAGGTTCAAATGCTCCCTTAGGTACCTCTGTAGGCCAGGTACGCACCACCCTCATCTACGAAGGAGAAGATGAAATTATGTACGATCTATTGCACACCTATTCCGAGGGCGTACCTTTTGCCATCGAGGAACGTTCCGGAATCATTACAGTCATACGCGAATTATCCGAATTCACACGAAAGGTGTACCTCTTCGAAGCGGTAGCCAATTATGTGAGTGAGAAACCGTTTTCATCAACTGTTTTACTAATTTTAGAATCTTTAGCTTTTCGCCAATTCCACCAAAGCGCTCATCATGACTCGCAGCTCACCACCTGCCACCACGGCACCTACCCCCACCGAACTCACCGATGAAGGCGTACTAATAACCAATGTCACCATACATGTTGTCATGAAACCCGAAAATAAGGTTCCCATGCGACCCGTTATCGAGTAAGCTTTTGTCCAAACAATTTAACAGCTTTACTAATTTCAATTTTTTACGCAGGGAAATCAATATGAACGTTATTCATTTTCATATCGAAGAGAATATCGTCGGCGGCATTATTGGCCAGCTACTTTATAAAAACGGCGTTAACGTGCTGAACAACGAATTGGGCACGTATCGCCAATTCCAGACTGCCAGCAACGTGACGATGGGTAGTCGCTTTCGCAGTCGCAGCCGCAGTCGCAATACATCCTCAGCACGCATGCGCTCTCCCCGACGTCTGGCCAGTGACACGAACCTCAAACTAAGATATATCATTGCGAACCAACAGGAAGTGGTTAACAAAATCAGCATCGCCGAAGATGGCACACTGCTCACACTAACCGGTCTCGATCGCGAAGAAAAGGATCAATATGATCTTACAGTGATCGTGGAGTACACAACCGGCTTGGTCAGTGGTGCCGGTATATACCAAGTGACCGTCGAAGTGGACGATGTAAACGACAATGCGCCCAAGTTTAACAGCTTGTCTTATGTGGGACTAATTAACGAGAATAGTGTTAGCGGCACAGAGATCTCTGTAAATCAGCCCATTCAAATTACCGATGCTGATTTGGGCAAGAACGCCGAGTTCCGCCTAATACTGCAAGGTGACTATAGCGACCAATTCACTATCGACTTCTACAATGCCAGCAAAGAGGCGCAGAATAAGAGTCGACACGCGCTGCAAACGCCAGCCACTTTCAGCGTTTTCAATTTAACCGATCAATGGAATGAGGAGTTTAAGTTCGTCGAAATGCAAAATATGCTTATGCAATCCGATATAAGACTGACATGCGGACCATACTTCCGCGTAACCTACAGTGGCAAGCGACCGCTGGATCGCGAGAAAGATCAGATTTATAAGCTCAAGCTAATCGCCATCGATACTGGCGGTTTGACCACCTATTCTCATCTCAACATACTCGTGGCCGACGTTAACGACAACGCGCCCATTTTCGAACGTATCTCCGTCTTCAAAGAGTCGAAGGTGGAAATACGCGAATACACCACCGATATAGAAATATATTTTGTGGACAACTCAGCCGTTCAAATGATGGGCATGCTGTCATCGGCAATGGTTGTGCCGCCCTATCATATACCAGGCTCACCCCGTCTCAGTTCCGAGTTCAGCTTTAACAACAGTTTCGCAGATGTACGCCAGCAGCGTGGACGACGCCTGCGCAAACGCTTAAGTCGTGGAACTGGACAAAGTCCAATTATGAAATGTCCATTATTCGCCATATATGAGAATACGCCCATCAGCACTAAAGTTCTCCAAATAATGGCGAGTGATGAGGATTATGGCAGCAATGCGCTGGTGCACTATGAGCTGGTCGCTGAACACGTGGATCGTCCCATAGTGGGCGCACAATTTTCATCACGTTTTACAGGCGCTAGGCATTTTGCCATTGACAAGCTCAGTGGTGAGCTGACAGTCAATTATCCGTTAGCCGCAAATTTAGATATGCTGCTCAATCTTACCGCCACTGATATTGACGGACTCAGGGATGTCACTTGTTTACGATTTACAGTAGTCGATGTCAATGATCATGCGCCTGTTTTCAAAAAGTCATGGTACAGCTTCGACACGGAAGAGGGCGAATACAGAGACAGTGTTTTGGGGCAGGTGTTGGCCGTGGACCTTGATTATGGTGAAAATGCAAATATATCATACAGTTTAAGCGAAACCGATTTGCCTTTCAAAATTAAAGAACTTTCCGGAGTAATAAAGATCACTGGTTTGTTGGATCGCGAAGTGCATCCCAAGTATAATTTTCAAGTTATTGCTACCGATAATGCCGAACCACTGTATCGCATGTCCAGCACTGTTGATATAGAAGTTAACGTCATAGACATCAATGATAATAAGCCCGAGTTTATAGGCTATGATGATGTGGAGAATGCGGAAAAATATATAGCCGATCTAACAGATCGCACATTAACTTTGCCGATTTACAAGGCTTATCTTGATCGCAGCACAAAGCCTGGCATGTTTGTAAAGCAAGTGAACGCCATTGATAAGGATTATGTTGGTAACGGTAATGGCTTGGTGCTCTACTCTATACTACACCAGGACATACACAATCCCATATTCCAGATAGATTCACGTGACGGCACGATCACAACTGTGGCAAGTTTCCGCAGCTACAATGATTATGAGCACTTAAATGTGACCGTGGTTGCCTCAGACTTGGGCAGTCCGGCTCACTCATCCACCGCCGTAGTACTGATAAATCTGCAAGGACAAGCTGTCACTGAGCCCACCACAGACAACACAGAACCACCTAATGAACAGCGAAACGTCACCATATTTCAACATCAGTACCACGAAGTACAAGTGCTCGAGAATAATATGGCGCCACTGCAGCTAATTAAGATCAACATCACTAATGGACTTAATCCAGAAGTATTCCGTTGGAGCTTGATTATCGAAGAAACCGATGAAGAGAACTTCGAAGCGGAACCACTCTTTGAATTAGATCCGAAGACGACCACGCTGTTCGCCTTAAAATCTTTCGATCGTGAACTCAAAAGCCGTTATCAGTTACGTGTGCGAGCGGATCGTCTCAATCGTGAGCCGCGCAATTATGCGCGTATTTCATATCCTGTTACTGACGAGCGCGTCGATGGCTTGGATCCGAACGAATGTCGCATCATTGTAAACATCCAAGATGAGAACGATAATGAACCGCGGTTCAAATCCGCCGGTCAGGCTATCATTGCAGTAGTGCCGCGCACGGCTACCTTTGGTTATCCGGTCACAATAGTGAAGGCTTTCGATGCAGACGAGGGAATAAATGCTGAAATACGCTACCGTTTGTTAAATGAGCCTTCCCGCCTTTTTGGCATCGACGAGTTGACAGGTAAAATACGTCTTATCGGTATTATACCAATGGATCAGCGCGTTTACGGCTTCGATGTGAAAGCCACGGATCGTGGAGGCGCTGACGATGGACGCAGCAGTATCGTAAATGTTTTCGTGTACATCATCGATGAGGCGCGACAAGTACGAATTGTGGTCGCTGGTAAGCCTGTCGAAGTGGAGCAGCGAATCGATGCGCTGATGCATGTACTCAGTGAGGCTATACAAATGGACGTGCGTGTGCGTCTATTGGAACCACATGTGGGCGGACTTGAACCGGCGTAAGTAAATTTTTTTATATTTGCAATGAGAGATATACTATATGTAAATATTTGTGTATTCATATGCGATTTTTTCATGTATTTTTTCCAGCACCGACGCCTATATTTATGCAGTGGATTACCGCACCAATGCAATTTTGGAAATGGAGCAGTTGCAGGAGTGAGTATTTTTAGCCCAATCGTTACTGTGTCTTGTGTTATTTTAGAAGATTAGATAGGGAAAGGTTTAGCGTAGAAGCTCTTGTTTAAACTATCATTTTGTGCGAAAGTTCACGTTTTGAGATCAGTTCTTTACTTGCTATTGGCCCTTAAAGACCATGACTAACCTTTGGAATCGTATTTTTTAATATGCTCTTTCAGAAAGAGAAACATTTGACTCAAGATGTTAAAGATTTTAACAATTCCAAAGGCAGATAATATTCATTCCACATTTATTCCTTCTTTAACCGGGTTCTAAAGATCTAATTTAATCTAGGATCGATAGCTGAAAGGTTCTCAAATACCATATATAGTATACCTCACTTTTTGTGTTTTTTTGAAATATGGTAAATATGATCGTCTCCCACATACTCATTTGGCTTGGGAGAGTCCTCGAGAGAAAGTAGGGACACTTTATGTTTCTCACTATTTCTCACTCTCAAACTCATTATCGTTTTCGAAACGTGCACTGTGGTACCTAGACCTTTGCCCATACACTGACATCGTTCATAACATAGGAGTTACAGCTAATGACTTCAATGAGCTCACGCCAAACGAGGAAATTTCGAAATTCTTCTACCCCGACTCGTCCTCGGAGCGCGCGCACTGACTGGATTCGAACGTTCTTAGCTAACAAATTAGCGGCTGGTCAGCTGTCTCCGAGCACCTGGAGAGTCACGACGAACATTTTCGCCCGACGTGTTGCTGTGAATGGTGCAAGCCGAAAATACAACGCTCGTTAGAACAGAGGTACTCCACTAAATTCTGTGTGAAACTCGATAAATCCTCGACAGAGACGTTTGATATGACCAAGCAAGTTTACCCATATGTTGCTTTAGCAAGAAGTGATGTGTTTCTGTGGCACCAGGCCTTTTTGGAGGGTCGGGAAGAGGTCGCTGAGAAAATCCAAAGTGAAAACGATGCTCATTGTCTTTTTTGACATCAAAGGTATCGTCCACCATGAATATGGTCCTCATGGACAAACCGTCAACGCCGTTTTACGTGGAAGTCCTCAAGAGGCTCAAACTAAGGGTTAATCGGGTCTGTCAAAACATCGCAGCCGATTGGAAGTTGAACCACGACAACGCTCCGGCTCACACTGTCTTTCTTATAAACAGCTACCTAACCAAGGCCGGAATTCCAATGCTTCCGTAACCGCCCTACAGCCCAGATGTGGCCGCCAAACTTTTTTGATTCCTTGCCTAAAAAGGCCTATGAAAGGCTAGCATTTTTAGATGACAGAGAGGATCCAAACAGCATGACCTCGCCCTCAAGACTATTCCGGAGAATGCCTTCCGTGGCGCCTTCAATACTTGGAAATCGCGCTGGCAGCCTTGAAAGTTTTTGAAGAATTGTAATGATTGTTGAATTTTTTTAAATCGACTCAGCCCTAAACCTTCCGGAGAAAGCCTGTATCTAATTTAATAATTTTGAGCATTTTTCTATTGTAACCGAGAGTTTCGAGAATTTGACTAGTCTTTAGTTTTGCATTTTATTTGTGAGATATTTTTATCAAAAATGGCATAACCTCTTGCTGTTCTTTCCCCAGCAAATCTTGTCAAGCATTTTTAACATAATCTTACTTGGCGTACACATACATATGTACGTAACTTAGCCGTAGCGCATCCAAACTCAACTTGGAAATTGTAGATTTTTGCGCGTCTTTAATTGTTTACCATCTCGAACTAATTGTTTTCCATATTTTAGACTGCTTGCGGGCCTGCAACTAGACGCTCTGCAATTGCAACAGCAACAAGGCAAGGATGGCAACTACGATCACAAAAAGATAATGCCCCGCATCATTGAGCTCGCCGAATTCGGGCAACTGACACATAACACACCGCATTCGGGGAACTACATAAGCGGCCTGGAGATCGTCAGCATTGTCTTGATTGTACTGTGCGGCATCGGAGCCACAATGATAGCACTTTGCTTCCTGTGTCTGCGGCAGAAACGGTAAAGATCCATACACAATTGGTACTAACATTTAGTTAAGAACTCTTTCACTTACACACACATACACGTGCATTTTAAGTCGCTTTGTTGTAATTGGAAATATGTTAAGACTGACACACACAAGCACACAAGCCTTGTGCGGTGTGTGAGAAGAAACACAGAGCAGATTTGTCTAGTATTACGCGTAGTTTAGTCGCCATATAAGTACATACATACATATATACGAGCATATTTAGCCGTAGGTTAGCCATAGTTAA
This sequence comes from Bactrocera zonata, assembly GCA_037783105.1. Taxonomy (NCBI): domain Eukaryota; kingdom Metazoa; phylum Arthropoda; class Insecta; order Diptera; family Tephritidae; genus Bactrocera; species Bactrocera zonata. The sequence goes on along the minus strand of JBAWJQ010004654.1, from coordinate 28,098 downwards.
TGTTAGTCAAGATAAGGAACTTTTTGAACACATGAGACAATAAATGTGAAGTAATGGAAACGAGTTGGTTGTTTGTTTATTTCCCGTTCGTCACTTAACTATCACAGAAATGTTTACGCACTTTTTATGGCTAGATGCCGAGATGGCAAGATGGCCAATTGATGGCCGCCGCTTAAGAGGCACTCATTATCTATTGGCCAAGGCTGGCGAGCCTAGTTTTGGTCACGTTGTTGGTCGACAGCGGCCTGCCTGTTTGCGGCATTCGAACTCGTACACAAAAATTTATAACTGTAAAAGACCAGGCGCATAAGGAGACACAACAACAACAACAACAACGACAACAAATAAATAAATAAAAACTTAACAACAACCACTCATCCGTTACAGCGCAATGGTAGCTAGTTGAACACATGCCACCAAACGGTTCATTGGCAGCATGTGCAACCCATATTTGCGGTGTTTCTTTTGCCCACGACATTTGTCCAAACGCCTCAATGCCAACCTGTTTGTGCGATTTGCGCAAGTGCGGCCAAAGTCATGTTTGAGGCCAAGACCACTAGAACAATATACAGTATTGCTTAGAACCAAGCAGAACAAGTATAATGTACATATATATTTTTATAAATGGATGTGTATGTATGTACTTATGTAGTAATAGTGTACATGTATGTGTTGGTATAATTAAAACAACAACAAATTATTTGTGTCCACTTTAATTATACAAACCTATTTTATATGCTCATTAAAATGCACAATTATGTACAACAACAACACCAATAACCGCAACAACAACCACCACCACTTTGCCGCTTGTCAATCGCCGATTACCGATCGTTGTTCGCTGTTCGCTGTTCACTGGCCACCTGTTTAGCAGCACCATTTGGACGCAGCCGGAATTTCCCTCATCGGAGACCGGTCTCACATACAGTGTTGCACGTACCGGGCTTGCGGTAGCCGGCAGCCGTCGTCAACATTGCAATCGCCAACGCCAACTGCAGCATAAGCAACAGCAACATCACCAGCATAAACAGCAACAACAAGTACAGCTTTACGGTAAATCAGTCAAGACCACAAGTTCATTCATTCCAGAGTCGGTGTGTTCGTCCTCGTCGCACACACCGTCCACGGCTGTGGCTGCTTCACCACATAGTGAGCACCAGCATAAGCAACAACATCAACACCAGCAGCCACATAATCAATTGCAACCGTTGCATCCAGCACACCAGCATTCACAGCATCATCCGCACAGCCATAATCATGCGCTTCATTCGCATCTCAATCACTACGCGCAGAGTGGACATGCGCAGCAGCAGCAACAACAAGTGTCCCACCAACATATTACAGAGTAAGTCTAGACTAGAATTAGATCAGCTAATTGCAAGAGCAGCACTGCCTTCGCCACTTTTTATTGTTTGTAATAAACTAGTGTCCTCAAATTTGGGTCAGACCTGATTGGGTGCAAGTACATACAATATTTACAGTTATATTGGGTGCATTCCAGAGCAAATAAAGTAGGTGCAACCTGTGAAAGCAAATACTGAAAATTCTCCGAGAAAAAGTTATAGGTCATTGAAGTAGTACCGGTTGTAGTCTTTTATTATTTAATCGCACATATGGAGCCTTGAAAATAATCCTAATTCGAACCGTAATCAAAACCTCTCGCCAGTTTCTTGCTCTCTTTACATTCTCTTTAAAAGTTTTCCTGGCAAGAACTGTCTTCTGATCGGTCAGTTTGTATGACAGCTATGTGCTATAGTGGTCCAATATCGACAGTTTTAAAAATGAACAGCTTCGTGAGGAGAGAACGACGAGTGAACGACGGATACATCAACGGACAGGCAGACAGGTCTAAGTCGACTCAGCTTGACACTTTGATAATTTACAGAAACTTTGACGTTTCCTTCTAAAAGATGATCTATTTCGAGGTTTCCTACTTTTTTAAAGAAAAACCACAGAAAGTTCAAATTTAGTGTGAAATGTTTATTATCCTTCGAAAGAACATTCTTGGCCATTCATTTTTTGAAGATTATCTCTTTCAATTTTCGATGACTCGTTCGATGTTTGGCTCCAAGGCCGAAATCGAAGCGGGATTGTCAGCACAGACTTTAGGCTTTACATATCCCCACAGGAAAAAGTCAAACGATGTGATAACACACGATCGGCCAAAAGCAGGAAATTAGCTGCTCACCGAAATGTTCTCTCAATAAATCCATTGGCAGCTGCGATGTGTGGGATGTGGTGCCGTCTTGGCGAAACCTAAATGTCGCCGAAATCCCGAGCTTCAATTTCAGGTTGCTCCCAATGTGTCAGAAATGAGCCTCATCACTGAACAAAATTTGGTTCGAAAACGTTGGATCTTCTGGAAGAGCCTATAGAGCGAAGCGATGTTTGATAGGAGGGTCGAACGGCTTCAGTTTTTGCACAGGCTGTAGTTTGTACGATTCAATTTAAGATCTCGATGTAAAATGCGATAATTCGTTCCATACGTCAGTCCGAGTTGCTGAGAATGGCGCCGTTTGATTCTCTACGTTCTTCGTGTACACTCTCAGCTACGGCTGCTACATTTTCTTCACAGCATGATGGACGTGCTCTATTCGGTCGAATATTATACAATAATGAATGGTGGGTCCCAATGGATGATGATGTTACCAATAGAAAAGTGTACCTCTACTTGGATCACCCGTTATACCAAAGACTTTACTCCTTTATCCTCGATACCCGTAGTTTCCCTGTGTTAAAATTTCATAAGCAAAACAAAACATCACTCTAAAGTCAAAGCAAGTCTATTTTCCTTTTATGAACTCTTAATGCTTTCAAGAGCTGTATCTAGTGAGGCTTTTATTTCAACTCACTTGTTCAGAGTAAAGGTGATCTAGTGATCGTAACTTTCAAAATAACAAGGCCCCTTTTAATGGAAGAGAAGTTCAAACCAATTCAAAAAGCCTATATAAACAAGCGCTCCGAAGCTTACAATGAGCCGACTCATACTCGTATGTTACAATATAAATCTGGAATTTAAATAAAAGAGAAAGTTATCTCAAATATTGCTCGTAACTGTGAGTATATTCTTTGCACAAAAAAATTTCTCATAAAACAAGCGTATAACAACCGTTAACGGTTGCCTAAAACTCACATACGTACTTATGGCTTAGGCACGATTTCATTTAAATTATGTTCAAAAAGTTTCCAAGGTCTAATCGACAATTATAATAGTTGAACAACTGTGCCTTATAAAAAGAAACTAGTCTTAAGAAATATTTTCAATTTTTTGTCTAAGACAATGAGAAGTTGATTTCAAAATATGTACATACATACATATATGTATATTACTCACACATAACAAAAAATATACATTCAATTGGTATGCATTATATTTTTTTCCTTCTGCAGCAGTCAGCGGCAGCGTGAATATATCGATGTGCCACTTCCCAAGTCCGTTGCCAAGTTAGCGGCAAGCAATCGCTCAACAACAATGGAGAACGAGCCCACGTCGCTGCCATTCGTGCTCTCCTACAATGTGCGCCAACCAGTGAATAATCTGTAAGTTCACTTCGAAAAAACCAACAACAAAAAATTAAACAAAAAACAAAAACATTTAAAAGTAAGATAAAATCATTAGCATTTATATATTTGTATGTATGTATAAGCATTTATATAATATACTGTATTGGAATGCTGTACTTAGGATATATATATATACATACAATATCAAATATGCACAGTACAATGGGTTTTGCCGCAATTACAAACAAAAATCTGAGTTCAAGAGCCCGCTTACGAGTGTGCCTAATGTATGTATATAGCATATGTACATTAGGGCGGGTTCAACCAAAAAAACAAAAAACGGAAAAATCGGGTATGCGGGAAATGTTTGACGGATCATTCTGAACAACTTTGCCGAAGAGACTAGGGGTCTAAAACCGGTTTCGAGCCGGTTCTTTTTAGGACGAAGTTTGTTAGGGAATTTTTGAGATATCAGAATGAAATTTAATAGGTGCCTTTTGATATTCCATTCAAGAATCGTCGTAATCGGTTAGATCGGACCTTATATTACATATTTCCCATACAATTGATTATTCAGATGTTTTAACTTCCTATTAAAAATCTCTGTCTGAAGCCGGTTTTAGGTCCATAGTCTCTCAGGTAAAGTTGTTTACAATGGTCTATAGAACATTTCATACATATAGTATATATATAGTATACAAATACATATATATTTACTATGCAGATAAAAGCCTTTATGTACAGATGTATGTGTTGCACTAAATAGCGAAAATTATAATTATATTTTATTCCATTCACAATTTCAAGTTTTCCAATTTTTTCCATTTCCCAACTTTTCGTAGTACACCCAGCGCATACGAGACTTCTATGTTTTCGCTGCACTCGAACGGTCAGGATTCGGGCGTTGACTTCCGCAGCAGTCGGGAGTTGTACGAAACGTCGCCAGACTCCTTCAAAACCAGCTCACCGCATTCGCAGAATTTAAACACATCCGAAATGCTCTGCCCTAGACATGCCAAGCATAAGCACAGCAACAACAATATTGCGAGTGGGAGTGGCTGTAGCGGCACGGCCGCGATCGGCAACGACAGCAGGTAATTAAGAGAAATATATTCCTCCAAACAGACACTCACACTTCATCCACTTAAAAGTGACAATTACGAGGACTCACTTAAGAATGACGAGCCGCTGGTAGCGTCCAACTGTCGCAGCTCGCAAGGCTTGCATAGCTCATTGTGCGATCATCACCACCGAAACGACTATCAAAACACGAACTTCGAGAAGCGCTCGGGCGTGCGACACTCCTTCTCCGGCGTCAAGGATGACTTGGTGCAACACTCGCCACAGATTTCGCTGCGTCCGCGCGGCCATATACTGCGCAACTCCATGAACGATCTGGAGGAGCGACTGCACAACTTGGAGCAATCGTTTCGGCGGCCAATGGATTATACGAAGTCCAGTTCGATATTTTAAGGCAATAGGAGGGGTGTTCGCCAGCAAGCTTCGATATTTGTTTGTATGTATGTATATTTAGTTTGTTAAATCTATTCTATTTAGGAGCAAAGTACCTGTTGCAAGAGTATTTGTTAGTGTATTGGATAGTGCAATAAATAAAATTTTACCAAAAAATATTCTTAAAAAAATATTATATATTTATTTATTCAAATAATACATTTGTCTTTCAATTATAAGTAATAATAAGCACCAACAAGCTACAGTCTAGATTTGTACGAGTATTTAGTGGAAGAATTTTGCCTTGAATTCCAAGCAACCCTGCCAGTTCTCATCGAAGCCGGGCACCACCTGCTTGGCATTAGCATACCACTTGGTCACATTTGCATATTTGCTGAAATCAAAACCGGAAATATCGAATGTAGACACTGTTGCAAGAACCGCTATGTCAGCCAAGCTGAGTGTGTCGCCGGCGACATAGCTGTGACCCTCCAAGAAGGTGTTCAACAACTCGAAGGCAGTCTCAATTTTCTTGTACAACTCGGGGTCAGCCGGTGCCTTGGCAAACAATTGCGGGAAGTAGTAGTCGGAGTAGCTCTTATACAGAGTGCCCATGTCGAAGTACAAACGCTGATTGATCAGGGCCTTCTTCTTCGGACACTTGGGATACAGCGCATCATCTTTGCCGTACTTCTCAACAAGGTATACCATAATAGCGCGCGACTCCCATAGAGCGAAACCGTTATCCACCAAAGTTGGTATGGTGTGCTGTGGGTTGATTTTCAGAAACTCTGGTTTCAAGTGCTCGCCAGCCATTAGATTCAGTATCTTCTTATTCAAGTTGACGTTGAGTGCTTTGGCGGTCATGATGACCGAACGGCAAGGGGAGGAGCCACCGACATAGTAGAAATCCATTTTGATATTGTGTTGGTTTTGGTAAATACTGAAATGGAAAAGAGATGTTTTATTACTACCATCTGGGAAGACGAAGATTATTATACTCGTAAATGTTTAAAGATAGCCGCCTAATTTAGTCAAGTAACGAATTTACTGGCTGTAGTTGGGTAGTGAAAAAAGCAAGTCATTATATTACTGAAGGTGATAAAAATCACGGGGAATGCAAATTATTGTATGTGAGTGATTTTAGAATGTTGTTGTGTGTGTAAAAAATATAACAGAATTCTGCCAGCAGTTCAGAGCTCTCTATCTGCTCGGTATTGTATGCAGTCGACATTAGTCATACAGTCTTCAAGGTCTTTTGAAATCAAACACAGTTTTTGGCTTCTACACAAGATTTTCCATTCCCAAACTCCACGTACCATTGCTATGTTTAAACAAAAGAGATTAACTGTTACTATTATTTGATGGTTTTCACTTCCAACAAAGGCCAAATCGGAGCGGCAATAAGCCCATACAGCTTTCATACATATAACTCATACGGTGACCAAGCTTTTCAAACAACTGCTTAGATATTACTAATCTACCTTCACGCCTATTTTCTTTCACTTTTTACACAATAACATTTTCGAATAATATTAGTATATACACAAAGGCTATTTTTTCCAAAACGCTCATTAAGCACTAACTGTTGCACATATTACATATCTAAAACAATTAATTATGCACTTTTAAACTTTTTAATCGGCTTTGCTCTTAGCTCTTAAACTTACCTTGAGTGTTTAAACTTGAACGGTTAATCAAAAACTGATGTCGTACCGGCGAGTTGTTGGCGCTTTTATAGCCAACTTGCGCTTTGTTTTTTCCTCAAGCGATTGCCGGTCTAAGCGAATGACACACTGTTTGCGCAGAGGGTTCGCGTTTTAAGAGAGCAACTCTGCGAAAAAGAGATTTTTATTGCATTTTTTTCTTACCGCAAATGAATAAGAAAACCAAAACCGTTTTGGCTTTACTGTTATCAGCAAAATATATTTTTAGATGCAAAAACCATACTTCAAATAATCAAATAAATATTAAATGACTGAGGCGAGAGATTCTAAAGAAATGATTATCAAAAAAAAAAAACGAGAAATTCTAAAGAAATGATTATCAAAAAAAAGCACATATCTTTATTTATAAAAATTACAATCACGTTGTCTGTCCGCGATGGACTCCTAAACTACGGAACCTATTTTAATAAAATTTAACACAATGTATCCAGTTTGAACCAACTTAGAAGATAGGATAGTAGGTAGGTGGGTAAGAGTGCAGCCCTGTTGTCTATCAGGCTCAATTAGCACTTGATGCACAATTCGTAGAACCTTCTGTATCTCTCTCAAACCATTTTGAGGTTTCGATGAAACTACTTATGTCTGATATGCTTTTAGTAGAAATCCATTCAAGGTTTGGTGCTTGATGGATTCCAAGTGTTTTGTGTCGGATCTGTGCTAGGGCTGGGCATTCACAGAGAAAATGAAAAATTGTTTTCTTGTTCCCTGCTTTTCCGCAGCCTCGGCAGATGTTGTTGTAGGGCATACCCATTTTGGCCGCATGTTCCCAAATGACCAGTGCTCTATTGTGGTAGATACTTTTCCTTGACCTATTTAATAAGTCGTTGGTTCTTTTCCTGTCATATGTTCGCCATAATTGTTTTGTTATGATGCATTTTGTAATGTTTTTCCATCTGTTATTTGCAACTTGTTGAAATTGTCCATTGATCTCTCTTTTGATCGATCCGAGCAGGCTTGGTATTAGCTCCGCCTCGGATTCGTTAAAGAAAGCTCCTGCTTTTGCCAACTCGTCTCTCTGTTCCTGTGGCCGAGAACCCAGATCAAGTCCAGTTGGAGCTTGTCTTTTATTGAACTTAGTGCTTTCTTGCAGTTGTGGACTATACTGGAATTTGTCACGTGCGAAGACAACGCCAGGATCCAACGCAACGCGTAACCGGATCCACTAGTTAAAATATATAAGTCCAGAACAGATTGAAGTAAGCGGCGTTCTTTAGTGATGGTTATCGAGAGACACCGATAAGGATCTCAATTAGAGTTGTTCATTGCAGAAAATAGAAATATATTAGATTGTCAAAAAAGTCTTCGCTAGTTGGCGCTGAAAGCGCGTAGTTCTAGTTTTATTCGTCGCATCGGGTTATGCTATACCTTTTTGGAAAGCTCATTTCACGCGCTAACACGTGTTTGATTGATTGTCGTTTCTTTTAAGTCGTTCGTGAGTTATAGCGTCGCAAACATGGAGTGAAATAAAGAGAAAATACGACATATTTTACAGTACTACTATGATAAAGGCACAAATGCATCTCAAGCCGCCAATAAAATTTGTGCAGTTTATGGACCCGATACAGTTTCTATTTCCACCGCACAACGATGATTTCAACGTTTTCGTTCCGGTGTAGAGGTGGTCGAAGATGCGCCACGCTCCGGAAGGCCTGTCGTCGAAAATTGCGATAAAATAGCTGAATTGGTCGAAAGAGACCGGCATAGTAACAGCCGTAGCATCGGTCAAGAGCTGGGCATGAGTCATCAAACCGTTATAAACCATTTCAATAAATCATTCAATAAAAATACCGCAAGACTTTTTTGACAACACGCAACACAGGAATGAGATTTTATCTCACAAAAAAAAAACAACAACAAGAAGAGTTAAAAATATTGCCTACCATTCATTTGATAAGTTTCTATGAGGAACTTCAAAGTCAAAAGTTAAATTTTGGCGATCACTCGAATGTTCGTTTATGCATTATTTTTCATGACTTGACACAATTTTATAGAAGACTCTTTACTACTGCTCTTTAGTCATCAGCGAATAAGAGAAAAATATTTATCTAACAAACATATGAGTATAAAGTGGGAATTCCGAAACCCTTTGCGATGTCATTGAATGAGATGATTCAGAGCACCGATATTTCTCTACTTTCCTACGCATATGTATGCGCGTCACTCCACAGAAAAATTCTCAACAATGTACAATCATATGTACATATTTACACAAATACCTACTGACATACTAAAATAATAGTGTTTTGATACTCTGCGAAGCTACCAAAAGCTTAGACCAAACGGCAGTGGTTCCCATTGATGATGACGAGCTAATAGAAAAGCTTTCCCACAAACAAGTTTTGCTTGCAAACGAGATGTCTTCTGTACCATTCTTGGGCAGCTGATTATTCTCTTTTGGAGTTCACTTCCCGTCTTTTGGAAATTCCGCAGTTTTGACTACAATTGGAATACGACTTACATATGTACATACATATATCACTGGTACATACCTATGTATGTATGTAAATATACTGGATTGTACACTAGGGTGATTCAAAAAAAATTTTTTTTCGATTGGTACTCGGAAAATAGGTTCCTAGACACCTCTAAGAAAGCCTCTCCAAATATGAGTTTTAATTGTAATGGGAAGGTCCTCCTACATACAGTTTTCTATTTTTTCTTTTTATCAGATAGAAAAATTTATATCTGGCTTTCAACTACTTGAAAAAATACCTTGTTCCTTAGATTTTGTAGGAAATTAAATGCCCTAAAAAAAGGTCTCCTATGATTTTTCGTAAACCCAACCGTTTAAAAGATATTAATAGTTAAAGTTTGATTATTTTTGGGAAATTTTTTTATTTCTTATGGATTTTGTAGCTCTATGAAAAAAATCATTATGAATGATGATTCGGTAGGCCAATAAGCCACGCATAGACCAGTTTTGGTCCTTTGCGATACCAGTTGGAGTTCACTTGCCAAGTCCAAGAGAAGTAGTCATCGTTTAGGATGCCTGCGCTTGACGCGAATTTTAACAGATTCTGCGGCCTCACTGTCGATACTTCCTTCAGTGTATCATACTGTGGGAGCCAAAGAAAACAAGTGCACAAGAGATGCTCCATTGTTTCCCTGGTGTCCAGCTCTGGACATTTCCTGCAGACTTCTCGATCTGTCAGCCATATTTTGCGGGCGTCTGTCGCTACCAGACAGTGACCAGTTAGTATTCCCATCATGCTCCTACAGTCTCTTCTATGGAGTGCCAGTAGGAAAGCTCATTCTATCGAGTTTTGATTTTCTTTATCATGCTTTTGTCGAGGTCGTGTTTAGACAATGCATGGATTTCACGTTTTCAGATGTTAGTCTTACACCATTCTAGGCAACCTCGTCCCCTATTTCATTGCCCTCGATGCCTCTGTGGCATGGCTCCCAGTAGAAGTGAAGTTGCTTACTTCTGGCAACACTTTCCACTGCTACCCCACTTTTCAAAACACTTCTGGCCGATATGCGATACGTGGATACTCCCTTGATTGCTGCTTGGCTATCTACGTAGATGTTCTAGAATTGACTGCAGGTGGACTAGAGACCAGCTCCGCTGCCTTCGGAATAGCAAAGACCGCAGCCTGAAATATACTGCTGTAGTCCGGCAACTTAAAAGTTTGACTTATGCCTAACTCTGAACACCACATTCCCGCACCAACTCCATCATCCATTTTCGAGCCGTCAGTAAAGATGTTTAGAGTGTTGCGCGTAGCTAACATACTTTACGCAAGCCATCTTTTTCTATGTTTACTTTGAACCTTTTTTACCCAGACAAAAAGCGAAGTTGCCGTTGTTAATTCTCCTGCAGCGCCCATATTTAGTATATGATTCTAATGGACGAATATATCATAATAAAATTATGTTGAATAACTTTTTCGAACATAATTTTGTTTGATGGCAAAAGCAGCCCGGATTATCCTATATCTCCAATACTGTAATTTTCGACCACACGGTTGACCTATATAAAAACCCATTTAAACACCGAACAGAAATACAACCACGCTCACATCTAAAAAGTTAGATTCGAAGCTCTTCCGACGTTTGGATCTCTGAGCCAAACAGGGCAGCATAACTACAGTGCTCTCAGCTGATTTACCTCCACAAATTAATTTTCCACCAAAACAAAGATTGAGGTTGTATACGAGTATACACACACACCTTCGGTTTTGCGATAGCATGTACGATAATGCAATAAAATCAACACAACGTTATTCTGCTGTACTCAAAACATACCAATATGGTAATATATTTATTTAAATCGAATTGACAAGCTACAAAGTGATGATGACTATAATGTGTTTATGCACTTATTTTTTTATTATTCGAAGCGTTCCATTTTTCGCACTTGCTCCACAATTCATGAGTGGATCGCTGAAACGTCAATTACCAGACATATACCTTAAATAAATCACAACCTTTCTGATTTTCATCTGCACCGGCCAGTGTCTTGCTGAGGTGCGCAAACCAACGAGCAATGTTTGGGTATTTGCTCAAATCATAGTCCAAGCATGTCGCTATGGTGGAGACAGTGGCATACGAGGTGAAATCGGCAATCGACAAGCTATTGTTAGCGACGTATGTTTGCGCCTCCAAGAATGAATTCAAAATTTCCAATTTTTCCTCAAGTTTGATCAAGTTCTCCGGCACTGGCGGCAGCTTATCTCTAGCGATGGGATAGTAATAAATGCTGAAGACGTCATACAAGTTCAGGTCGAAGAATAAACGTTGGTTGACAATAGTCCGCTCTTTGGGGCTTTTCGGATATAACGAGTCGTCTTTGCCATATTTCTCCACCAAATAGATAAGTATAACACGTGACTCCCAAACCGAGAAGCCATTGTCCACCAACGTGGGAATGGTATGTTCCGGATTGAGCTTCAAAAATTCGGCTGCCAAGTGCTCACCTTTGCTCAAGTCTAGTGTCTTGCGATTCAATTCAAGACCCAATGCTTTAGAGAGCAGTAGAATTGATCGGCAGGGCGCAGAAACGATGTCATAATAGAAATCCATGGCGACTAAAATTTAAATTTTTTTATTATACCTACATTTTATATAAATAATTTGTGTTTTTTTACCTTAAAAATTGCTTAGATACGGTTGTTGTCACTCTCGCTTACTATACGCAACTGCGAATCTGTCGCAGACAGTGCGTTATTCATTCCGGCAGTGGGTGGCAAACTTACACATTCAAACGATTTCTTTGTTGAGAGTTTATGCGTGTAAACAGTGAGTCAGCTGTCCCTATGTAGGTTTCACTGGTTTCCCCCTTTTCAGCTCAACTGTAATTAGACCCATAACTGGTTAGTCTTAAATATAAACAAATGTGTTTTTAATAAGAAAATACCAACACTATGTAATATCTTTAACATAACATATCTATTTATAGGTTCCCTCTCAATATTAAAGAAACTCTGAAATGGTTAATTTTGCTTTCATTCATATGTATATGGTATCTGTATGTATATAAAACCACCAAGTCATGGATAATTACCCATGACCAAGTAACACTCTCATCATTTCAATGATGTAATAGTGGTCGCAGGTACGTTCAAACACAATCTTAGGGTTTGTGTAACACGTTTTTTTGGCACTTTCACGGTAATCAGGGTGTTGTGTTAGCATTCAAACCACATACATACATATAAATATTTAAAATTTTGATGAGCAACACTTTAAAAGATATTAAATAATGCAAGAGTTTACGTTAAGAATACATATATTATAGTCCATATTAGTGTTGTTGCTGAAATAAAGCAAGATTGATAAGGTAAGATGTATAATATGTATATTTGAAATATGTCGAAGATTTTAATAAGTTTGTGTTTACAGAAGAATGCCGAAATCTTGTGTGTGTAGATGTGCGGGAGCTCAATCCTTTTATAAATTTCCATTGGAACGAGAACTAGCATCTATAGTGGGAGCTTAGGCGTATTTATTAATTATTAAATTATTTTGTGCAATGTTTTTGTTTATATAATTTTTATTTAAATTTTTAATTATAATTATTTTATTATACACCTAAAAAAGTCGGTAACGCGCCTTATTGCAAACCTCAGGGGCGGTTTGGAAAATACAAAACTTAAATATTTAAAAATAAATTATCAAAAATATTTTTAATGATAATAAAATTCGTTTCATTTCGTTGGAATAAAGAATACGGGAGAAATACATATGCCAATAAATTAAATAATCTGAAAATAATTATATTTATACATTTTTGTGCAATTTCACATATGTGACCTTGTCTACGGATAGGGGGCTTAGGTGTCAAAAAATCAATTTTCACTTTTTAGTTGATTCGGATGGATTGTTTATTTTTAACAGCTGTTTCCCAGAAAACTAGTTTTCGCACGTTAGCTCCCTTTTCATAGACCAGGTCACATATAAAGAAATAAATATTGTACCTTTTCTGTCTGTTTTATCGTAAATATTATACGGATGAGAATTAGAACGATGTATTAAAAATCCAGCTTCAAATGCCTAAATATCTTGGGATTGGATTTCTAAATTAAAATTATTGGCAATAATATTTCAAAAACTTACGAGTAAATAAGTTGCAAAACGTTTGATGTTTTCCGTCTGTCAATTGTAAACAAATACATTCAAAAGAAAACTCACCACCGAGAAATCTAAAAACAGGGATGCATTTTATTAATAAGAACTCACTACATAAAGAATATCTGAATATCAGTAAATGATATTTTTATGGGCGAAATATTGCACACTATGGCGTTCAAATTAAATACTAGTAAATATTTATCATTAATAAATAATTTCCTTTCATATTAAGCAACAATATTTTTAGTTTTTCTTATTTAATAAAATAAATTTGCTAAGTATTTATTACCTCAATATATACAGCACTGTGTTGCTACCACTGAAAATCCAAGATGGTCGCTATTCACCCCTCAGAAAGCTACCACGAAAAGGTTTTCTACTATATATTCTGTGAATGGTGAATGGTGGTTACACCAGCAAATTGATGAAATCATTTTTGCGGAAATTCCTGTTGTAGAGAAAGATCCAATATTATACGAAGTGAGGAAACCGATGTGGTTCATGGACCTTGCGAACACTACAATCCCACTTCATATCACTCAATGTTGAGTATTGCAGTTTGGTGAAATCGATACGTTTGCAAGTACGTCATTAAAGAAAGCAACATGGCGATTATTGGCCTTGAACGAGATGAGATCAGAAATTATCACATGGGTCGATAAATGAACTGCAATGAAGCGCTTTGTAGGATATTTACTTTTGTAATTCATGACCCTTCTCCGACTGTTGTGCATCTCGCAGTTGATTTGAAGAAGGCCAATACAGTACAGCCAATGGAAACACCGCCAATAACAAAATTGGCATTGACGTGTGTTTTCTCGACTTGCGTCAGGGATCCGTTTGCGAGAAAATTGCTCTATTCGGAAATGATATTACAAATGGGATGCATCGTCGAAGAAATGTTTACACAGAAAACCAGGGCAACCAGTAGATGGACATTCAGGTGTGTTCTCAACTAATGCATTATGATGAATTTAACCAATCCATCGGAAAAACAACATTTACTTCATTTGAGTGCACTTGATACAGTATCTGTTAGTGTCTGTTACGGTGTGTGCAACTTTTTGAGAAGCATGCAGCAATTACAATTACTCGAACACCATAATCGCTGGAATCAAACGATGGACGATGCGATAGCTACTTCGCATGCCACAGAAGTTCACACACTTCTCGCGACGATCATTTCAACATATCAGACTCCAAATATGCGTCAATTACTTCGTAATCGCTAAGAATTGGAAATGGACAAATTTTGATCATCTTGACAATAAAGACGGAGCCGTGAATTATCCAGTGGAACTTCTAAATTCTTTGGAGAGGCTTGGTATGCCGCCGCATCATTTTCGTCTCAAAGTTGGATCTGTCATTATTATGTTTCGCAATCTTCATGCGCCGAAACTATGTAATGGAACCCGACTGACTGTGAGGCAGCATCGAATACAAGGGCGCCGAACGATTTGCCATTTCAGTTCAAACCTATTCTGTTTACAGGGAAAATTGCATATGAAATGACAATCAACAATACACAAGGAAAGTCGCTAGAAATGTGTGGCATAAATCTGGAAATGCCATGTTTTTCACACGGCCTGCTATACGTACGAGTAGCGTGTTCATAAGTTCGAAACCCATCTGTTCTATAGATTTACACACTGGAACAGAAACTAAAAGATGTTGTTTATCAAGCTGCGCTACATTGAAAAAAATCTAGAAAAATCGCAAATAAATAATTTAAACACAAAATATAGTACATTCAACTTTTTAATAAATTATATAAATTAGCATATAATGAAGTAAGATTGTTCAAAAACACATATTGGAATATAGAATTCCAGAACAGATTGAAATAAGTGGTGCTATTGTTGTTATTCTTCCATCCGTTGATATGGTAAGGATTAGCCAAGTTGTCGTCGACGTCATCTAACGGAAGACCCAAGACAAGTGCTTTTTCGACGGGATCGGACCAAAGGGAAAGGGGTTGGTGAGACATGCAAAGAGGTGGCCAGTGTCATGCGGAGACTCATTCCACGAAGCACATGTATATTGGATATTTCGAGGTCTATTCTGTATAAGGAGGAGAACGAAGCTGCGCAAGGCTCACTCTCGTTTCTCGCGCCAACTCGAGCTCTTAAATTTTTCGGCGAAGTAAGTCCATTAAAAATTGGCTATATAAAAATAGTCAGTTACGTCAATTGTACACCACCCCCTTTAATCCTAAACAACACACAACACAGGAATGAGATTTTCTCACAAAAAAAAAATAACAACAAGAAAAGTTAAAAATATTGCCTACCATTCATTTGATAAGTTTCTATGAGGAACTTCAAAGCCAAAAGTTAAGTTTTGGCGATCACTCGAATGTTCGTTTAAAAACATATGAGCATAAAGTGGGAATTCCGAAATCCTTTGCGATGTCATTCAATGAGATGATTCAGAGCGCCGATATTTCTCTACTTTCCTACGCATATGTATGCGCGTCACTCCACAGAAAAATTCTCAACCACGTACAATCATATGTATGTACATATCTACACAAATACCTACTGACATACTAAAATAATAGTGTTTCTGATGCTCTGCGAAACTACCAAAAGCTTAGACCAAACGGCAGAATTCTGCCGCTACAACAACAACAACAACAACAACAACCAAACGGCAGTGGTTCCTATTGATGATGATGAGCTAATACAAAAGCTTTCCCACAAACAAGTTTTGCTTGCAAACAAGATGTCTTCTGTACTATTCTTAGGCAGCTGATTATTCTCTTTTAGAGTTCACTTCCCGTCTTTTGGGAATTCCGAAATTTTATCTAAAATTGGAATAGGACCTATATACATATGTTATACATATATATGAGAAGCTGTTGGGTTGTACATATGCACATTTTCCAGTTTTTACGATCTTTCAACTCTTCGGATTTTAGAATTACATAGGAAAATTATTCTACTTATTAGTAGTGGGATTGAGTTAAGTTTATAAGCAATGTCGCTACTTGACTTCACTCCAAGAAAAAAATTTTAAAGTAACAACCAAAACAAAAAGCTTAATGGACACCTTTCACTGATAATAATGAGGCAACACGCCTCAAGAATGGAAGTTATCTTTTCTATCTAACATATACTTCTCTCATTTCTCTGTCTGCTACTGTTCTGAATAAAATGATTTCTGTTATTCAGGTTAATTTTTTACCACATACCTACATACAGGGTTTGTATGGAAGGTAATAGGACTGAGTCGATTTAAAAAGATTAATTGAAATGATCGTTAAAATTCTTTAAAAACTTTCAAAATATGCTCCATCTGTAGCGCTGCCAGCCCGATATCCATGCATTGAAGGCGTCACAGAAGGCTTTGTTGTCGCAAAATGCTTGCCTCTCATCGACCTTTTCAGGCAAGGAAACCAAAAAAGTTCATGGGGGCCATATCTGGGCTGTAGCGCGGCTGCGGAAGCGTTGGGATGCCGGCCTTGGTTAGGTAGTCGTTCACAAGAAAGGCGGCGTACAGAAACACGTCGCGCGAAAATGTTTGTCCAGACTTCCAGGTGCTCGGAGGCAACCGACCAGCCGCTCGTTCGTTAGCTAGGAACGCCGAAGTACAGTCGCGACGGAAGAAGTTCAGTTATATTACTTTCCGGACAAACCCTGTATGTATGTTCACATACATATGTACTATGTATGTATCTCCACAAATTAATTTTCAACGAAAACAAAGATTGAGGTGGTACACACACACACCTATTTCGGTTGTCAACAACATATGTAAGTGTATGAAAATATGATAATATAATAAAAGCAACACAAGGTTATTCTGCTGTACTCAAAACATACCAATATGGAAATATATTTATTTAAGCTGAACTGACAAGCTACAAAGTGATGATGACTATAATGTGTTTATGCACTTATTTTTTTATTATTCGAAGCGTTCCATTTTTCTCACTTGTTCCACAATTCATGAGTGGATCGGTGAAATGTCAATTACCAAACATATACCTTAAATAAATCACAACCTTTCTGATTTTCATCCGCACCGGCCAGTGTCTTGCTGAGGTGCGCAAACCAACGAGCAATGTTTGGGTATTTGCTCAAATCATAGTCCAAGCATGTCGCTATGGTCGAGACAGTGGCATACGCGGTGAAATCGGCAATCGACAAGCTATTGTTAGCGACGTATGTTTGCGCCTCCAAGAATGAATTCAAAATTTCCAATTTTTCCTCAAGTTTGATCAAGTTCTCCGGCACTGGCGGCAGTTTATCTCTAGCGATGGGATAGTAATAAACGCTGAAGACGTCATACAAGTTCAGGTCGAAGAATAAACGTTGGTTGACAATAGTCCGCTCTTTGGCGCTTTTCGGATACAGCGAGTCGTCTTTGCCATATTTCTCCACCAAATACATAAGTATAACACGTGACTCCCAAACCGAGAAGCCATTGTCCACCAACGTGGGAATGGTATGTTCCGGATTGAGCTTCAGGAATTCGGCTGCCAAATGCTCACCTTTGCTCAAGTCCAGTGTCTTGCGATTCAATTCAAGACCCAATGCTTTGGAGAGCAGTAGAATTGATCGGCAGGGCGAAGATACGATGTCATAATAGAAATCCATGGCGACTAAAATTTAAAAGTTTTTATTATATCTACATACATACACATTTTATACATATATGTAAATGGAAATAATTTGTGTTTTTACCTTACAATTTGCTTGGATACTTGCTGTCACTCTCGCCTACTAAACACAACTGTGAATTTGCCGCAGACAGTGCGGTATTCATGCCGGCAGTGGCCGACAAATTTACACATTCAAACGCTTTCTTTGTTGAGAGCGTATGCGTGTAAAGAGCGAGTCAGCTGTCCCTATGTAGGTTTCACTGGCTTCCGTTTTTTCAGCTCAACTGTAATTAGACCCATAACTGGTTAGTGTTAAACAAATCTGGTTTTAATATGAATAGACCAATATTATATAATATCTATAACATAACATATCTATTTATAGGTTCCCTCTCAATATTAAAGCAATTCTGAAATGGCTAATTTTGCTGTATATATGTACATATGTATGTATATAAAAACAACCAAGTAGCACTCTCATCTTTTTTATGATATAATAGTGGTCGCTGGTACGAAACACATCTGTACTCAAAGATCGCTCAGAGAGTCGTAGAATATACAGAAAGTAGAAACTGAATTTACAATACATTAAACTTTCTGAAATTTATTCTATTTGAAAGCATTAATAAGGCAATGAGAGGATGCGATCATAGTGAATTGTTCTCTACTAATGAATTAAGCAATCCTCTCATTCTTCGGCATTGTTGTTTCAGATTCAAATAAACCGAAAAACAAGTAAATATAGATAGTTGACGGTATGCCAAGTAAAGATGAATGAGTGGAATTGTTAATTGAGCTGTCTAATTTATAATGAATATCGGAAAATTAAACCACCTCCAGAAATTAGCTGGGTTACCCTGCAGGTTTTGTTGATTGCCACGTATATTGAAGAGCAGGCGGAAAACTCCATAACTGAGCGTGCTTGTGTTATAAAATATACTACTGTGCCCAAAAAATAAGGTGACATTTGAATTTAAACTGCGCGCGTCGAAGGATTTGGAGAATTATTTTTTTTTAGGTTGGTAGTACTGTCAGTCACATTTATGTCAAATTTTGCGATGTCGAAATTTGTTGAGCAAAGAATTTGCATTAAATTTTGTTTACGCAATCAATTTTCTGCTGCGGATACGTTGAGGATTGTGCAGAATGCCTTTGGTAATGAGGCTATGTCTTAAAAAAAATGTTTACAAGTGGTATAGTGAGTTCCAAGCCGGCCGTGAACGTGTCGAAGACGAAGAGCATCCAGGGCGACCATCAACCTCAACCGACAAAGCTCACGTTCAACAAATCAAAGATTTGTTGTTGAAAAACCGTCGATTAACAATTAGAGACCTTGGCATATCGAAAGGCTCAGCCAATACCATTTTGAAGGATGTTTTGGGCATCAAACATTCAACATTGAATTTTTTGGAAAAAGGCGTCGCGTTGAAGTGTGTGAAACGATGCTTTCCGACTACCAGGGTGTCATAAAACGCATTATAACTGGCGATGAGACTTTGATCTATGCTTACAACCCCGAAACAACCGATCAATCGAGCGAATATCGTGCCAAAAGAGAGCCGAGACCAAAAAAATCACGCCAAAGTCGCTCAAAAATCAAGGTCATGTTGACTGCTTTCTTCGATTATCGTGGTGTTGCGCATTATGAATTCCTTCTAACCGGTCAAACAGTCAACAAGGAATATTATTTGAACATTGTGCGTCGTTTGCGTAACGCTATCCGCCTGGTTTTTATACCACGATATTGCACCATCCCATACTGCCCTCATAATTCGTGATCATTTTGCCAAAAACTCAACCCATATCGTTCCGCAACCACCGTGTTCACCTGGTCTGACGCTGTACGACTTCAGACTGTTCACCAAGCTCAAAAGACCGCTCCGGGGACACCGTTTTTATACGATAGAGGAGATTCAAGCCGCAGCGAAGACGGAACTGAAGGCCATCCCGGAAAGTGACTACCACCAGTGTTTCGAAGATTTGGAAAATTCGTTGGCATAAGTGCATTGCATCGGGAGGGGATTACTTTGAAGGGGATGAAATTGATTCGGAAGAATAAATAAAGAATTTTCAAAATAAATACAATGTCACCTTATTTTTTGGGCACAGTAGTATAGTATGTATCGCCAGTTTTAAGGTTCGTGATAAGAGCGAGTCGAGTTAAGTGTCATTACAAATATTTGGATAAATTATAGTTAATAGTATTGTAGAGAGAGTATTCTCTCTATGAGTTTTCAAGTGTTTGATAAATGAGGAACAAGAGGAAACATACAGATACCGTACAAAAAAACTTAAATTCATTAATACATTAGGGCGTGTCTTACTTTTATACTGAGTCAAATAATAATAAAACATGGAACTTCAATCAGCAAGCGTTTGTGGCAAAAATTTGGACTATTATATATATGGACCATTGATGAATTATACTATGTATGTATGCACTTTAATAATAACGATGTTCCGAAAAGGAATATTTTTGTAAAATTAGCATTATATGTAGAATTGAATTTGAAGCATGGTAACTCTTTTAGCCACTTTTTAAGGTTCGGCGAATCGTACAAACAACTAATCTAATTAAACAAGTTGGCGTAATGGAGATGTAGAGGTGGAATAGTAGGAAACCAATCGTTGAAGGTACTAGTATTTGTTTTTTTTTCTGTTTTTGAAGTAAATGTGGTCGATAATGACTCACTCCTGCTGTTTTTGTCGTTTCGGACAAATTTTCCTGAAAATTAATATAATGGCGCTTTGAAATATTTCCTTTTATTCTATTTAGTATAATAAACATATGTATGTGTACATTAGGATGTGTCAAAAAACATATACTTTGTTTCTTTTAGGAAACTAATTGCTCTACGAAAATGGTCTGATATGATTTTTCGGTAGAGATATCTTAGTGCTTATTTTTTAGAGTACAAGGTGAAAAGAAACATTTTTTCTGACCCACCCTAATGTGTATATATGTATGCCAAATACAATAATATAACTTTAGTTATCACTAGAGGGAAGAAATAAAATATTCTTCTATGGAACGATTTGGAACCTAGGGCCACCGACATTACATATAAAAATATAAGATTATTTCATTTTATTATTCTGCTACTGTGGCGAGATTTAGCACTACACTACAGGGGATTGATTTTATGACGTACTCATTAAGTAATAAAATTCACGGTACACTGTAATTAGTGAAAACAGAGGTGCGCAGTAAAATCAAACGAAATGTGATAACGATAAAATAGAAACGCAGAGTGGATTCTTATCTTTTATTTATAATCTAAACATAGTGCCGGTCCCTGATTTGGTGGAGTACAAAGCAAACGAATATAGTTTTGTCGCATTCGAAGTATTCGACGAATAATTCAGTTTCAGCTGAGAAATTTTTGTGTTGAGTCTCAATGTTAGCATTTAATATTAAAATGCATGTTTTTGATACTAATTAAGTGCTTGATTAACTGGTTCGTATCGTTTCTATCTAGAATCAAATGCATGCGCCTTAGACAAAAGACACTTGTGGGTGGTTTGCTAAATTCCGTACAGGCAAAATGAACACAAAGAACTCAGTGGACGTGCCAAATCTGGATGAATTTGAAAGATTCTAAAGGAACGTGTCGAATGCATCAGTTTATGAAAATAGGTATATACGAAAACCCTGTACAAAGAAGGTGCAGCGTTAGCCCACAATCTTTACCGGGACCATTTCTCAATTCAATGAAAACGATGGCATATTGCACCATATCCTACGAATACAAATATATATTTTACAATGCTAGTAGGGTCCGCTCCGACAATTCATTTACAGTCTTTGAGGCTTCCCTTTCGGCGTAAGTTTTCCTTTTTCAATGGCTCAAAGATGCTCCATGATGTCAAAATATTTAGACCCGGGGAGCGCCATTCGATTAGTTTTATTCCACTATCCCAAAACCACGATTTGACAAATTTTTCGATATGTTTCGGATCGTTAATCTGCATGAAAAAATCGAGTCCGATTATATTACGAGTCTTCCAGAATATCAATATAATCTTTAGCATGTATTATCGAATCATCGATCCGAAGTACACGCAGCACATTTCCGCGAAAGCAACCCCAAGCCATCAGTGAACCAACTCCAATTATCAATTAACAATCATTATTTAGGCATATGTTGCGATCCTGTATACCAACTTGTTTGTCGGTCCATGTCCATGAGATCCTATCTGATCCTATTCGATTAGTTTTGGTTTTATCGGACCAACTAACTTTGTTCAAATCATCAATGGTGAAATGTTACCCGTTATTTCTCACGGATCTTCGTCCTGTCTTGTCACTGATACCAACTCCATGGACCTCTCTAATGACTTTATTAGTTTCCACTACGGTATTTATTGCTACTCCAACAATAGATCGCTGACAATTCGTACAATAGTTGGAGACACCATTAAATTTTTTTTTATTTTATTTTATTGAAAAATCCAAGAGACATTTTATATTTTTTCCTGATTTCTCGTTAAAAAACACAATTATTTATCATTTTCCATTGTATTGTTAAGATTTAATTGCATTATCCTTTAATAATAATAATAATAATAATTTTTCATCACGTTTTACTTCAAAACAGAATTTGAAGTTTTCCCCATTATAAAGCAAAAATAAATACCTTTCTCGTATTAAAATTGAAATTGAAGCCCAAAGTATGCACAAAGTCTTACAGTGAACAAAACTATTCACACGCTCCTTCTGTTTGCTTCGGTTCAAAGAAATAATAAAGGATTAACTTACTACGCTTAACGATTTAGAACCAAATAATATTACCAGACTGATGTCAAATTGACGAAAAAGATGTGAACTTAAATTACTTATATTCGTGAACAGTTTTGTCCCTTACTGTATTTATAATTATATGAAATTTTTAAAGATCTAGAATCATAAATGATAGTTTTAAAAATAATTGCATTGATTGAAATCGCTTAAGTGCACTTAAGAAAATAACTTGAGTTGCATTTAGCAATGCAAAGATAACGATATTAAGTTATACAATTCAAAGGTTCCCACCCGGAAATCAAGCTGGCGCAGAACAATCTAATTTGTTTACTAATATAATACGCCTTATATATATATATATATATATGTATATTAAGTAAATATGTACAGCAGCTTATATGTATGGTTTAAATAATTTCGTCACATGCCATAATTTTGATGAAATGGACATAACAACATAAGTGTCATTTGAACTTAAAGTTATAGAATATTACTGAGACGGAGGATTCTTCCAAGTGTTATGATGAATGGAAAAATAGCAAGCACAATACTTACTTACATACTTTGAAGCAGATGAAATTCACCTTTCAATTTGATCACAGAAGAATGTAACTACAAAATAGAAAAAATACAAGGTCTGCCGCAAAAGAAACAGAACTTTTTAAATATAACTGTGGCGCCACCTATTGGTGGGTATATGAAATAAAAAGTTTGATCTCTTGTTGACATTTCGTAAAAATTTTAAGACAATTGGATAACTACAATCGATGTTATCGATCAAAAAGTGACAGCAGCATTTGGTCATCGGTCGTAAAATGCATTTTGAACAAAGAGCAAATATTAAATTTTATTTTAAACTTGGGAAAACGTTTACTGAAAGATTTCAAATGATGAAAAAGTTTATGGTGATCAGTGCATATCCCGTAGTTATGTGCATGAGTGGTTTAAGCGATTCCAAGAAAGTCGTGAGGACCTCTGTGACGATCAGAAGTCGGGCCAAAAAAGTCGTATTCAGAAGTCAAAATAAAGACAATGCTGATTTGTTTTTACGATTGCGAGGGTATTGTACACCGAGAGTTCGTCCCACCTGGCCAAACGATTAATGCGGTGTTTTACCTTGGTGTTATGAAGCGTCTTTTGTCACGCATTCGTCGTGCTCGACCACAATACCGTGAGGCAGGGTCCTGGCGCCTGTTGCACGATAATGCGCCGTGTCATCGGTCGCCTCTTGTCACTGATTTTTTGACTAAAAACTCCATATTAACCATTAATCACTCACCCTACTCACCTGATCTGGCACCCTGTGATTTCTACCTATTTGGAAAACTTCATTTGCCCATGAAAGAACACTGGTTTTAGGACATTTCAGCTATACAAAAGGCGACGACCGATATTCTCAAGAGCATTCCGAAAAATGACCTTAAACACTCATTTAAAATGCTAATTGACCGGGCTAAACGCTGTATCGAAGCACAAGGAAACTACTTTGAATAAATAATATAACTTTTGAAAAATATTAATTTTTTGTTGTTTTTTTTAACAGTCCTGTTTCTTTTGCGACAGACCTTGTATAGTAATATAGAAACATATAGTATTACAGTGGCGAAGCCTACATTTCCAAACTAGTGATTCTCGGTTATGTTAAGCAGTCTTTGGAACAATGATTGATAGTGCCCACCAGTGACGTTGACGAATATTCTTTTTGAAATTTATCCCTTTGTTATTATTGATATTTCAAAATCCCTGTCTTAGAAATAGACTTTAAAATCCGAAAATCTGCATTTATGACAATAAAATCCGCTCGAAAGATTGTGATACAAAAAGTATCTGTTCGGATCGTATTTTGTTAGGTAGAAACTTAACCTGCTTTCTTCATATTTCTTGTGAAGTGTAAGATAAACTTTCATTTTCAACGTATAGCCAGAAGAACTGCCATTTTTAAAGATTAATTAATACTCTCCCAAGATTAGTAAAAAAAACTCTTTGGAACATTTACACAAACTCTTTTCGACGATCCCACGTCGAACCATTTAACCGTGGATTATCAATTACAGGACAGTCTCCTCTGAATAGACTTTACTACTGTCTGAAAGTGACAGAAATTGATATTGAAAACTAAAACTTTTCTCATCTAAATTCTCATTTTACTTCGAATCTTTTAAACCAGCCGAAAAGCGACATTTTGTTGGCGAGTGTAAAGTGTATGTAAACAATGGAGGTCGATGCCTGGATAGACAGCAACGAAGTTGGCTAATAACTATGCCGGTAGAGAATTCTCGAACCAATAAGAGTACACTAACGATCACATAATAAGAGTACACTAACGATCACATAAGAGTGCAAAGAGAAAAAACTGGTTTTAACATTCATGCGCTTGACTCACATATAGACTAGTGTAGAAGACTTTGAAAATGACAAAGCAAAATTCATAAAAAGTCTACCTATTATTTCGTAGTGGCAGCAGTAAACAAGCAGTTTAACTTTAAGCTTTTTAGCTGGTGTTTTCTAATAAAATGCCATCATGAGGAAAAGATTTTAGCTATCATAAGGCCTACTCACATTTTAACAATAACTGGAATTTTGACTTGAGATATTATGATTGAAAATTAGAGTTTTACCGTTTTTAGTGGGGTTCAACCAACCGTGATCTTTTTTCCTTTCAAAAATTTTATACTCTGGTCTAATGTGAATATATACATTTATTTATTTACATACACTACATATATTCGTACATATTTGGGCAATACTGCGGAACTTTATAAAAGTTGTAAAAAACAAACCGTACATATAGATACACACATACACAAGTGTACATATTTATTGGCCCTCCAAGAATTTTTTCATTTCCAAACAACCTTCTTGATTCTCTTTGAAGCCAGGTGTGACCGCTCGCATGTTCTCATACCACTTTTGGATGTGTGCATACTTTCTTACATTGACGTTGAAGTTTTTCAGACATTGAGCCACGTCTATGGTGCTAATTGTGGCCAAAAGTGCCAAATCAGCCAAAGTCAGCGTCTCGCCAATCACGAAGTTGTTCCCCGCCAACAAGGTGTTGAATAATTCCAACTGTGTTTCCAGCTGCTTGCGCTGCTCCGGATCGAATGGGGTCTTGGACATGACAGGCTTATAAAAGTACTTGCCGAATGTTAAAGCGAGATTCATGTCGAAGTACAAACGCTGATTGATGAGCGCACGCGTTTCGGGGCATTGGGAGTAGAGTGAGTCGGTCTTGGCATATTGCTCCACTAGGTAGATCATGATGGCGCGGGACTCCCAGAGCGCAAAGTCCTTGTCGACCAATGTGGGGATCGTGTGTTGCGGATTGATCTTCAGGAACTCGGGCGTAAGGTGCTCACCAGCACGCAAATCGAGAAGTATCTTGTTCAACTCAATGCCGACGCACTGAGCAGTTAGCAGCACGGCACGGCAGGGCGCAGAAGCGGGCATATAATAGAAATCCATGCTGAAGCGGAACGAGAAAAAGCGGCTTTAAGCACAAAGTAGTAGACAACAAGCGTGTATTTACATATAATGTATGGTCACTTTGGCGTAAACATTAGCCAGATGTTTATATTTAATTGCTATAATCACTATTCTGATTGCAGTTGTTGTTGGCACGACGAAGCACTGTCGTTTCGCTTTGACATACCTGTTTGGAATTTATTTTTTTTGTTTTTGTTTTTTGTTTTTTTGTTTTACTACTCCTCCGTTAAAACTGCTTATATTCGTAAAAGCAACTTCACAGCTGTTCAACGCTCAACTGAATTCTTGCTCATGACTGTGTGTCTATTTAAGTAAATTTCGATGAAAAGGTAAAAACATTTGTTTCTTTGGAGATGCCATACACGCTAACCTGCACTTAACTTTTATTCTCATAACAACAATGTGGGGAGCGTGAAGCGCTGAGAGCAACGAAAACAATACCTTCGAAACACACAAAAAAAGAAGCAGTAACATTGTTTTAAAGCTCATAGATTGAGTTTTCTTTTGAAGTGCATTTCGGTATTGTACGCTTACGCGAACGCACACTCCAAACAAATGTGAATGACTAACACGAAGAGCTGGCTGCGAGTTGCTATAGAACTGCGTAAAATCGCAACGGTATCGGGCGATTTTTGAATAGTGAATATCAGATTCTGGAGGAAAAGTGACCCGAACTCCGGTGCCATAACAGATATAGTGAAAATATCTGAAGATTCACGAGTATTTTGGGTATGAGAAAGCTCTGTGCAAAGTAACAGTCATTTTACTCCGAAATCCAATCGACAGTCATCCCAGCTCCAAAACTTCGGCTGGCAAGGTTATCCATGAATTGGGCTTGGAATTGCTTCCGAATCCACCGTATTCAGATCTGACCCCAGCGACTATTTCTTGTTCTCACATCTCAAAAGAAAGTTTTCGTCGAATAAAGAGGTGACCGCCGAAACTGAGGCCTTTTGAAGCAAAGGACAAATGATATCGACAAGTTGGAGGGTCGCTGCAATTAGCGTATCACCCTCGAAGGGAACTATGTTGAATAAAAAAAAACGAATTTCGCCGAAAAAGGTTTCGCTAAGGTAGGCCTGGGACTTTTCAATTGACCTGTTACATAATCAACTTAAACTGAAAGACCCATATTTCTCCATTAAAAAAAAATAGTTATAACAATTTATTTAGCTTTCAATACAGAAAACCTGGCCGAACCCTTTTATTTCACAAAGTATTGTTTGATTGCCAAAATATTATCCAAGTTCTGTTGATAACCTGGAGCAACATTCTTCATGCTCTCGTACCACTTCTCAATATTAGAGTACTGTTTTATGTTGACTTCGAATCCCGGTAATGTCGAAAACACATCCAAAGTGGTCACTGTAGCCAATAGTGACAGATCGGCCAACGTCAGTGTACCACCAACTGCAAACTCATTACCACCCAAAAGAGTATTAAATAACTCCAACTGTTTCTTCAACTTTTCTAATATTTCTGGATCGTAAGGCGATTTCTTAAGAATGGCACACGAACAATAGCTCCAAAATACGGAGTAAAGTTCCACATCGAAGTAGAGTCGTTGATTGATGAGTCCGCGCTTTTGAGGGCACGCTGGGTAGAGGGCATCTGATGTAGCATGTTGTTCCACCAAATAGATCATGATGACATGCGAATCCCATACAGAAAATCCGTTATCCACCAAAGTTGGAACAGTGTGCTGCGGGTTGATCTTAATATATTCGGGCGTTAGGTGCTCACCCTTGCGTAAGTCCACCGGAATTTTGTTTAACTCAACGCCAATTGCTTGCGCTGTCATGAGTACCGCGCGGCAGGGGCCTGATGCTGGACTGTAGTAAAAATCCATTTCACTGATAATCTGCAAAAGAAAAGAAAACTTCTTGTTAAGTGGGCCAAACATAAATAAAATACAGTTGAAATATAAATATATACAATTGTTAGTGAAAAAGATTCTTTCATTGTCGAAAACCCACCACAAATAACAACAAGGGTTCGGTGCAGTATCT
>JBAWJQ010004653.1:0-117632 GCA_037783105.1 Bactrocera zonata | reverse complement strand
GAGTTCTGTGTAAGCCTATGTAAAAAGTGTTTTATTATAGCTGCCGTACATTAGACTCAAATTCTTGCGAGGAAAATTTCATTATCTGACAAGATATCTTCATGACGCTATTTTCGAATATATTGTTTAGATTTATAGCATAAGTATATTATTAGGTTGTTAAATATCTCCCTTCCGCCTTTTTGTTTTTTGAATTTCGCGGCTATGTATAAAGCGTTACAAAGTTTTCCTTCGTTAAAGGCAAATCCGCTAGAGAAACGTTCCGTGAGATTAATGTTGTTTTGTGGGATGGTACTCTATCTCTTCGAACTGCGGACGAATGGTTTCGACGATTCAGAGCGGGTGAAAACGACACCATGGATAAGTCACCCGGCGGAAGATCTGTGACGACGAATACCGATCAAATCATGGAAAATATCGTGTTAGACCGGCATTTGGCATCTCGTGACGTCGCCGAGAAGATGGAAGTTAGTCACCAAACCATTTTAAACCATCTGCAAAAGGCTGGATACATGAAAAAAGATTGACTCTACTGCGAACAACTGGACCGCTTGAAGCAGGCGATCGATCAGAAGCGTCCAGAATTGGCCAACAGGAAGGGTGCAGTGTTCCACCAGGACAACGCCACACACTTCGTTGATGGCTCGTCAGAAGTAACGGGAGCTCGGATGGCAAGTTTTATCACATCCATCATATAGTCCGGACATAACGTCAAGTGATTACCACCTGTTCCTGTCCATGGCGAACGCCCTTATTGGTGTAAAATTGAACTAAAAAGAGGCTTGTGAAAAGCGGCTGTCCCAGTTCTTCGCAAATAAAGAAGGAGCATTGAACAAAGAGCAAAAAGGCGGAAGGGTGACATTTGACAACCTAATATGTAAGTACTAGATTGGAATTTGAAGAAAGTACTGCGACGCTTGGTCTATTGTACCATTATACCACAAAAGTGCATCTGTGAAGGGTATTATAACTTCGGTATTATAACTTTTCTTACTATTATAGTTTGTTTATTGTAAATATATTTTTTTGTGTCCGACTATATTTCAATACTGTCATTGCATCATAATATTTTTCGGCTATTTATTTATTTTTTATTTGTCTTTTGTTTCATAGCATAAATGGATTTAGGGTGCGGTAATGGAAAGAAAAATAAAAGGGTATTTTGTACAAAAGCCTTGACGATCGAACGAACAGCTTGAACATAGTTATATAAATAACTCTTCCATTAACAATTTTTTTCGAGTAGAAAAATAATGACATTGACCAGGAAGAAGGCGCATCATTTCTTTTAAATTCTGAAACTTTTCATATGAGGGAGACAGCATCACCCATTCCTCTAAACTTTCTGTTGCGGAAATAAAAAAAATGTCTTATTAACCATGAAAAAGTTATTAACATTTGGAACGTTAAACTAAAGAGTAAGTATTTCTTGGTTGCTCCAGAAAAAGCAAGAAGCCGATCATTCTCGGGAAAAAGTGCCCTACCGGTAATAGTAATAATAATTTTGAGGATATGATTAAGATATATAAAACATTTTAGCAAGCTTAGCCTCTAACCGAGCCCATACAATACTAATACAACTGTGGGCAAAACAAAGTAAGACTTTTTGAGTTAAATATCCAGCGAAAACCCATACGTCGAAATATTTTTTTACTAGGTTGGTATAACTGCCAGTGGCATCTGTGTCAAAGAAAAAAATTTTCAAAGAACGCGTTGACGACGAATCACGTCCAGTACGGCCATCAACATCAACTGCTGACCAACAGATCAGTAACACAAAAGAATTGATGCTTGAGAATCAACGACTAAATATCAAAGATCTTACTGGCATCGTTGGAATATCGGAAGGATCAATAGAACCCATTTCGAAAGATCAACATCGAGTTAACGTCTGTGAAACAATGCTTTTCGACTACCAGGATGTCATGAAACGTATTATTACGGGCGATGAGTCTTGGATCTCTGCTTACGACTCAGAAACACATACCAATTGGCCGAATATTTTAGCAAAGGTGAGTTGAAGCCGAAAAAGTACGTCAAAGAAGGTGAAAAATCAACGTTATGTTGACAGTTTTCTTCGATTATCGAGGTGTGGTGCACTCTGAATTTCTTCCGACCGGCCAAGCTGTCAACAAGGAATACTAAGGAGTGTGACTGTGATCGTGTAACTTCTGACTATTTGGCAAACTTAACCAAAACGGTTTCCCCCGTCTTGAGTATTTGAAAAAAAAAATTTAATTATGAACAAAGTCTCACTATTTTTGCTCATAGTAGTATGTATGTACGTCATACCGTCGTCCATGTATTATACCGTTTATTCACAACTGTGCAAATTGCCGTAATCAATGAGTGGCAAATGAAGACATGATTTAAGGCGTTGCTTGACCACAGTGAAACATCATTAACTATAACCAAATTTTTTATATTATTTCAGAAGGTAAAGTATAAAACTCTAATAAAGCAAAAGACATTTTCAATGCTATTCTATTATTCCTTCCATTACGATCAATTTACTTGTACAACAAGCAGCAGTTAAATATTTGAGTTTGCAAAGAAATTTGTAAATATTGAAGAATTCTCTATGAAGCCTAAAGTTTCTTCAAATTCGCCATCTGGATTCCTATTAAGCATGGTTTACTGTGTCTGTAAGCCACGCTCATATGCAAAACTGGCTACTTTTTATGCGTAATCTTTCTATTATTTGTTTATGCCTTAATGATTTGAGCACCGACATAAAGCTTCGATTTGCAAATTGTGTGGAGAAAACAGCCTCTTTTTTGTTGTTTTCTCCATTAAGGTGCAGACTTGGCAAAAGCCAATAAAAGCGAGACTCATAAAGCAAGCAGCAAATAGCAAATTTACGGTAAAATCGCGGTCATGCCAAGTGTTGGCTGCAGAAGAAAGCAGCAGCTAACAGCGCACAGCCTCCTCATCTTTCACGGCGGCCGGACAACAAGAATGAGAATGAAAGGCACAAACAAGTTTTGCAACGAGAAATTTTGCGGCCTCTATAGCAGAATCGCTACTTCGACAAACACTCGCCCGCCGATATTCACACCTACTTGGTGATGTATGTTAGTATTTGTATAAAATGAAATTTCCAGTTTGAAAAAAGCAAAGAAGCTTTTACAAATTTCAATGTTTCTTTTCGCGGGTTATTGGCAGTTGGGAGAAACTTTGAAGATTTTTAGATAGTTTACGCTAAATTTCAAACAATATGTAAATTTTTGGCTTGCTTCGTTTCAAAAGCCACTTGAAATTTTTTCGGTTTACTATTATGTTAGTATGTAGCAAACTCGTAATTCCAAATTATTCTTTTTTTCTTTTGCTTAAGTTATTGTGTATTCCTCCTTTGCGATTGATTAGATTTGTTTTTATTTATTTCACTGTTTTGCGCGAATCTTTTGCGCATGCGTCACCAAATCACTATTTGGCCAGTTTAAACTCGATTTTGAACGCGCGGCTATTGATTTATGCAAATTGCTTTGAATATATTATTTCACTGCTATATTCTGAGTAGAAAAGTTTATTTCAAAACAAAATTAATTTTCAATACCAGACACTGTCTCGCTTCTCTTATTTTTTTATATAGAAAACATTTTCACATTTAGTTGTTGGTGTTGTTGTTTTGTGCAAAAACTTGATTTGCCTGACCGTCGTTTCGATTCTTCATTTTTTGTTTGTTTACTCTTACATATTTCAAGATTTTTACCTGCTTCCACAAACACACACACACTATACGATTTATGTCCACACTTTTGTTGTTTGTTTTTTTTTTTTTTTGCTTCTTTTGTGTTTGCACTTCGCGCATCGATCACGAAAAGCACGTCCGCACGCCACGACTCATTCTCAAGCAATGTTGGTTACGCATTCGTGCCTCTTGCCTTAATACTCGCGCAAGACCGCTGCCAAGGTGCTCTACGGTGTGGTGAATTTCATGCACAAGAAGTTGATCTTTAAGCTGAGAAATACTGGTTTCAAGGTGCAAAATGTTTGTGTTTTGATAAGAAATACAAATCGGCGAGATTTTTAGTCATTATTTATGGTGCGACGAGCGTCTTGTCTTCAAGTAACATATGATGTTAATTAGTCCAGTGAAATATATAAAAAAATCATAAGATTTACTATCAGTCTTTTGATTTAGGAACAGACTCAAGTGTGGTCACAAAATAATTTAATTTCCAAAGGATTAATTAAGTTTCATTCTGTTTACGGATAAGCAAATATAATTAGCAATAATTTAAGACGCAGGGTGTTAATGAGGCTCCCCACTGTTCCATATGAAAGCAATATTCAGCATAATCATATTTCTGTAAATAGCTCTGACCATTTCTTAGCTGAAATGAACTACCCTAATAACCTAATATCTCACCGTTGTACTAACCAACTTCGCACCACACAAACCAGTATTTCTGTTGAGCTCAAATATCTCTTGACTTTTTCAATACTCATAAACATATTGTTTAGAATGAGCGTGTAAAGCAAATTGGCAGAAAACACGAGTTTGTATTTCAGTCTCATTCTGCTTTCAGTCTTTTCTTCATCGTAGTTTGATAACAATCAAATTAACCAACCATACTTTTAGGCGTAAGCACCAGCCCCAGCCTTTGTTTTGTTGTGGCAGAGAAATTTTTGTTTGATATCTGAATGAGATACAGTTAAGTGGACGAAGGTGATCTAAATATCATCAGTTTTATATTTTTAATTTAAGGCAGCATAGGTTATAACAGCGTTATTTCAATTGAAGTAATAGAAAGACATACTACATAAACCCCCACCTTTAAGAAATAATAAGACAGCAAAAAATAGTAAGAAAATCCTCAAAACAGTTGTTAAAGTCGATTCCCGGAATCGCCTTCAATGCGCGTAGCGATTCACGCTTAATGTCTCAAAACGGTTTCCCCGGAGGGCAACTCGTTTGAGTTCGGTGAATAGCCAGCAGTCACACGAAGCTAAATCAGGTGAATACGGAGATTGCGGTATAATATTGATTGAAAGTTTGGTGAAAAACTCATGAAGAATCAATGTAGTATGGAACGGTGTATTATCGTGGAGCTAAAATCAAGAGTTATCGTCCTAACTCCCATCCTTTTTTTACGAATAGCTTCACGTAAACGACGCACAACACTCAAATAATATTCCTTGTTGTCAGTTACGTTACATACGGTTTTTGACCTGCTTTCAAATAGTTTTTCTAACTTCGGCTCTCCTTTGCCACGATATTCGGCTGATTGATCGTGTGTTTCCGGGTCTTAAGCATAGTGATTCTGGAACTAATCGTGCTTCACTTTTCTTAGGACCAAATGATCTTTCAAAATGGTTTTCACTGATCTTTTCGATATTATGATAACGATGCCAATAAGACCTCTGACTCTGACCAATTTCCCCATTTTATTGACGTGTTGATCACCAAGTGATGTTGATGGCTATCATGAACGTGGTTCGTCGTCAACGCCTTCTCGAACCTCTTCGAATAATTTATACCAATCATGTACACTTGCTCGGGACAGACAATTATAACCAAAGACCTTTTTCAACTTTCTGAACGTTTTGCCACAAGAAATTTGATTCCGGACACAAAATTTAATGGAGCTTCTTTATTGAATAATTTCACTCATTGTAAAATTCGTCGAATGCATTTTATGTACCTTAGAAAGACAAGCGCATAATAAAATTATACTTCTTTTTTACTGACGTAGAAACTCTTTATGCTGTTAGAGCCAAGTTGGCAGCAGTGCGTCAGTCGTTTCTTCTTTTCCCAATGTGGCGCCAATTGGATATTCCAACGGAGTGGAGGTCTTCATCTTCCTCTGCTTCCTCCGGCGAGTACTGAGTCGAAGACTTTTAGAGCTGTCATATATCTCGTACAGCTGATCGTTCCACCGAATGTCATATTCACCGGGGCCAATGTGCAAAATCTTTCGCAGAATGGAATAATTAGGGACTTATACAGTTTGTTTTTGTTCGTCGAGAAAGGACTTTACTTCTCAATTGCCTAGTCAGCCCAAAGTAGCAACTTGTGGCAAGAGTTATTCTGCCTTGAATTTCGAGACTGACATTGTTTTTGGAGGATGGAGTCATGTGAAGAAGTTCACGCAAGTGCGGAAAGTCTCTGATCGCCATTCTCTTGGGAGTGGTCAGAAACGTTTCTTTCACATATGGCTCAAACAGCTTACGACTTCCGCTCTTAGACCAAGTATCCTCTGGGTAGCTAGAGAACATTCATTTGACGGAGAAATAAAATGAGAAGACGAAACATTCCATTCACAGAGTTGTGTGCTGGGTTTGGGACCGGCCACGTAAAAAAACCCCAAAGAAAACTAAACAACATCCTCGGACATATACTAAATACTAGTGATTATTATGATGTGACATTTGGTATTGATGTCACTGGCAGTCATACCAACTTAGAAAAAAATATTTCGACGAATTTATTTGCGCGCGGAGTTCATATTAAAAAGTCTTACTATTTTTTGCCACAGTAGTAAGGGTCACTAGTTTTCAAGCATAATACAGAGTGGACCTTTGTTAGAGGTTACGAATTTTGAATGGATGTTCAGAGTCCCTTAGTTACGCATATTGAAGACCATTGCAAAAAGTTGTTTACTTCACATTTTTATAACCTTTTTCAAAAAGATTTTGAAAAGCTTTGAATCACAAGTCTACGTCAAAACTGAGAGGCCATCAAATTGTTTAAACTTAACTATTTATTTGACGTAATTAAATAATGGAAAAATACACTTGCATTAATAACAATATAATAAATAACGAAAACAACTTCCCTTACAACTAAAGCTAACAAGTATGTGTATGTAATTTCATTCCTATTATAAAATTAAAAATTTGTTGTGATGAGTAATGATTGAAAAGCATTTCTTTCCCTACACACCCAAGCTCAGCAACAACTATATGTAAGAGGGTGCATTTATTGATTCGTATTTCTTTGCTCCGCTTTACACTTACAACGCGTCGTCGACTTGAAACTTGATCAAATCCTCCACTGGAAAGCGGAAGAGTGAGGCAGCTTGAGCCTCGGACGCCAACTGCTCGACACTCGCCGAATCGCTGCGACGTTGGAAGCTGCTGTGTGCTGCGATGCGATCGTACTGAGTAGCATTCTCCGCCGCGTCCAGCTTGTTGCTAACCAAAGCCTCGGCATGTGGCAGATCGGTGACCTCTTCGGCCACAATCGGATGTTCAAAGTCGACGAGAGCCTCCGGCTCAGAGCTGTCACTGCGCGAAATTTGCTGTTCCGGTGAATTTGTTGAATTCGTGTTACGCGACTGTTGGCGAGGCTCAATCGGTGACAGAGACTCTCCTTCCTCCATAATTATATTCCGATTTATATTTTGCGGTGGATTATAAAATGGGTTATTGGATGTGGGCGCCGGTAATGCTGGTAGTGTATTTTGTTTTTGTTTGGGGAAAAGATTGAGATGAACCATTATTTCATTCTGATTACCTTTAAAGCCATTCGACGGACCGCTGCCACTCAGGCCAGCGGGACTAGACATGTGAGGTGACATGTCGACCGGCATGAAGGGTGTTTGGAATTGTGACTTTGAAACTTGGTCAGGAAAACTAATTTGCATATTATTCGCTTGCGGCATGTGAGGTGCTAGGTGGGGTTGTGCAGACGAAGGGAATCGGAACGGAGCAAAAGCTGGTTGTTCATATGCGTGGTTGAAGCCATAGGCGGCCGTAGATGGGATCACAGGGATGGAGTAGTGGTCGAGAAACGGATTGCGAACCGCATTTGGTCTGCGAGTTGATGAAGACACTTTCACTTCATCATACGTGAAAGCAGAGGGCTTAAAATCTCTAGTGGGCGGTAACATCGGGTAGATATCAAGGTTGACTTTGAGGGGTACTCGTGTCATTTTCGCACGCTGCGCGTCACTGAGCTCCAACAGTGGCTGATAGCCAACCATGTACGGATCTGTGGCGAAAGGACGCTGATTGCTGAATTGCTGTAACATCATATTTGTATTTGAGTTCAACGGTTTTTGTTTGTTCTTCTTTTTATTTTTCGAAAGGTTGCTCTGAAGTTGCAGGGCCAGCAGATTAATGTCGTTCGGTGAACGTGGTTTGAAGGGATAAATCTGATCCATAGCAATGCGCTGCTGATACGGCGCATGTGGCATCATAGTCATGATTGGTGGCGGAAAAGGTTTCATCATTTGCATATTCACCGGTATCGGCATGGGTATACTGAATTGCATTTGCTTCTTATTCCGTTTGCCGCGGAAGAAATTGGCGATGCCACTCGACTTGAGATTCCTCAATGAGCCCGCAATATGTAGGCCAGTGGGCATCATCACCATCGGTGGCACTTTACTCGGTCCACCACCCAACTGCAATTGATGCAGTATGTCTTGTATGTTTCGCACATCACCGCGCTCCTCCTCAGCCTTCTTGAACTCTTGCGGCAATGGACCTTCATGTGGAAAGTGGAAGGGCTTAGGCTTTTCCTCGTTTGCAAACGTCGAATTAATCGGTATATCAATGTACTGCCGCCTGCTAAGCAACATCGATGGTTGACGTGAGGTGAGACGCGGTGGGCGCGGTATCTGGTCACGCAGATCACTTCGCACCGGTGTCATTGTCGATGAACGCCGTGGCAATTGTTCGTACAGATGCATGGACTGCCGCTGACGTGCGGCTCCAACATTCGCGGTTGGGCGATAATCACTGTCAAAGCCGCTGAGCCGTCCCTCACCACCACCCATACCGAATGCATCGCCGCCACCGCTGGCTGTGGCGCCCACGAACGGCAACGGTTGTGGTCGTCTCGCTTTCGTGCGCCATGTTCCATAAATCGGCTGTTCATACACCGAACTGCCGCCACCAGCAGCCTCACCACCAACGCCAAAATCGGCACGCTCTAGTAAATAAGCCGTTTCGGTGCTCTTGCTAGCATGCAACTTTTCCTCTTGCTCATGTTGAATTTGTTGCTGTTGGTATTGTTGCAGTTGTTGCTGTTGTTGTAAGTGCGCCTGTGCGCGCATCTCCTCCAAGCCGTCCACTTTGATGTGATTTGGTGTTCTCAGCGGTCGCGTACGAGGCTGCAGCGCATGTGTTGCTGGCAACTCGGTGCGCAGCTGCACCTCCTGACCATCGATCTGCACCACAGTGGGCAATGTTGTGTCGCCGCTTGTTGGATTGTAGCTCTGTATGTTGCGCGTGCGCAACGCTGCGGTTTGATTTTGATAATATTCAGCAGTGGATGCGACCTTCACTATCATCAGGGACATCTGTGGAAAAAAAAGAAGGAACAAGGTTTCTTAAGGTTAACTGTTGCTGTTTTATTGTTATGTGCCTTCAAAGGTCTCCAATCGAAATTGCTGAAAGGGCGTATAAAGAGTGTAAGTAAACACCAGATAACTGAGGAGCGTGACACTAGATGTCGCAATTATTGAATTAGAAATGAACGTACCCCATTTTCTTTATTATTGGAATGGAAATAAAATTAAATACGACCAAAAACCCAAATTTTTCTATCTCTTTTTTCCAAAATTCTAATAGCCCGATAATTCTACTGCAGAAGAGGCTCCCATTCATGGTAACCCTGTCTTTATACTAGTAGGGTTTTTTTCGAATGACCTTCGTATGTAATGGTAGCCCCATTGGAACCACAAACTCCAATAATAAGCTTCCCTATAACTGTAGTTTATGGTAGTCGAAAAAGTATTTTTATATTTTGTTAATAGATTTTTTTGATTAGAAATACGAAAAGACTTTTTCGACTCCCCAATAATATGGTATTTTTATCTAATTTCTAAAGTAAAATATATAACTGACCAAATTTGGTATATTATTGACTATGCGTATATTTAGATTTCTTATGTGAGAAAATACTTTCTCAATTAAAAATGAATTTACTTACAAATATAATGCACATCAGTAACATGCCGACAATCCAAGTGAAAAGGCCCACGTTCACAAAATTACGCTGCTTCAGCAATTCCTCTTTGAAAGTATCCAATTTCGCATACGGTATCAGATCCTTCAGAAACATTTTCTACATGTGAAAACACTATGTCTCGAATATCCTTGCTGGCTGCCTCCTACTTCGAATCAACTCCTTAAGGTCCACTTAAGATTGGCTCGGCGCGTTTGTAATTCTCAGTCCAAATTGAACGACTTCTGACACATTGCGCACACAAAACATAACTGTGTGGAAAATCGCAGCGAAAAAGCATAAAGACCGCGGCGATTAAAAGGAAAGTTCCACCGAAACGGCGGCGCGCGCCAACACGCATCTAAGCACACGTAAGCTGGTGTGGGTGTGAATGTGTGTGTGTGACTGCAATCAAACTGTAATTGAAAATTCACGGAGGAAAATGTTAGTGGCAGGTGTTGTTGTGATGTAGTTAAGTACCATCACACTTGTTCACATGTGATATATGTATGTATGTATGTAGACACTTGGATTCACAAAATGTTTTCATGATTAATCCCAATCAACGAATGCAATAATTATTCGTACAAGTAAATACTTAATTCAGAGCAAACGGCGCAAAATGAAAATGAAAAAGCATTGTTACTGTGCGCACCTGCCATAGTAAAAGATAACGCGGAGCAAACAAAATTAGAAACCGTAAAATTGCAGAAAAGCCCATTGGCACCAGCTTCTTCAAATGCGGTTTGTGTTCGTTAGCTGTTTACTTACATCTAGCAGTGAAAATGGTGCACTTGAGTCACTGACGCATTAGGTTATTTCAAAAGTGATCGACTAGAAGGGCTCAACAAATTAATTGAGTCTATGCTAAGCGAAGTTCCGAACCCGGGTTCAGAATAAAGTTCTGTTTGTGAATTCACAGTGGACTTTGGCAGAATTTTGTCATCCGAAAATTTTCGATTTTCGCATTATAATTACTACTGTCATATAGCATTGATCTAAACCTTCCAAAAACCATCAAACTTATAGAACTTGGTCGAACATATGACAGCAGTAGAAGGGAAAAATGTTGCATAAGTGTTTCAGCTAAAGGAAACGGCAACTTTTATCGATTAATTTCAAATTCATGACTTCTTCATTGGCATTTAACTTCTATCACCATTCGATTAACTGACATGTGACAAATTTCCCGTTTATAGATAACAGTGAATGCTAATCACCAAAACTACTGGCAAACTCTTGCTGAAAGACACCGGATGTAGGTACTTGTGGGTTGAAGTGTACGACTGTCATAGAAAACTGATAGGGCACACCTTAATGCAGCGTGTTCCAGCATACCTATATAAGTCTATAGATATATATACTTTACAGCGATTAAACTGAGAAACAAACATATATGCATACTTTTGCCTTTTTAACGAAAATTAAATATTTATCTGAAAATTGTTGTAATATTTCAACTAAAATTAATTTTCAACGGATTTCCTCTGAACAGCAATTACAAAATATTGTAAATTACTAATTATTACTATTGCAATTAAAAACTGGGATATTATCACAAAATAAGCTTGCCGGAACTAAAGAAAAACTTTGCTTCCTCCCCTCAAACTATAGTTAGAGATTATGTTTTTAAACGTTGCAATGAAATATCGTTTAGCAACTAATTATTGAAACGTTGCTCCTAAAATGGCGATATGAGTTCAAATTATTTGAGTCTATGCTAAGCTAAGTTCCAAACCGCGTTCATAATAATCGGTTTATAAATTTACTTACAGTGCTTTCCTTCCAAATCAGCCTAAAGTATTTTCAAAAAATACATCTCCAACACAAATAACCTTGTGTTATTTTAGAATACATCTTTAAAGCGACCATCAAAACACTTTTCGTCATCAAACGAAACGACGTAACAAAGCACATACCCCACTGAGACTTCGTTATAGTAACTAGGCTTTCCGAAATAACAGCAACAACAGCTTGAAATCAATACGGCACTTTTACAAAAATATTTAGGTACATACATAATTTATTGATTTCAATAAACTCTTTCATACAATGACATTTTTCCCTACAAAAACGGTAAAAAATTTCATCCGAAATACAAAAACAAAATCGTGGATATTTTTTTTTCAATTAAAATAAGTATTTCTAATTGTAAGAGTATTTTTAAGTATAAAACAAAAAGGAAAAACATTTGAAATTTTTGCTACAGCTCTTTTGGAGTCGAAAGCAAAAATAACGTTCTCATATTGTATTGACTAGATGAATCTAGCCCTAGTTTGCTTGTTGGTACCACATCGCTAGATTGTCAGCTTTCGGCGTTAATGAGCTTCACCACTTTTTAAATAAACTTTTAAAACTCGCAGGCTATCTTTCTTAAAATAAAATTGAGTAAATCAACTGTTACAGTTGACACCTAAAACTCGAAAGGAATGCTTGGCACGGGGTATTTGTAGCCATCATCCTTGGGTGTTGGCTGAGGCTTTGGTGGTGGTGGACGAGTCACAGGTGGGGGTGGTGGACGGGTAGTCTTCGGTGCTGGTGGACGAGTCACTGGTGGTGGTGGACGAGTTGTTGGTTTTGGTGCTGGTGGTTGAGGTTTGTTTGTGGGTGGCAAGTAAGTTGGTGGTGGTCTCGTCACTGGAGGTGGAGGACGGGTTGTCTTCGGTGCTGGTGGACGAGTCACTGGTGGTGGTGGACGAGTTGTTGGTTTTGGTGCTGGTGGTTGTGGTTTGTTGGTGGGTGGCAAGTAAGTTGGTGGTGGTCTCGTCACTGGAGGTGGAGGACGGGTTGTCTTCGGTGCTGGTGGACGAGTCACTGGTGGTGGTGGACGAGTTGTTGGTTTTGGTGCTGGTGGTTGAGGTTTGTTGGTGGGTGGCAAGTAAGTTGGTGGTGGTCTCGTCACTGGAGGTGGAGGACGGGTTGTCTTCGGTGCTGGTGGACGAGTCACTGGTGGTGGTGGACGAGTTGTTGGTTTTGGTGCTGGTGGTTGAGGTTTGTTGGTTGGTGGCAAGTAAGTTGGTGGTGGTCTCGTCACTGGTGGAGGAGGACGGGTTGTCTTCGGTGCTGGTGGACGAGTCACTGGTGGTGGTGGTGGACGAGTAGTTGGTTTTGGTGCTGGTGGTTGTGGTTTGTTGGTGGGTGGCAAGTATGTTGGTCCTGGTGTAGTTCTTGGTGGTGGGGGACGAGTGACTGGTGGTGGTGGACGAGTTGTTGGTTTAGGTGCTGGTGGTTGTGGTTTATTGGTTGGTGGCAAGTAAGTTGGTGGTGGCTTCGTCACTGGTGGTGGAGGACGAGTTGTCTTCGGTGCTGGTGGACGAGTCACTGGTGGTGGTGGACGAGTAGTTGGTTTTGGTGCTGGTGGTTGTGGTTTATTGGTTGGTGGCAAGTAAGTTGGTGGTGGCTTCGTCACTGGGGGTGGAGGACGAGTTGTCTTCGGTGCTGGTGGACGAGTCACTGGTGGTGGTGGTGGACGAGTTGTTGGTTTTGGTGCTGGTGGTTGTGGTTTGTTGGTGGGTGGCAAGTATGTTGGTCCTGGTGTAGTTCTCGGTGGTGGGGGACGAGTGACTGGTGGTGGTGGTGGACGAGTTGTCTTCGGTGCTGGTGGACGAGTCACTGGTGGTGGTGGTGGACGTGTTGTTGGCTTAGGTGCTGGTGGTTGTGGTTTGTTAGTTGGTGGCAAGTAAGTTGGTGGTGGCTTAGTCACAGGAGGTGGTGGACGAGTAGTCTTCGGTGCTGGTGGACGAGTCACTGGTGGTGGTGGACGAGTTGTTGGTTTTGGTGCTGGTGGTTGAGGTTTGTTGGTGGGTGGCAAGTAAGTTGGTGGTGGCTTCGTCACTGGGGGTGGAGGACGAGTTGTCTTCGGTGCTGGTGGACGAGTCACTGGTGGTGGTGGTGGACGAGTTGTTGGTTTAGGTGCTGGTGGTTGTGGTTTGTTGGTGGGTGGCAAGTATGTTGGTCCAGGTGTAGTTCTTGGTGGTGGGGGACGAGTGACTGGTGGTGGTGGACGAGTTGTTGGCTTAGGTGCTGGTGGTTGTGGTTTATTGGTTGGTGGCAAGTAAGTTGGTGGTGGTTTCGTCACTGGGGGTGGAGGACGAGTTGTCTTCGGTGCTGGTGGACGGGTCACTGGTGGGGGTGGTGGACGAGTTGTTGGTTTTGGTGCTGGTGGTTGTGGTTTATTGGTGGGTGGCAAGTAAGTTGGTGGTGGACGAGTCACTGGTGGGGGTGGTGGACGGGTAGTTTTTGGTGCTGGTGGACGAGTCACTGGTGGTGGTGGTGGACGAGTAGTTGGTTTTGGTGCTGGTGGTTGTGGTTTATTGGTTGGTGGAGGATAGGTCAATGGATTTTCTGGTACATTGTAAACATATGTGGTACGCTCTACTGGTGGTGGACGAGTCACCGGTGGTGGAGGAGGACGAGTTGTCTTCGGTGCTGGTGGACGAGTCACTGGTGGTGGTGGTGGACGAGTTGTTGGCTTAGGTGCCGGTGGCTGTGGTTTGTTTGTGGGTGGCAAGTAAGTTGGTGGTGGACGCGTCACCGGTGGGGGTGGTGGACGAGTTGTCTTCGGTGCTGGTGGACGAGTCACTGGTGGTGGTGGTGGACGTGTTGTTGGCTTAGGTGCCGGAGGCTGTGGTTTGTTTGTGGGTGGCAAGTAAGTTGGTGGTGGACGTGTCACCGGTGGGGGTGGTGGACGAGTAGTCTTCGGTGCTGGTGGACGCGTCACCGGTGGTGGTGGTGGACGAGTTGTTGGCTTGGGTGCCGGAGGCTGTGGTTTGTTTGTGGGTGGCAAGTAAGTTGGTGGTGGGCGTGTCACCGGTGGTGGTGGTG
The DNA here is from genome assembly GCA_037783105.1 of Bactrocera zonata. Lineage (NCBI taxonomy): Eukaryota > Metazoa > Arthropoda > Insecta > Diptera > Tephritidae > Bactrocera > Bactrocera zonata. The sequence goes on along the minus strand of JBAWJQ010004653.1, from coordinate 102,907 downwards.
GACGAGTAGTCTTCGGTGCGGGTGGACGCGTCACCACTGGTGGTGGCCTCGTTGGCTCGGGGAATGGAATAGAGGGTGGTGGGTAATCATAACCCTGAGCGGCACGTGCCTTTCTCTGAAAAACGTAATAATTTCAATTTCAGTTCATATGAATTTCCGAATGCAATGTTTATATGTGAATATTTGTTGATGATATGTGGTAACATTTGTGTGGTTGTAAATTAGTATTACGTACCAAAAGTGTATCCGTGCTAGCATCAGCACAAAGTCCGGCGACGCAAAGCGCCAAAATAATAAAAGCGCTCCTCTGTAAGTAAAGAAATTAAAGTTTAGAATTAGGTGTGTTGAAGTCATATTTCTTTAAATTTGGCCTAATTTTCGATAGGATTTAGTATTTTTAGTTAGATTTCATTTATTTTAACTATTTATTTTATTTTGTTTTAGTTTTAGTTTTCATTTTTCTATTTTCTTTTATATTTTTATTTTAAATAATTTGTTTTTTTTAATTTAATTTAATTTAATTTTATTTTATTTTATTTTATTTTATTTTATTTTAGTTTATTTTATTTTATTTTATTTTATTTTATTTTTTTGTTTGATTTCATTGCCATTCATTTAATTATTTGCATTATTAATAAGATTACTTCAGCAGAGAGCTGCCAGCTGCCAGCTGCAACCTGCACCTGCTTCCTCTAACTGTGTGACCTTGTCGGGTGTGAATAGTATTTCACTCGCCTTAAAATCGGTTCGGTTCGTCATTCTATTGAATGAGGTATACGAAACGGTATTTGCTAGTTTCGTCCAATTTTACGAGCTAATTAAAAATGTACTTGAAATCGTGTATTTTTCTAACCTTCAATGTGACAAACACAACAAACTGACCGCAATCTACTTGCCATGCCAACAGATTCAGAACAAGCAGCGTAATTAATCAAAACTAATGAAAAGAATACAAAGACTAATTTTTTATCTGAAAAAATCTTCCCATAAAAATATTCAAGTCTTTCGAGGTAGGGCTTTCGGGGTAGGGCTTTAGCTGAAGATGGCGCAGATAGTCATCACTCATCAGCGCTGGCACTGCTTAAAGGCCTACATTATGTGTGCGGGCATTATCTGCGAATCTCTAAAACATTCAAGAAAGCTCGAGTTTTATTTTTCTCTAATTAATTTATACACGAATCCGGATCTCGATTAGCATTCGAATCTGCGGCTGCCATATTTTAGCATAAAATGTTTGCAGAGCAGAAATCTACAACAACAACAACTTCACCAGCAAGTATCGAGCAGAAAGCGAAAGAACCAGTCTTTCGGCCGCTTACGGCTGAGAAGATGCGCCAAAATTCATCTCAAACGAGGGACATTTATTTTTTTATTGCTTCTTTCTAGTTTTTTCTATTCTATTTGCATATTTTTACCGAAATGGCTTCAGTCAAACATGTCCGACTGCTTTGTATTGAAATTTTAAATATTTCAGAATATTAAATTATAGAGACGAGTTTGAGTTTTTGCCATTTTGGGGCTGAGAGTTAATTTATGTTAATTGATTGTTCTTTGTGTTAGCACAGCCAGTGCTTCAATGGATCATTGGCGACCTTGCCGGTCTTACTAACTTTTATTCGGAAAAAATTAGTTTTGCACAACAACAACATGTCTAAATATAAGTCTTGTGCTGAGCTCTGGCGAATCTACATCATTAATTATTTGCATGAACGAAAGTGAAAGGAATTAGAATATTGATTACTCGCAATTATTGCAGTGATGAGCAAACGAAATTAAATATTTCATATATTTTATACGGTTAATTGAAACTGGTTGGCACTGCTCAACAGAGCGTTTAGCCAATAAATGTCGACCATATTCGGTATAACTAACAATTGGCGGATCACTAGCTGAGTTGTTATCTCTAGCATTGGCGCCTTCTTACACTTTTCCAACTTAATTGAAGAGCAGATCGATCTCTGGAGATCGTATTGGACTATAATCTATTTCTAGCGTACCATTAAGAAATCTTATCATAAAAATTTAATATTAATTTTAATAATTATCGCCAGCTAATAATACTTTCATATATGACATCCTTTTTAGCTATTAACCTGCGCTTGTGTGCAAACTGCATGCCCTGATGGACACGTGCGGCAACTTCAAGCGAATTTCGCACACGCAATTTGATTTCATTTGACGAATTGACAGATGTCATCGGTAATGAAGCTAATTGCACATTTACATTAAAAAAAAACCCTACTCGTGTGCATACAGGGTGTCCGAAAGCCGTATATGGTAAATAAAAATATTATTGTTCGACCTTTTTTTTTCTTTTTTGTTAGCTTATATGCAGATTTTCGTTTTCTTAGCCATTTCTTCGCATATGTACACAAATCATGCCTGCAAGCAAAAGCCATTAGTCGACTGATCGATAGCTCATTTATAAAAATATATATTGGCAATAGTGTGTTAATTGCTAATGTGACTTTTTGGCGATAATTTTGATTGATGAACAACACAGCGTGTTGTTGTGAAATGTTGTCTACAATATTGCTGAAAGTGTGGCATCATTTTTTTAGTGATTTGAAGGCGTAACTAGTTCAAGGACATTGCGACTTGGCAGAACTATAACATGTTAGACAATTTTTTACAGTTACATTTGTACATTTTCTTAATTTTTTCAGCAGAGATATTCGTTTTATATCCTAGCAAATCGCTCTAAAAGAGTTTTGTTTGAGTTGATGTGCTTTAAGTAATGACAATACTTGTTTGCAGTAATTTATGTCTGCGATAGAGGCTGTTTCTTGCTAATATTGGGTTACTGAAACCAAAAAGATAGCAAAAATTTGCTAAAATAATATTTTTAATGTTATTTTTATTTATTTTTTTATTTAATTAAATTTTAATTTTTTAATTTTTTTTTTTATTTAATTTAATTTTATTTAATTTAATTTAATTTAATTTTATTTTATTTTATTTTATTTTACTTAATTTTTTTTATTTCATTTTATTTTATTTTGTTTTATTTTATTTTATTTTATTTTGTTTTATTTTATTTTATTTTATTTTATTTTAATTTTATTTATTTTATTTTATTTTATTTTATTTTATTTTATTTTATTTTATTTTATTTTATTTTATTTTATTTTATTTTATTTTATTTTATTTTATTTTATTTTATTTTATTTTATTTAACTTTATTTTACTTAATTTTTTTTATTTTATTTTATTTTATTTTGTTTTATTTTATTTTATTTCATTTTATTTTATTTTATTTTATTTTATTTTTTATTTTATTTTATGCGATACAGTATTTGTTTGCTAATTTTTGGTTGCAAAAAATGAAAATGTTAGCAAAAATTTCTTAACATTGGTAAGCGATGTAGAGATCAAACGACCAAAATTTACTATAATGGCAAAAATAGTTGAACATGATGGATATTTTTTGAGCTTAAATTCATAATCAGAGCTCCTCAAATACCCCACAGAACTCTTAGCACATCAGTCGCAAATTTTTTCCTTTCAGATTTGTTGAGTAGTGTAATTAATGGAAATTTGCATTTATTTTTTCAGTAACAAAAATTGGTATTTGAAGAAAAATATTAAAAAAAAATTGTAAAAAAAATTAAAATTCAAAAGTTTTTGTATATATATTTCAGCTCATCGGAATACTATCTACTATTGATTTCAGGTACTTTCGCGCTCATTCGAACATAATTTAAAGAGATTCAGTTTTAATATCGACTTAAAAAGGTCTCCTGACAGAATAGGTTAAGTGCCTTTAATTTTTGTAAATTCCTTCTATTAACAATTAATTTATAAATAAATGCATATAAGCTCAGTTTGGACCTCACTCAATCGCAACAACCGCGTCATACAAAATTCACATGTCAAACTTATGTATAAAATTTAAATATTTATATTCCGTAATAAACTCAAAACATCAATTTCTTAACACTAATAAAAAAATTCAATTACGCTGCTTGGCTATTTTCAAAACTCGTAACTACCAAACGCCTCGAAAACAAACATTGAGTAAACTGTCAGTGCAAACAAAAGACTTAAGCAACGAACTCGCTGTGTATAGTGCGCAGCGCAAATGCATACAAACAATGTAGATCGGTTTATGTGCACATTGGCTACTGTAAAATCGAACACGAAGATAAAATACACTTTAAATTGCCCCCACAGATGACTGTCAAACGACGGACGATAATCGCCACAGCAATGATTAACACGACGATGCGATGCTGAGGATTGGCGATTGGCGGTTGGCGGTTAGCCGCTGATTGCTGATCACTGCCTGCTGCTGGTCAGCGCTAGTAGCGGTGGTGGCTTTGTTTGGCCACTTCCATTGTTGTTGTTGCCTCCGAAATGAAGGCAAACGTGACACCTCTGACATTATTGGCGATATTGCGCTCGTCTAATGCACACCGAGGCGTCTCTGAATGGCAGCTGACTGTGCTCTTTGATTTATTTTAATGGCTCGCAGCGTCAGCAGCACTGGCTTTGTCAGTAATCTGCCATTAATGCGCACTGCAGCGCAGAAACAATGCATTTACATGCATTTGCGCATTCATGTGAGTTGAAGAATATGAGTTTTACAGTCACAATTGCCACTAGCGGCTGCCGCACGCTCAAGAACTTTGCGCAACAGCGTAGCAGTACGCTTGCGCGTCGCTCAACAGTGCGAATAACATTTGCTACAGCCACCGCCTGCAACCGCGGCGTGAGCGTCATCTTTGGTGATCGCCAACAGCCAGCATCGGTTTCATCATCACTCATGCGGACGGACATTCGTAGTCGCCCATGTAAATATGTGTGCACATTGTGTGCGCAATTGACGCTGGTTTGTGGGCAATTTACAACATAATTCAATTTACTTTGCTTCACTCGCTCGTTCGCTTGCGCGTTTGCGCGTCTGCATTTGAGCGCTGGGTATCTGTGTTATTTGAACACATTTTTTTTCAAGTGGCATGCATTCTTCAACGAGTGCAATCGCATTTGGCAAATATTGGAATTTCGTTGAAATATTCACGGCATTTGCCGTTGTAGTTGACACTATGATTGGCAATTGCCCCCTTGCGTCTGGTCCACAATCAAATTTATTTCTACACAAGTGCCTTTTGCAACGTTTGTTCGTCTCACATTTGCCTAATAAATCACTTTGTTTTCGAAATATTCGCTTTGTTTTTTGTTTATTGGCATTTAAGGTCCCATGAGTGTTCACTGATTTTTTTTTTTTGATCGCAAATGTCCTTCGATCATTTATAAAAAAAAATTATCACTTTGCAATCCTTTGACATTTCTTGTAATTAAATTCATTTTTTTAATTCAATTTAATTTTAATTTTTAATTAACTTTTTTTACAATTTAATTTAATTTTTTATTTATTTATTTGTTTGTTTAATTATTTATATTTTTATTTAAATTTCTTTAATTAATTAATTTAATTTAATTTTTATATAACTGTATTTTTCAACCGTTGATATTTTTTAGTTTTTTTCGTAATTTGTATATTTTTTACCATTTTGAGCACAATTCAATCACAACTCCCGGTCGTGAGCGCGTAATCCTTTTATATATGTGTGTGTGTGTCTCTGAATTAATCCTTTTCGCGGATTTTTGTATCCCAAAATATTCGTTGTATCGATTCAGAATTCAACGCTGCTATTGAATTCGATCGATCGATCTGACACGACCAATAAAGGCTAGATACTTATGAACGGACAACCACAATGCCGTTGAAGAAGCTACACTAAGCGATCTCTGTTGGTGGTTCACTTCTGGGTTGAGTGCGGGTTACCAACTAAACCATCAAAACCTATAGATTTTCTATATATACTCGGAGCAGATGTTTCGGCTAGCCAACGTATGGGCGATAACTGGTAGTACACTCTGACCGATTGAAGATCGGAATGCTTGAGAGCTTCATTCAGCGTTGGATGCTGGCTGGCTGGCTGACTGGCTGGCTAGTTGGCTTTCAGGTTGATCGTTGATCGTTGGTTGCTTTGTTGCCGAGCAAGTTATTGCTCTGTCGTCGATTAGCATTGTTGTTTGTGTTGGTGGCAAAGAAGATGCTACAATCTGCCGAAACACACACACACACACACAGACACACCGATACTAAAACAAGCAACGCCTCGCTCAACAGCTTAGCAAGCGTTAAGCCAAACATTATCAGGTTGCTTCTGCGCTTGCCATTATCGCCGTCTGCCGCTGTTGCCCCGCTGCCGCCGTCACTGCTGCGCTGCCAAGAAATAAAGAAAATCTTCAAATTATCTTTAATCAAAAAACACAAATCGCTTTATGCCAAATGCTTCTGATGACGTCTATTTCGGTGGTTTCTACAAATTCACAGCCACCAAAGGCCACAGCCACAGCCACACAGCGCACACACATGCACGCACACGCGCGTACTTTATTAATGTGAATTTATAATCGCACATAATATTAATATTCAATAGCAACGCCACTAAAGTGTCCAAAAATACGCAAACGCACCTTAACTCAAACTTTATTTCGGCGTGTAAAACTACATTGAGCTTTTTTACGATTTTGTTTGTGTTTTCGCTTTTTTAGTTGCGGAGTTTTTGTCAACTTCGCACGAAACTAGATTGCAATGAAAATCTGGTCTTGCCGTTCTGTACGCAAGCCGTTGACGTCGGCAGCATCGCCTAACCAGCGCCGTTTTTGGGTGCTGGCTCATCTGCCAGTCAGCGGCGACCGGCTCGGGTCGGATGCGCTGCGATGAGCTCTTCTGGTCCGGCCGTCCGTCGTTCGCTTGGTGCTAAATATTTGGTCATGCTCAGCGGATTGCCGTAATGCATACCCCCTCCTCGCGTACATAATAGCTCCACATATGTGCGGATGCGTCTGTTTTTGTTAGCGCACAATTTGTTGCACGTTGTTGTAGTAGACTATTTTAAGCTGACGGACAACCATAATGTTGGTAATTTGCGGCGCAACAACACCGTTGGATACGCAATGTCTTTAATAATTTGTAGTAAATTCTCAAAATTAGTAAGGCCAAATTGAGTTGGCAGCAAAGTGCATGCACCCGGCACATAAGTTGGGATGATTCTGTTATTGCACCAAACTTGTCTCGCTATTTTGGCAAATTCGATATTATCATTGTTTTGTCTATTATGTCAAAAGTGGAATCTTATTTTATTATAATGCCGTTATATTACTATTCAAATATGAAGGATTCATGTGCGCTCAATAAAGATCATGGATATTATTGAATGAGTGGTGATTACAAAATTATTTCAAAAAAGATAAAAGATAAATAAATGAATGAGGATTGCACCGCGACCTAGGGTCTATTGTGCCCTCTCCCTACTTACAGCGTCTCAACCAGCCCCAGCAAATGGATGAATTTCAGTATACTGCTAGTTGCTAGTGAGGCGATGTGATTCCTATTTAGAAACATGGATCCAAGGGCCTTAGTTCTGCGCGTACAGATTGCTGTGCAATCTATTAGCAGGTGTTCCGGAGTTTCGGGTTCCAAGTCGCAGAACCGGCAATCTGCACAAGAAGCTAGGCCTATGTTGAATAAGTGTTTCTTGAGTTTGCAATGGCCGGTGTAGAAGGCGACCAGTAACCTGACTTTATCTCTTCTCTTGGGAGATTGATTATAAACTTAAATCTTTTGAGGTTATAACCATTCATTAGCAACTTTGCGTGCCGCAAGCCTGGAAGTTGTTGCCAATGTCTCTCCCTGCCCACTGCTTCATCCTTGCGGAACTGTTCCTTTATGGTGTGGGGACCTACCGCTGTGAAAGGTTCCGGTCCTACCATGCTGTTGGATGCTGCGGAGCGGGCAAGCGATGCCTTTGTGACCAGGCACCCAAATAAGGTGCACTTGGTTGCATTCTGCCAGATTATTCAGCCGGTCTATACACTCCTGCACCAATAGCGATTTTACCTCGTACGACGTGATCACCTTGAGTGCCGCTTGGCTATCGCTTAGTATAGCTATACATTCGTTGCGATAGCCGCGTTGGAGGTTTAACTCAACGCACCGACTTATAGCAAATATAATACCTCCTTACTTACCCATAGGTATGGAGAGTTTTGCGCGTGGTCCCGCGACCCCTGCGTCAATTCCCTCCGACGTTTTCGAGCCGTCGGTGTACCACCTGATCGAGCTATCCCTAAGTAGTAGCTCGAGAGCAGAGTCGCTTAACTCGGCCTTGCTGCCGAGAGTGATCTTAAACTTCTTAGTGAAGTTCACCTTTTTGCTAATGCTGTCCCTTGGAAGAAGAGCCAGTGGTATGATGCCGCTTAGCTCTTCCATGTGTTGGGACGAGATCACTTTACTTTTGCCAGACCCCTCTGCTGTCATTTGAAGCAGAGTGTGCTTGGCGACTTGACCAATTACTAGGTGCAGCGGGGTGAGCTCCAGCAGGGCCTCAAATGCAGCTGTCGGACAGGTGCGCATAGCTCCTGTCATACAGACGCATGCGAGCCTTTGCAGTTTCGATAGTTTGAGTGCTACCGTCATTTGATCATCTTTCGGTGCCCAAACCAGCGCTCCGTAGGTGATAATTGGTCGCACTATCATGGTGTACAACCATCTGATAATTCTTGGTTTACACCACCAGGATCTACCAGCCAGCCGGTTGCACACCATCAGTGCCTTTGTAGCTTTGACCATGGTCAGGTCAATGTGCTGCTTCCATTTTAACGTGGAATCCAGCGTGAGACCTAGATATTTGACCATGTTTGTCATCTGTATCCCTCTGCCTCCGAGTGTTAAGTTCCTCAGTCCAGGAAGAGACCTGCGCCTCGTGAATGGGACGATGGTCGTCTTCAAGGGGTTGATGTTTAGTCCAACGCTGTTGTACCAACCCTTTGCTAGGCCTAGTCCCCTTTGTACGATTTCGCAGAGAGTACTCACAAATTTGCCTCCGGCTATGATAACAATATCATCCGCATAACCTTGACAGCGGATTCCATTGTTTGTTAGCAGCACAAGTAGTTCGTCTACGACTAGGCTCCACAACAGGGGGGATAGCACTCCTTCAAATAATCTCCAACGGTTGATATTCGAAACAACTTGAGAACAAGAAGAAGAAGAGGCACGCAAAGGTCAAAGGGTTTTGTGGACCATAGAAGGTCACAAAGTACCTAATCTAAGCGAGCCGTAGATTTCTGGCACAGTACATGGCCAGAAGAAAGCAAAATTTTCTCCATCTCCAGTTTTACATAACTGAAATCCGTTCCCACGACAGTCGAGTCTAGGCAACCTGAACGCACCCGAACTTTCATCTGGTCAAGGACTATCAACATGGCTAAATTCAGTCCCCACAACAACAACAACAACAACAACAACAACAACAACAACAACAACAACAACGTAACTGAAACTGAAAATTGGCGCTTTATTCGTTTGTGAGGTTTTTTGTGATCAATTATGTAAGATTTTTACGTTTCACAACGAACCAACGTTTTAAGCTGTTCAAGTGAGCTCCCTTTTAGAATCGACCTCTTAACCTAATCTAAAATAAACTTCAAAGACAACCTAATAATCTGAATAATCAAACTAAAGTTAAGGTTCAAAAGTATCACTCTGATATCCTGTGAGATAACATCTTAAACGGTGTAAGCTAGTTCACAGGGCAACACATTTGTTGCTTGAGAGCCGCACTTCCAACAAGTTCAAGTGAGTATAGCCTCTTAAACGGCATTTAAAATAGTTTAGGACCTGACATTTAATCGGAGAGCCTCTCTGCAACAGTTACCAAGTGCAGAATTCTTCTTTCTGGTCTGGATTTTGAGTCTCCTTTAGAATAAGATTTACTTCCTACGAGATTTTAGAAATATTTTCTCAACTGGCGAATACGGGGTGTGATTAATGGTTAAAAAGTGATTTTTGGTCAAATAATCGTCCTTCGAATGTTGGATTCTGAGCAATTTTTGGTCGTCAATCAATTTGTGCGGAATAAACCGTGCACACATCTTTCGTAAGCCCGAATGTTCGGTCAAAATGCGATAAATCGATGTTTTGGAGATGTTCAATTCCATTTCCATGAATTTCACTGAAGATTTCGGCTGATTTTTGATGAATTCACGCACAGTTTCGATGGAATTTCCAGTGATCACAGCTTTTGATTGGCCCGCATGTTGATCGTCATTTATGTCCTCACGACCACTTTGAAAACGTTGAAACCACTCGTGCACCTTTGTTTCATCAATTGAAACGTTTCGCTAAAAGTTTTACCAATTTTAAAACAAAATTTAATGTTGGCTCTTTGTTCGAAGCTCATTTTCGCACCGATAACACCAACATACTGACACTTAAAACCCAATAACTTCACTTCCATTCAATGAAATATCATGATGATTCTCACTGGACAATCGATAGCAGATTCTAGCGCACCAGTCGACATATAGATGGCGCCACCAGGGGCGCTAGATTTAAAAAGTCTGGTTTACTTTGGAACACACCTTGTATTTTGGGAAGACTTCTGTGACATTCTCGTCACCGATTTGGAGGATAAAACAGTTGCTGTTGAGTTATGCTTCTAATTGCGCCACAATTAAAAGTAAATTTTGAGGCAAATTGAAAAAGTTTGGGTTCAATTGGAAAAGTGGTGTTGTGGAAGCATTGCTTTATAAAATGATTGGTTTTCGCATCATAATAACAAACCTAATTTCAAAATAAGAAAATATTTACGAATAATAAACAATCCTTCAAAGTTCAGAAAAATCATAAAAGTTGAAATATTTTTTTCGACTAGCAGGAACCGTAGGCTGAGTTCAATCAAATCAGTGATGACGCAAAACCATTTCCGGCACTTACTCGTAACAGAATACGGAATAGAATTCATAAATTTAGTTAACTGTGAAGCTCGCGGCATAAATGTTTATTAAATATGCGGTGAGAATGTCTAATGAATGCCAAATTTCTGGCACTTGGCGAAGGAAGTAACTACGCGAAGCTTCTTAGATCCGTCATTCTTCCATCTTCGTTGCTTGTTTTAGCGTCTAAAAATACGCGATTTACTAATTTTAATTGAAAGTGTTAGTGTTGTTGCCACAAGAACGAGGCATGCAAATCGGTTTGAATGGAAGTGATGAGCGCTCGAAGGAAAAGATTTGCGTTATTTAAACGAGCTTTATGAAAAGGCCTTATGATGGAGTAAATGACAATAAAAAACTAAATTACGAGCAAAAAGAACCAAAGCAAACCGAAAGAAGCCAACAACAAGCATAGATTCGCTTGCATATATGTGTGTGTGTGAGCATGTAATTTTCGTACATTTTAATGGTGCCTATCAAAGTTTCAAATGAAATATACAAAAATCCACAAACAAACACACACAGTAGAGCTGAGTTACGGACGCGCCTGCGCATAAAACACATGCAACACGCAGCGAGTTGAAAAAGTTGCTAATTCGCCGCAAACAAAAAACTGCGAGTGGGTCGAAGTAAATCTGCTTCACACAGCGCCGCTGAGTAGTGGTTTAATCCGCTGATGCGCTTGCGCGCTGACGAGACGCAAAGCTTGTAATCGAAGTCGGTCAAATGCGCTGGACGCCGTAAGCCACTAAAGCGGGGGTGAGGCGAGCGCAGCGTGCAGCGACAGAGGGCAATTCGCCCAAGTGCAAGTATTACAGTTTCTTAATGCGTGTGTGCGTGTGTTTGTGAACAAGATATGTATGTATGAAGTTCTGGCGCTGTGCTAAGCCACTTGCATTTTTTGCGCATGCGTACTAACCAAGTGAATATATCACTTGCGCTGCGAACGCCACTAAAACGGCAATTCATTGAAGGCATAGCGAGGGCTTGCGCACCTTCCCGCCGACCGCTCGACTTGTACCGGTTACATGCGCGCACACACACACAAATGCGCATATCTTTCGAGTTGAATGTTAAGGTGGGCACCGACGCACAAGCCATAAAAGCCGCAGCCGTACGCATGAACATGCTGTAGACGACGCAGAAAACATGAAAATAAAAAACAACAACAACAAAACGTGCTTTAAAGCCGCATTGGCACCAAAAGTGGCTGTGTGTAGACTACAGCTAAGACATTGTGCTCACAATGCAGCGCAGTTCGAGCGTCAACTGGTCCAAGTGACCTTTAAACGCAAATAGCTGTGTGACGAGTGACCGCTAGGACGCGCGACGCTGCAACATTGTGCAGTTAGCATAGCGGCAGGTAATTTGAAAACGAAGATTCACTTTTTTGGAGCGCGAAGTACGCTGCGCCGACCTGTTGACAGCCCAAAGAGCAGAAAAAGACAACGCATGCGCAAGCAGCGCGAGTGGGCAGTATTGGTGTCTGCAGTCGCCTGTGGCGAAATAATTGCAGTGACATGTGAACCACAGCCAGACGGACAGGTAGGTTCTTTGCGCACTCAACTTAGTGGAACTGTCAGCGCGGCTGATGCTAATCGTGAGCGCTGACAAATGTTTTAATTACAGTGCTAACGGCTGGACACTTGAAACGGTAATTAATGCAGAGCCAGCTTAGAAGTAAACCGAGGTAAAACATCACTGGTGGAGAACAGTGGTTCCGCCTGCAAAACAGAATACTTAATTGTTTTGTGTTCGAATAACGGCAACAACAACCACAAATGCTATGGCGCTTCAACGCAGTGCGTAGCGCAGACTCGCAGTAACTAGCCACTTAACAAGGCATAATGAGCGCATGGCACATCCACTGAGCCCCTCATTATTGTCGCTGCAATAATTATTGTTGCAATAACAACTAAGTCTATCGCAATTTAACACCCACCAACTGTTGGCCTGCCAACCCATTAGCCGAGTGACACCCCAAACAACTGCCAACAGCGCCGGCGTGGCGCAGACGCTCTGCGACATGTAAATTTGAATGTTTTCAATCATAAACCAACAGATATTATTGACTTACTGCATACTGCCAAAGCTAGTGTGTGTGTGCGTCCGTGATTTGTGTTTTGGCAAAAAGGCGTTAATCTCTTGTACATAATACTGCGGCCACCGTCTGTGCGTGTGTGTGTTTTTTAATTTTCAGTTTTTTGGCGTTTTATCGCTTTAACCGAATTTACTACTTATTAATGTTTGCTTGGTTGTGTGTGTAATATACTTGACTCGTTGCCAATGAATTGTCTATTTTAGGACGGTGGCTTTGAACCTCCTTGGTCTGCATGACATGCGTATAAAGTGATTATTAGGCGTCATAAATCCGCCGGTGGACTTTGCTGCTGAGTTCAGAGACTCACTTGCGACAGGTGAAATGCCAAAGAAGGTCACATTGGGGAACTCAAGTGGTTCAATATAATGATAATTATTTATATTTGCTTGATGTAAGTATTTTTCTGGCAGTAAAAGATTCAAAAAAAATTACGGTTTTTGCACACAAAATTATCTAGTGTTACGTTCCGGTAAGCTTTCATATTCTATTTAGCATTTTATTTAGGTGACATTATTTTACATTAAAGTGGGCTATGTTATTTTATGCCATGTCATTGAATTACTATAATTTCATTTATGCGAAAAGATGCTTGGTAATTTTCCCTTTGCTTGATCTTTCATATAGAGGTTGATTTTAGCGTCATACGATTATATTTGAAATTAATTAAAGAAAAATTAGAAACTGAAAATATTTTTGATTATCGTTTTCCTCTTTTGCCCTACAACCGTGGACCAATTTAGGCTGAGAACTCAAAACTTCGCCAGTTGCCTCTACCTTTTGCGAGGTCACGCCAGTTGTACATCCCATGAGCTTACAAATTCATACAAACCCCTATGTACTTGGTGTTTCCATTGGCTGTGTTGCTTCCGTTGGCCGCCTATGGGCCAAGAATCGAAGTAGCTTTTCTCTGCAGAGTCGTCTTCTATGCATGTGACATGGCTTAAGCAGCACAATCGTTGGGTTTTTATGCGCTAAACAATATCCAAGAAGTACAGTTCGTGATTCCATCTTCTTCGCTGCTCACAGTTCTGTCAAATGCTCCAAGTACTTTTTCATCTCAGTTTGTCCTTTTCCATATTTTTGCCCCACTGGAAACCGACTATAATAACATTGTTTTTTTATGTTAATAATGCCACGGTGTTTTGTATCATCTTTTCCAGCAGTATTTTGAGGAAGGCGCACGACAGGGTTTCGTCCCAGTCTAATATCAAACACCGTGAGAGCTCCTTCCCAACGACGAAAAAGTGATGAGTGTCTACTAATTTTTTTATCATTTGTTAGTTTATAATTAGTATTAGCTACTCAAAAATATTTAACTCTTTCAAACTTTGAGCTTTTCAAAAATTATAATTTTCAATTTTTCATTTTTTGATGCTTCATGTGATAGAGAGATATTTAAAGAATATTTATGCCATACTTCAAGTTAATCGGCTGGAAACTGCACCGAAAACTAGTAGTTTCTCTCTAATAGATTTAATGTACACTTTTTCTGGACCACTTGACCTACAATAACCACATAGGACAATTCGCAATACGCCAGAGATATTAAATTCTACCAAGAGATGGTATGAGAGAGCTTTAAAGGAGCCGGTATAAAAATTTTAATAATTTCTTTAAATTATTTCAACTAAACCAAAAATTGTTCAAATTCAACTAAAACTGTTCAAGCTCCTGGGTACCGAATATTTGGACCCCAGAACCTATACCGTAAACTCGATCAATGTGCGAGATATACTTGTATAATTGAAATTCAGGGATAACTTTTTCCTGATATTGGTATGTCCATGGTCAAAAATGGGTTGAATAGTGTTAGTACTTCTCTTAGCTCCTATATACCTAAACGATTTTCCAAGAGCTTTCAGGTGACTTTATACCGCAAATGTCGGCCAACATACATATGAGTTATCTATATGAAAATGAGAGAGCCAGATTTACTGATAACAGTGTATATTTGCGCCTGAAATGGATAAAATAGGGCGAAAACTTCAACTAGTCCTCATATAACAAATATATACCTAATGAATCTCAGGAAACATTTATTAGTTAGTGGCATATTAATAGACGGTGGTATTGGCAAGAATAAATAAAATGGTGTGAATACTACCCTAAACTCTCATATATTACATATACAGGTATATATTGTATATGTATACATTGTACATACATTTATAATGATTTTCGTATTTCTAACAAACCTTTTGTCGAATATGTCGGTCCGTGAACATGTTATATATAATGTATTTACATAACTCGAAGTTTTTTTTTTTTAGATTATGGTTAGAGAAATTCAACTGTATATATAATTGCTTGGATTCCGATTCTCTGGTTGACGTTTTACACCTAAAGGTATTTCCTTGACATTGATTCTTGCAAGTTGCAAGAGTATAAGATGTTCGATTGTATTCGAGCTGAGCCCTTCATTACTTGTTAATTTTTTATTATTTTGTATATTTTTAATTATTATACAACGACGAAGACGTCTTATAATTTGTGTGTACTAAAGGGCAAATTGTTCGGATAAATTGTATAAACTATGTATGTATGTCAAAGGTCAACAACGACTAAGTTGCTAATACATAGTATAATGACTATAAAAACGCGTAAATTGATTTTCCATTAAATTCGTAATTAACTTCTAATTAGTTTATGGACATTTTCGTAAGAATTTGTTTAACAAACTTGCCATAAAACCGTTAGACTAAAGTGCAGCAATGTATTTACACACCAACACATACACATATATTTTTTGTCAATACACCGCTTAGTGCATAACATCACCCTCACTGCAGTCCATCAACAAGAAAAACAAAATAAGCCTGTGAGTCTTGAAAGCATTTGCCAAATCATGCAGTGGGATGCTGCAACAGCCTCGCTGATCGATGTCCGTCGTGGTTCGAGGTGTTAATTCGACAGTGCAGCGAAGGTGAGCCGAAATTTTTGCGAGTCATTTGATCATCGCAGAGCTAGGCAAGTGACGGCAGCGATGCGTTCAAGACTTTAAACACATTTATGTATGTGAACGTATCAGGAAGAAAATCGCAGCAACAAAGAATAATATTTTGTATGTATTTTTTGGTGGCAGCAAAGTTGAAGAGGTCAAATTAACCTTAATTGCATGAAGCTGCAATAAATTGATTGATTGACATTAGCCTGTGAGCCCAAGGAGCACAGACATGAAAGACGAAACAAAAACATACTTACTGTGGCGGCAGTTAGGTGTATACATATGTGCCTGAGAGCATTTCAGGGAGCCCCTTAATTGAGCCAATTGATAATTTTCTTTGCAATTTTTAGTGAAGACAATTTGCTGCTAATTAATTTAATTTTGAAGTTATCGAAGACACCCATCTGATGAGGATTTGTTTTTCGACTTGGGTCTGGTCTTGAGTGGAGCATTGCATTGCCTGGAACAAAGCATGAACAATGTATCAAACGGTTTCTGTAATTCCCCCCGAGTATATGCTTATGCTCAATACTTAACCAGACATTTCAACTTATTAACGAACGTATACTTCTCAGTTCTCAGTTCAGTTCAGTGAAAATGTTTTCAATTTTGAACAAAGTTTTACTTTGAAAACTAGCCAATGCAATTTCAAGCCATTGTTCCTCAACAGTTATCTTGATTAATCGAATTATATGTGTTTTGCTCAGCTTCACCGCATCACACGCATGCACATATGCTCAAACGAGTGTTTCAGTTCACGCCATCCACTTTTCGGCTTCATTTACTTCACATTTACGGCTTAAGTAATTCAAACGTCAAAAAAACGGCAATCACGCAGCAAAAAACTTGATTTGTTTATTTAACGCACTTGACGTCCATGGCTTCTGGCAACAAAAGCCGAGACTCTGTTGCTGGTAGCAATGATAGCAGCTAATGATAATAGCAGTAAAGCATAAAAACAGTTAAAAAACCATGCTAATAGTATCGCCGCTAGACTAAGTTGTCGAATAAACCCTTTTGGGCAGAAAAGAGGAGCCGTTTTTTAATCCAATGCGGTGGAGCAGATTAAAGGAATATAATTTTTTTCAAAAAATCGCAATGTTTTCTCTCAGTAACGCAGTTGTTGTTGTCGTTGTATCGGATAAAGAATCCAGGTTCGTTCCAACTACGTAGATCCGACTATCGTGCGAATGGTCCCAGTAATTTAGTCGATATGTACAGTATTTTTTAATTCCAGCATGTGGAATATAAAACATATACGGGCTTCAAAATCATATCACTATAAGAGATTAAAGACTGTCTTCTATGTCGGACAAATATTGTTCATTCCATTCCGCAACCCTTCCCCCTCCGCTTGTGATGCATTCTACAAAAATTCTGGGTCATTCACTGTCTTTGAATTATTTAAATGACCTCGGTTTATCTTCGTTAATACCAAAAACTGAAAACAAAAATAAAACCAAAACTACATTATTGTGCGGAGGCGGTAATCTTCTCTTTTTTAAATCTCTAATCACCATCCTATGAATAGTAACTGTTTTGAGAACCGAAAAATTGAACTCATGACCGACCGACAAACGTGTAAAAAATTAGCTCTTGAATTCAAATTAGCAACTTTTGTTTGATTTTCGAAAATTTATTTCAGAAAAACAATTCGTGAACAAATTGACCGACAGAGCAAAGCAAAAACAGCAACAACCTTAAAGACAGGTGGCGAGTAAACGGCGAAAACAAACGAATTAATAAAAGTAAATACGTTTGGTTGAATACAGGATGGGTCAACTGAATTTCCGTTGAATTTCGGTTGTTTTTTACTCTTACTTTAAAGTCACAAATTGCTATAAAGTGTAAGAGAATCCCAGGAACCTAGGCTAATGATTTCACATTGAGAGGTTGCATGGGTTCTTTCAGATAAAAAACAGCTTTTTTTAACATTTTTTTTTCATATAAATAATGAAATATTGTATTAGAATTTTTTATTGTTACAAACTATTAACAAGGAAATTCAAAAATTTTTGGGAAAAAATATGTTAAACTCGGCCATTCCGACGCTATTTCCAATGACCCCTAAAATGCGCCTGCGTTGGCAAGAAAACTCCTTTCAGGATCATCTAGAGTGAAAAAATTCGTGTTTTAGTTAAACCCTTAACTTAGAACTTGGACGAAGAAAAAACTGAAAATTGGATTTTTGGGAGACAATTTAAAAAGAAAAAATTAAAATTTCACGAATTTTTTTTCAAATAGTTGTAATCGAAAAAAAAAATCCTTCGTCCAAGTCTTTAAGAATTGTGTGTTAAATACATGTCTACAATTTCATGAAAAACGGCTGAGTAGCTCTCGAGAAATCTTACCAACCGACTATAAAAACAGAGATTTGAGAAAACGCGTTTAAAGACGGCGCTCTTAGCCTAGCTAGCCTGAAGCGCACAAGTTCTCAATGTTGTATCTTCGAAACTATTACTCGGATCAACTTGAAAATTTAGGGTAATATTTCAGAAGTGTTGTAAAATTTAATAAGACAATAAAAAAAATCAGTTTTTTAAACCTGTAAACCCATATAACTCCTTAATTTCAATTAAAGAAAAGTGGTTTGACAAAATCAACAATGGAAGTGTTCCACAAGTTCAGAACATAACTAATTTCAGTTCTGAATTATTCCTTTGTTCCAAATGGCTTCATATTCACTATTAAGTTTAAGTGCACCCTGTATATATGCTTACAGTTAAGTGTGTTAGAGATAAGCTTATTTATGTTGACCAGCTAGGGTGTGAGAAAAAAGCACAATGTACAGTAGCAGCCGTAGTTGTTGTTGTTTTTCAAACATTTATTGTTGCTTTTTATATTTCTTCTACAAATTAAGGTGTTTATCTTAATATAAATGTAAAGGTCACTTGATTTTGAATTAGCCCACACACAGCTAAATTTACATATATACCCTCTACACGAAATCGAAACTCGACTAAGAGCTTAATGGAAAGCGCTATCGTTATCTATTTTGATCTCACAGCGAAATGTTTTATACTTTAGTAACTGAACATTTTCGAAATTATTTTTCGGATGAACATTTAGAGAAAGCATCCGAAAGAAATCTGAACACTTGTTTCATAAGGCAAAAAATCTCAGTTAAATTGGTGAGCGAATTTTCAACCTTCTTAGCCTTCCTTACTCAATTTCTATAAATTACATATGTAAAGGGTATATGTCTACAAAAGTTAGGCCATACATTTAAGTGATTTGGCGAATAAACCCACTTTATTACCGAGCGTATTGTCTCCGACTCCGCAAATGCGCCACAAAAATGCTGTAACGGTTCAATTAGGCTGATTTAACAATTAACGTGCCGCCGAAGTGCTGTTGGACACGAACTCGAAGTGCTGTCGAATTAGACGTGAAGTGTGCTTATGCTGGGTTTTCGGGCTTAATTGTGGGTGAGTGTGCGAGCGTGTGATTGGCGGCGCTCGCCTTCACATGCAAATAAGCACGTATACATGCATGGAGATAAGTAGAGTTAGGCAATGTCTGTATATATATAAGTACATATTTATGTATGTGTTAAAATAATGTTGGCAGTGTGAATTGCTTGTGCGAGTATTGAAGACTTCGCCTCTGGGAAGCCAATTCAAACTAATTTTGATGCATCACTTCTTATAGAAGATATCATTCATCAATTATAGAAGATATATAAATTAAAAAAATATATTATGGTCCTTTGAGCTGCCTTCCAGTTAAGTGGGCCGTCAGCAGCTTGATAGTAATTATTTCCACTTTTGCACCGAAGACGTTCAAAATATTTGTTTTGCTTTCAGCTGAAGCATAGTTTAATAAATATGCATTATTTCCCTTACTTCATCTGCGCTTATAAAAGCCAATTAATTTTTTAATGCACTACTTTCAAATTTTCAAGCAAACAAGTTTATGAGAATCTCTGCTTAATTGCATAATAGACGAAGTCAAGCGCTGTATTTTCTTTTTCACAAAAATAAATTAATGCTGGCAATAAAGAGCTTTTGGCAGCGCTTATAAATAAATATTTGACAGAAGTGAATACTTTTATTGAGTTGTGTTGCATACATTCATGTATGGGGTTTCGCTATAGTGGCTTGAAAAAATCAATTTCTTTGTAGCTATTTTTTTGCATCGAAACTTCTCCAGTCTAATAAGGTCTCTTTAATGCTTCGGTTGAAATTTTTATTTAACCAGATTTTAACACATGAACATAACAATTATGTGATACTAAGTGAATCAGCATTCAAACTATCATTAGAGCTAAGTATACTCATTCAATAAACATTTTTGAAATATAAAGTAAACGAAACCCCCTCGAGTTGGTCAGATAGTGCTCAAAAATGGAAAATAATTATTGAGGAGCATAAAAATGTGTCACAAGATCGGACTTATGAAGATCTTTATGCAGCAAAATATCGTTTCAGAAGGCAAAAAATGTCGTCTTGCAATATAGGTGATTTAACAGTTGGGTGGAATAAGGGATCATACACAATTAGAAAGCCGAAAAACACGAATTTTCCAGAACTTTTTCTGGGAAAAGTTTTTAATTTATTGTTCTAAACATTTGTACACATACAACGGTATCTTTCAACTGTATCTTAAGTTTTATTTTTAGTAAAAATATTTATTTGGAAAGAAGCTACAGCTGATCTCCGAAAGTTCCACTCAAAAACGACTTTTTGCGGTGGCCACTATATCTCTGAAATCGATACTCTGAAATTAAAAAAGGTCAAATAGATTTTGTTAAAGTAATGTTAAATCCAGTAATTAATTGAAAAATAGAAAAACAAAATTTTTTGATAAAATGGCGGTTTCTCAAAAAAACTCGATACTTTACCAAAATATCGGCCTTAAAAAATGAAAAAAAAAAATTTATCGCTGAACAAAATCTTCAAAAAAAAATGTATTTAAGAAGCTCGTGTTAATATTTGAAAAAAATCGGCTTAGCCGTTTTCGAGTGACCAACATTACTTCTACTTTATCGACTATGCAAACACTATTTTGAGAAAAACGCGTTTAAAGTTTGGCCTTGTACTTCGAAACACTCTGAAACGGGTTTTCAAATTTGCGTGTAACTTCGAAAATATTCACCGGTAAGATAAGAAATTTTATGTATATAATCTTATATATGTACACCAAGAAAATAAAATAAAAATAATAAATTTTTTGAGTATTCTAATTATATATAACCCCTTAAAGACGGGCTTAGAAATAGCGCAATTATTGCCATTAAAGGAAGTATGCTTCAAATGCATCGAATGCGCTTTAAAACTAAAATTAAACATAAATTTACACTAGCAACAAAATGTAAGATCATCTTCGACCGATTATTGGCAAGACAGGTTATCTCGACCTAACTCTCTATAATAGATTTATTCAATTCGAAGCATCGCAAGGTCCTACAGTCTTTTGTATCACATTTGACAGATACAAGTGTGAGTCTCATACACTTTGCCACACACACATACACATAAATATTTCACTGTATTGCGGATGCTGAAAATATACCAAAAACCTGCTCGAACAGATAAAATTCAAACAATTGAATATTATAGACTTTTTATCGTGAGCCATAAATTTTGGACATTAACGAAAATTAACCAACAAGCTAGGGGTACAAGGAGAACAAAAACCACAAATCGAAATGAACAAACATATCAGCAAATTAAAGCAACAATAAAAGCCATTATTCAAATCGTAAAGTGATGAACTGGTTCCACACGCAGTCAGCCGCTCCGCCTCAGCGATTTGATGGCTCGTCTATTGTTCTAGCCATGAAATTCAAAAGGAGCTCGGAGCGTTACACGCGCACAGTTGCATGTGTGCCTATGTTTGTTTGTTTGTTGGTGATGAAAGTGTTATACCTTCTGCCACGGCTAATCGCTGCTGTCGGCGACACCGCTCAGCCAATCAACAGCGCTGAAGCGCTTTTCCCTCGAAGACTGGCAAGATTGGCAAAGTTGGCTAGGATCCGCGTTCGCGGGTGTTGACCCACGACTGCAGCGCCGCTCAGCAGCAGCTTCGGACAAGCGACAAGACGGCTGTGACAAGCGGCCCTGCTCCGAGAGCCTTGGTGACAAGCGCGCTTGTATAATGCAAATCATTGCGACCAACACCACAGCTGACGTATGTATGTATGCTTATGTATGCATGTATATGTATGTGCATATGTATTTGCTTCAATTTGCATACTTTGCTCTATGCTTTATGCTAACTAATTCTAGTTCTTTCCATAGTTTTTGACTAAATCTAATATCCTCTTACGTCATGGAGTTATACATATGTACGTGTGAGTGTATATGTGCGTTTATAGTTGCAGATATTTGTAGCATCTTCGTTTAGATAAAACCACTATGCAAATGTGTGCCCAACAAATGATTCCAGTTTCTGTAAAACAATAAGAACACTCTACTGTAGAACATAAATAACAGAACAAAAGCAATAGACCACATATAGACATTGAAAACATACATATTATACACATGCAAGAATATCAAAAAAAAAATATATATATACATACATATACATATACATATGTACGTATGTACATCCGTCGACATAACTTAGCAACTTGTTTTAGCAATCCAATTCTAGGAAGTTGACCAACACGAGCTCCATCTCTAAAAGGTCAAAATATTCAACTTGTTTGCGCCCACTGTCTTATATGTGTGAGTGTGTGTTCGAACTCTTCCAAATTGCAGCCACCAAGTGTGGTAGAATAACGCACGGAAATAACCGTTAAACAAAAGTGAAAGTTTGCCATTTTTATTTCGACAATTCGCCAATTATTTCTAATCAAGAGAGATTTATGTGCAATCTGCGTACGTGTGGGTATGTGCACGCTCCCGAGCAGATCAATTTGATTGTATTAAATTTGGAAATCGCATTTTAATTACTTCTGATTTATGCAGCTAATCTATTTGTCTTGAGGACATAAACAAACACATTATTCCAGTTTAGTAAAAAATAATTATTGTTTTAAACGTCAAGAAGTAAGGGTAGTACTGTTTTGACCGCGTACCAGTTGCCTTTGAAATGGCTGTAGTGGTTCGCGCTTGGAAGAACTAGTCAACGCGAATGACTAAGGTCGTAAAAGTCGAGTGCTTTAAATACTTGGCAACAAACTCTACCAAATCTCCAAATATCTCACTCCAGGAAAAAAAGTGAAAAAAATTAGCTTGAAGGAGTCCCCTTAAAAATTCTTTACTCCTCCACCTATATGAATTAGAAGCCAAAAATCTTTTATAATTATATGTGTGTACCCATTATATAATACCTTATCGAAATTTGCTAACTTTTGTTGGATATTTAAATTTATTCGTCTTCAAATATTTATATGATCCATGAGAATAACAATCGTATAATTCAAGTTTAACAGCATTTAAACTAAACTGCTCCACTCAACTTGTCCATATTATTGTTATATACATGTGTATATGAGTAGGTATGTAAATGTGTTTCTGAATCAATACGCTTTGTTTTCAATAAAAATTTTATTGCTCCAATTTTATTATCCCGTTTCACGTATAAATTAAAATGTTAAAAAAAGTATATACATAACGGTAATAAATTTCAAATTTCAGAATTAAAAATGTTATGTAGAAATAACGGTAGTCTTAATGATTTCAATAACAAAGTTTGTTTTTATATAAAAGAAAAGCGGTTTCTGTTGACATACCATCAACTCAAATAATAGTTGAATAATAGAAAGTGCAGTCTTGATTTGGCTTTTTCTAAAGGGTTCATTTCGGGGTTCCGTACTTTTTTAAATAAAAAACACCGAAATTTCAAATTTAGTGAAGAATGTCTATTAACGCTCGAAAACACTTTTTTGGGCTATTATTTTTTAAAGATTATCCCTTTCAAGTGTTAGTCTAGGTTTCGTCTCAGATGAGTCCAATTTTCGATGCCTCGTTCGAGCATTTTGACTGATAACTGGCCAATGACACGCGTGATGTTTTGCTCCATGGTCTGAATCGAAGCGTGATTGTCCGTTGTTTTGGAAGCTCGAGCGACTTTAATTCTTGGAGAAGTTGTTTTTTTAACGTTTTCAATATAAAATGTCGTATTAACGTACGAGTTGCTGCCAACGGTGCCGAATCCACTCTCCATGGTCTTCGTGTAGACGCTCAGCTACGACTGCTATATTCAATGCCTGCTGAACGTGGTCTCTACCATCGAGTATTATCGAGTAATAAAGGTTTTCCAGGTATAGGTCTTTCCATGATGAAATGCCAAACAATACTGAGCAAAAATAACATGACAGCTTGACACGACTCATGCGTGATCTGCCAGAAAAAGGCTACTGGGACATAATTTGGAATTCAAACTTTCACTTTTCAGTACACAAATCAAGAATAATTCAATATATCCAGATAAAACTTTGCACAAATAAAGCGCTCAAGATATTTCTTTCCATGCCCAAAAATTGTCGAAATCGAACTATATCTTTTCAGGATTCCAAACCCCAAATATGTGGCCCCCAATGCGAATGGCTGACTTCTGATTGGTCGGTCTGTGCGACATATTATTGAAATATGGAGAAAATGAAACATGAAGATTATTATATGAATTATAGTAATCTTTAACCAGTTTAATATCCTGGTGAAAAATTCTAATCGATCTTCTAATATCAAATCAAAAGGCCTTTGCAACTATCTATATATTAGGCAGTCAATAAGATTTTCCATTTCTTTGATTTTCAAAGCACACTTTTTTTCTGGAAGCAGCAAATCCATCCAATACTTCTCTAGAAAGGCGCTTTTTGTTTTTCTTCGTCAATTTTCAGTTCTGCCGACATTTTTTTCGCATCTGAACAAATGGATCGATGATTTTCCTCAGCTTTGTCTTCGATTTTGGAACGTTTCAAACAGGGAACCTATCATATTTGATTCCTTTGCCAGATCGATCGATTCTTTCTGCAGAATCACGCTCAGTGAATGAGTTAGAGTTAGAATATGACGTAGGAAAAAAGTGTCCCCCACTTCCTCCCTCTATATCCGCAACTTCTTCTTTTCAACCTAAAAAAAAGTAAGCTGACTGGTGGACATCCTACGTTATTCGCAGCAGCCCTGAATGAAAACTTTGAGAAGGGAGCATATATTTTCTGCATTAAAGCCTGCGGAATTGCTCAAATTTTTATGAGGTTAAGTAACTCAATTTGATTTCCCATAATCCCGACAGTTTGGCAAAAGCGTCAAGGTGTGTTTGTGTTTTTGCCTGAGCAGGAAGCCATAAGCAAAGTACAGTAGGCATTTCAGCGCATTTATTAATGATGAACACATAAATTACGCCAACTTGCTTGCTTCCTCAAAGAGCGTCACCAGAATAGTGGAAGCGAAACCAGCATGGATGTCCGCAAGCTGTTAATGTCCGTGATGAAAAAGCTCCGACACAATAGCTTAGCACCAATTCAATTAGCATTTATAAGCGATGTTTCAACCAGCGACACCAACAATTGTTTTGACAATTCTTTTCATAATTCATCAACGAAGCGCTTTTTGTACTGTTTTGTTTTAGCCTCTAAGCAATTATGTGTGTGTGTGTGTTTGTGAATGGCAGTTCAATGTTTGTATGTATGTATGTGCCATTAACGTGGTGTTAGCTATTTTCGTAGTTCTTGGCAGATAATTCGCATCTTCTTATGTTGTCACACACACACACACACACCCACACATGCACACACAAACGGCAAAGCAAAGCCGTGGCGATTATCGCGCTTAATAATAAACGATGGCACCACGGCTGTCAACAGGGCTTCAATACCAGCCAGCCAACTAGCGTGGCGAGTGACGACCAGTGACGACAAAGGTTAAAGCACTTATTAACTTGCTACTTGCTACTCTTAAATGATACTTCCACGGCAATTAACCGATTCGTTGTCGATTGAAGTCTCAGCACCGATATCTATTGATATCCGTGGGTATTTAGCCATCTATAACACACACACATACATACATATATGCTATGTGAGTGTGTCTGTGTTTGTGTACATTGACTATTGTCATGGTTGGGTCATTAATTTCATACAAAAAAGCCAATAATGCATTCACATGATTCATACCGAAAAATTAGCAATTAAGATATTTGGCAAAAAATTTATAAGCACATCTATGCATTTATGTATATGTATGTATATGTGTGTGTGAGTAGTTTTTTCAAATGTTTGGTGGCATTAACACTAGTTATGCCCCCATGCTTATTAAATCATAAATATGTCAAAATGTTGTTGTTGTAGTTGTTTTATGCTTATGAGCATATGAATTTAACATTTTTAACGAATATGTAAATAAATTCTCAAATAACATAATATTTTCTTCATATTTGATGTGCAACTATGCTCGGTTGTCAATTTAGTATGCAGATGTTGCCAGCCACAGCGCGCTGCGCACACATCCGCACACATTCATTAACCCAAAAGAATTCAACACTACATATATATGTTTGTGTGCATGTGTGTGTACTTCGTTTGGCTTGCCATTGGTGCTGCCTTCTGTCTTTTCGCCATGCCTCAGAAGCATTCCTCTTTAATAAAAACTTTTTATTGTGTTCATGAACTCGGCTCTTTGTAATTATTTACATCGATTTTTTGGTTATTTTTTCCCGCATTTTTTACCTCTTTCATGAATGTGTAGTTTTTTTGTCTTCCCCACCACACAATCGCGATTCACTTTCAATGCTGAAGTTAT
Source organism: Bactrocera zonata (assembly GCA_037783105.1). Taxonomy (NCBI): domain Eukaryota; kingdom Metazoa; phylum Arthropoda; class Insecta; order Diptera; family Tephritidae; genus Bactrocera; species Bactrocera zonata. Next base: position 76,377 of record JBAWJQ010004653.1, on the reverse strand, counting down.
GTAACATTAATTCTTGGAAACCCGTTTCGCCGCCGCCGCCGGTGTTGATGGCCGTCAAAAGACGAGTTCGCTGTGGCTTACATTTACATGGGCACTCTCAACCACACACACACACGTGCACACGCCTTGGTTAGCCCTGGAGCCGCTATCGTCTCATCTTCCAAGTGGCTGTGCGACTCTGCCATCGAAAGGATTTCGTGTGCAGTCGTTTTCTCTTTCCTTCTTGACCAACTCTGTGCCTGTTTGCCAGGCATCCATCAGCAGCTGGATCGCTAACTTGTTTTACAATCGCGCTTAGACTTTTGCGTGTACATCGCCGGTGCTCTGCGTGTATTTGTTTGCTGTGTGTGTGGCGTTAAACGGTCGGAAATGCTCCAAAAGTGCCAAAGTCCTTGAGGACCGGTATATCCATTTTCAAGCGCATCGAATTTGCGTGTTGCGTGCAGCCAGTGTCGGTGTAATGGACCTTTAAACTATGTCAACTCATATCATTATGTTTGTAAATGTGTGGTGGAGCACAAGAAATTGTCCATTCTCTTTAAACTGGTTAGGCAAAGTGAATAATTATTTTGCTGGAACCCGGTCAGCAGATATTACAAATTGAATAAATCATGACATATTCCTCTTAATTTGACACTCACTGCCTTCAAAAGTCTGATTGTCGCATTTGTTTACCATACGCACAGCATTTTTTGTTATTTAATCTCCGCCTTTATTGCAATGTAATGAGATATGATTTATTCACACGAACATTTTTATTGAAGGAGATTAAAAGATCCAGGTTTTTATTAATAGTTCACTCGATAAAAAATAAACTTTCCGACTTTCTAGCTTCTACTTAAGAAGACATAAATTTAAGTTATTATTAGGGATATATGTACAAAGCATGATCTGGCGAAACAATTTATGCTCTTAACTGGAACTCAACTAAGAACATCAGAAAAGTAAACACTGAAGATGATAACTACTTTCCTCAATACCTTGACTCTACATTTATTGAAAATGTGCAAAGAAATATACTGAACAAAATGTTTAAAGAATTTCCAACATCTGGTCACTGAAAGTATAGCCTGCTATCACATCAAGCAGGTCACGTAGTGGGTCCTAACTGCTTTGTTACCATTGATCTTTGGCATGATGGATTCCCTAAAAAAATAGTCTAACAAAGTCAAATCTCCTGCTCAACTTATATACACATTCCCCACATACTATAATAGTTTTATGTGGTGTGATATAAAAGCTCGCGAACATTAGGACTCTTCAGGATTGTTCGCGCACCAAACACAGAAAAAAATTTGGGTTCTGATGTGAACTCGAATGACAAACACACGGCCGGCTCGAGACAATTTACCACCCAAGCCAAATTCTAAATTGTACAATATTGCATGATAGCCTTTCTAGATAGATTGTAAAGCCAGGTGCGGATTCGATCAATCTATCTTGAAGCCTGTTCGTCCTCGGTCACCTTTTCATGCGGCATAGTGTCGGAAAAGAGCGTTTAGAGCTCGCAATCGTCACAGGAAGTATGCAGAATATGCGAAGAAAACTATAAATTTTGGCGTATAGTCTACATCGCAGTTCTTCAACATTTCCAATGCAGTATTTGGAATATTTTGACTTTCACTTCTGCTCACAATGGCACTGCCAGTGATCAAGTGCACCTTTAAGCTTCAAACTTCGCACGAGGTTGCCATTATTCAAAAGGCCTTCGAATCCGTCTATCAAGCGCTCAATGAGATTTTCCATTTCTTTGGTTGTCAAAGTACATACTTTTTCTGGAAGCAGCAAACCCATCCAATACTTCTCTAGAAAAGAGCGTATTCAAATCTTCGCCGACTGTATCCAACAAAGGAATGTAGACTGAGGCCCCGTAGTATTCTTTGCAAGCTCTAACGCAGAAAATTGCCCCATTACCCCCTCTGAATTTACCACTCCTAAAGCACAGGTAGGTTTTGATAAGTTTCTACTTCCCTCTCTACTACTACCTGCACAGGAAATGTTAGCAGCACCGGAGCATGACATATTTTCAGTCCACATGTACATTGTGCCAAAACAAAAAAACCGAAAATGGTAATTAAATTCCCCGGGTAAATGATATTTAAAAATATATCTATTGGTAAGATCGTAGGAGTGTCTTTAATTACTACATGAGCGCGATCTGGCAACCAGTTTGTTTACAGCGGCTGCTTAAGTCGTTGCATCTTAGTAGTGTGTTCCGATTTTTACAAAAAAATATCGAACAAAGAATTTGTCTCAAATATTGCATTCCGAACCGAATTCCGTGTGCGGAACCATTGCGAATTTTAGAAAATTCAGTGATTCAGTTTTATCAAAAACACAAACTCACGAGTGATACAAAGCCTTCAAAGACTGTCGAGAGATCGTTGAGAACATGTCTCGTTCTGGACGAACTTCGACCTCTTCTATTGATGAAAATATTTAAAAAAGTGAAGCATATAGTGCTGGAAAATCATCAGGACAGTGTTAGAGAGATAGAAAGAGAGTTCGACATTTCCCGCGAGTCCGTGGACGTCGCTTGATCGAGCTAATTCCGATCCCACACTGTTGGAAAACTAATGAAACAGGGATTTATGAGTTTGACATGTAAACAAGTCAACAATCATCTTATTGGAGGCAAAAAAAACGAGCCGAAACTAAAAAAACCACGCCAGGACTGCTCATAAATCAAGGTGATGCTTATTGTTTTTTCGATTTTCGTGGTCTGGTGCATCTTGAATTAGGAGGAACAGACGAATTTGGAGAATGTCCGTTAAAACCGATTGGAATTGTGGAATAAAAATTCTTAGATTTTACACGGGGATAGTGCACCATGGCATCGAATCACGATTGAGACCGAATATATGAAAAGTATTTTGAGGACTGGAAAAATCGTTGGTATAAGTGTATTGCATCTGGTGAGGATTACTTCGAAGGTAACAAATTAAATATTGATGAATAATTAAATATTGGAAATAAAATAAAATAAATAAACATACAAATAAGTAAAATATGCAAAGAAAATTAGCCAAAGTGTAACCTTAGGCCATTGCCTGTTTTGCCTATATGGCTGTCCCGGCCCTGAAAAAGCACATATTAAGAATTAAAAAATATATATGAATATCTAAATAAAAGTTAAACTTTAAGCGGTAACTTGTTCCCCTTTCAAAGGAGTTCGAAACAAACGATCGGTTTCTGAATGATGATCGTCTTGAAACTAATATAACTTACCGACACGACTTCACTATTAGGGTAGTCCAACTTATAGTATCTGAATGAGGAATCTCAGTAAAAGGTTTCCATTTACTATATAGTTGTATCACTAAACTCACTACAATAACATTTTAAAGTAATCTTCATCATAAAATATTATTTCTAATAAAACACTCCAAATCAAAATAAAAATAATTTGCTTATTTTGAGTATCCTGTTTGAATGTTTAGCTAGTGTCATATTTATTTTTGAACCCAATATCCATTATTAAAAATCATAATTCCAAAACAAATATAAACTCGTCGAAACAGCTCGCGACAGTAAAAACATCTATGATGTTAATAAAAATTATAATTATTATTTTTTTTTTAGAATAACTTGCACCCTTGGCAAAAATGACCCTGCTTTACACGCTTTTTTACTCATATAGCATAGGCTACACCCAAGAACCTTGAACCTCTCAATTGATGGCAATGCCACGGAAATCCTGTTATACGAATGACGAAACTCGAAATAACAATTCGTGCTTCAATTCGTCTACTCTTATATTTGCTAAACGAGTTCAAGTCTCTATGATTATTTTGTATCAATGAAAAGTGATTTATATTTATTGATTCCGATAACGATGTTTATACGCAAATTTTATATGATAGGTAAGCGAGTGTTAAAAACCGTTTGAATATCTCGTTTCTGTTCGTTAATTGAAGCTCGAAACGAAAAACAAGCGCACACATAAAAGCGTCTTCGAAAATATGTAAATGAAATGTCTTCTATTACAAGAGCATTTTAATAAAACAGATTAAGCATTTTTAAACATTGCACACAGGGAGGTTGTAACGGTACATTAGACATGTACATGGTGTACATTTAGCAGCTCTTTTTTTCAGCAATTTCAATGAATGACATACGCAAATAACTTCACTTCGCTCAGAAGACTGGATTTTGGCATGTTAAACGATCATGTGACCGAACATCACAAAAATCAGCAAAACATAATACTCCGACTTATTAACAAGAATTATCAGTTCATAAAAACCTGTTGTCCTGCATACACATAACAAATGAACCAGAATGACATGTGTAGAAGACTCTGGGTAAATATTTCATTAATGGTGAAATCGAAAATCACAAATTCGCACCAACCGAAACCACCTCTCAGCCTTTCTTATTAAACAACTATTCGCTTTGATTGCAAATTTTCATCTTTTATGGAAAATAGCATAACTAGGTCTGCCGGTTTATCGACTTCCAGAGGCAGGCGACACATAACAGCACATTTTTGGCGCTCAATATTGATTTTTATTAATATTATTTAATATTTATTGCAAGATAACTAATTTTTAAGCCCATAACAATTACTATAAGAACAATAAATAACTAAAAAAACAAAAGTCTATAACTTTCAATTAAACTCTGTTCTGAGAGAAGCAATCATCCAAAATATGGCAAACCAGCTCCACTGGAACCATAGCCAGATTTTAACATCGGAGCATTAATAAATATTTAAGAGATTTAATTTCCGCATGCCGGAATGTGGTAACACTAGATAACCTACTCTGTCAAAGCAACTTCTAGATTATTAGGAATGGAATACCATGGTTGTATATATACATAATAATGTATGTATGTGTTGTATATATTTAGGTATATTTTCATGTCAACTTATGAGCCTCACCTATTTAAAAATTGTTATTGTGAAGGCATGCTTTGGTAGATTATATAATTTTCGAAAAATCAACTGATGATGATTATTCAATGTTGATATATAGTATGAGAAGAAAAAATTAAAGTTACAAAGCCACTTAATTGCAGTCCACAGATAGACAACGCCCCGCCGTGGAAGGAAGTATTCAAACCTATTTGACTGGGTGATCCATTTCGAATCTAATTGGAAATGCTTATTATCACTTATATTTTGAAGATTATCTCTTTCAAATGTTAACTGCGGCTACGTCTCAGATGGTCCTTCCGTTAAATACAATTAAGTCCGAGCATTTCGACTAGTAACTAGCGATTGACGTTCGTGACGTTTTGCTTAAAGGACTGAATCGAAGCGGGATTGGCCGCTTAGACTTTAGACTTTACGTATCCCCACAGAAAAAAGTCTAACGGTGTGACATCACACAACCTGGGGGGCCAATTGACTGACACAAAATTGATTGATAAAAAATTTCGTTCGAAAACGCCGGATCCGAAAGGGCTACACAGCCTGATACAAGTGATGGGATATGCTAAAGTTCTCCAGTGAAAGCAAGTGAAATTAATCACTTTGGTTGACCAAGTGGAATTTTTCAGCATGAAGATGATTACAAAAGCGCCTACACCCTTCTATGCTCTGGCGTCCCCTAATGCAAAAACAAAAATTTTATAAATGAACTCAAATGGCTTAGAAAATAAATTATTTATTATTTCCAAATCAAAAGTCCGTGTAAAATAAAGCATCCGTTGCAACATACACACATACCTACAAGCAAATACAAGTTTGGACACAACGGGCGGTTAAGGGTTCTGCCAATAAAATAGGCATATGTAAAGTTGAGCTGAGCTCAGAAAAACTTGTAGGTTTAACTGCAGGGCAAAAGCAAACATATACAGAAAAAACAGATTAAAATCTAAACGTTCGCACTTTTTGTGCAACATCGAAAATAAAAAAGCGAAAAACGAAGAGCCTCTAACTGTTCTGCTCATCTCAACGAAATCGACTTAGTTGTCCACGCATTTGAGTTTTGTTTCTGTTTTCGTCTGCTCGTATGTTCTTCCAGTTTCAAGGTTGAACAAGTCTAAAACCAGCAACCAAAAATTAAATTAAAATCATAAAAACCAACAAAGCAACAACAACATGAACTATGAAACAAATCACAAATCTTTTAAACACATTTGATTTAGCTGAGCTCCGAAACTTTGCGACCCCTCAATCTAGCGCTGAACTAGCCAGCCAGTCAGCCAGCCAAACGGTCGAGCAGCGCGCCAGTGAGCCAGTGACAATATTGAAGAAGTCACTTTTTGGATTTCTGTGCGGTTTTTTTTTTATTAAATACCAAGACAAATGCGATAACATAAAAGTCGCAGCAGCACATCTGAAGAAGATATTTATTAGCTTTAATTTTAATTTTATTAAAATGCTTTAAACTAGTTTATTGTGCGCTTCTACCCAAAAACCAATCAAGTTTACCTCGGGAGCCAGCAAACTTTGAACAATATAACCAAAAATGAATAAAACACAGAAAGAAAATTAAAAAAAAAATACAAATACAAACTCGTATGTTTAAAAACTTTATTCAAATTTTAATACTTACTAAAGCCATAGTCTTAGAAGTTTGGAAAAAAAGTTGAAAAAACTTCGCAAATATTATAAGCGATTTAGTCGTAGGTATTAGGCAAAAGCAAAAAAAACACGAACGAATGACAATTAATAGTTGGTCTCGCACAAATGTTATTCCACACGTGGACATACAAAGAGGGTTAAATCAGCCTTTGTGACGCACGCGGGGCACAGCCAACAATAAAGATGTAAATCCCGAACAGTCACGTATTATTCAATAACCGTTGATTCGATAAAAGAAACTTAATACCAGGGCAATAAAGTCTAATCGCTATGCCTCTCTATCACCAGCAGCAACCGATGCCTGTGTTTTTACTCAAATGTACCAAAGTATGTTTAATATGCTATCTTCTTTCTCCTTTCATTGATTTGACTTAGCGTAAGTACCTCACTGCACAGATCAAGATCGAAACATAACTCTAAATTGCACAGAACACATCGTCTCCGAGACTTAAGAAGGAGCCTGATTTAGAAGCTTCAAAAAATCAATTTTTTTTGCTTAAAATAAAAATAATCTAAGAATATGTCCAGAAAGATTTAGATAGGAATTTGAAATATTTTGGAAGCTAGAAGGAAAATAGTTTATTTTGAAATATTTTGGAAGCTAGAAGGAAAATAATGACCAAGCGTCTAGCAGATATATGAGCGATTGGGCAGAAAGCGAAAACTTTGAAGCGCGATTTCTCGTTTTTTCATTTTCACGATTTTTCTTAATTGGCGGGCAGGATAGAAAAAAAATTATTATCTTTGGCATTAAATTATCTTCTATTTAAGCTAAAAAAAACCAATAAAAGTCAATTTTAAACATATTTTTAAACAACATAAAATAATTTTTTGATTTTGATCAAAAACCACTTTTTTTCAATTTTTAAAAAATTTCTAAAATTTTACATTTTGTTGGATTTTTTTTTCAGTTTAACTAGAAGATAAATATTAAAAAATATGAAGCTCTTTGAATTACATATTTGTTTCCGATAGAAATTGCGACCTGCATCCAGCCCGACAAATGCGCATGCAAGATGCATCGGGCAAATGCTTCCCAAAGGCAGAATATCAAAGATTTCGTATCCAAAAAATTTGTGAATGATGTTTAAATATATAACTATAAATCCTAGAAATTTTGCTTTAATCACTTATTTCTTTCCTTCCCAAAAAAATTCTCAAAAAATCGATTTTTTGAATCCTCTAAAGCAGTCTCCCCCTTTATTTTTCAGAGACATTTACCTAACCCGATTTAAAAAAAAAAAACTAGGTCAAACTAAGTCTTGATGCACATCTGATACATGTTTTTAAATAAACTTTTTTTCTACACGATTGTGCCTTTAAAAAATCTTTGAGATTACTCTACAAATTTCCATATCATTATACTATCGAAAGCATCAAAAATCGATACTCAACCCGGGAAGGAAATATTTCGAAGTGCCACACACTCTGCTTCCTATACGCTGTTATGCGCATCACTAGCACACACGCGCAATTGAAATGTGTTAATTTTCAATTTATTTCAAATTAGATATAATTAGTTAACATAAACATTAGCCAACTAGTCTAAAGTATTTTAAATGAAGCTAAGAATGTAGAAGGTCATTGAAACAACTCGCATATATTTTACTTCAATATACATGTATGTTCGTATATATGCGCCAAACTGGAATTATATACCTTATTTGTTCAGCGAATCTTCTACAATGCTACCTCGCATTATTGAGCGATTAGGATAAGCCAAATTCGATTTTGCTCTTATCTGCTTTTGTCACGTAATTTTTTTGCAAATCATTGCTAAGTTCCATATAATAGTAGTTTATCCACACAACACACAGAAATATTTATATTATATTTACCATATTACCGTAGCTGGAAAGGCACTCATCAAGTATGTGGCTTATAAGATATTATTTGCAACATAAAGAAGGATACGTCGTAGACTCTATAAGGTATATATGCATACATAATCAACTTGAGAACCTGAGGTAGCCATGTCAGTCTGCATAGTCTTTCATTGACATAGAGATCTGAAATTTTGAGCACATTCTTTTCTTCTCACCAAATTCGGTAAGAATTCTTGACCAGAACACAAAGCCACAACCTCTGAGCACGTTGTTGAGATCGGACCATCGACTCGAAGTTGCTTAGGTATGAGTAGTTGTTTTCTCTAACAACCGCACCACTATCATTCTTCATCTCCATAGTCATACGGCTTATCTCACCGAGTGTTTTGGCTTTTAGCAAAAGTAAAAATCGCATTCAGACATAATTTAGGTAAGGTTAGGTAAATAGTCTGGTATTCGTCATACCACGAATAATCGCTTTTGGACTAGTAGAGATGACATTGTGATGACCAGCATTCATACGTACTATCAAGAACAATATCACTATAAAAAGAACTCGAAGCAATATAAAACGTGGCAATCAGAAATGTTTTATGAATTTTAAAAAATATGACATAAGCGTAACATCTCTTTGAGATTTATTCGAAGGAAATGGAATTGTATTTATTTTAAAACAGATATATTTGTACAGCAGGGCTGAGAAACGCTAAACATATGAATCCTAGTCAAACATGGATGCAAATATATTATTTTGGGATAAACAACAACAAAATTAGAGACGAATTCTAAATCAATGATAAAAAATGCTTTTGCTGCAGATTTCCAAAACACCTTGAAATAAATATTGAGAACGTAGATATGTTCCGTTGCATCTGATCTAACGGATGATCCAAGTAGAGTTACTTCAATAGTCTTATTGAGAGAATACGCGTGAGTCGTGAAAAGCTGTTATGTTATTTTTATTCAGTATTGTTTGGTATTTCATAAGTGAACAACGTTTACAAATCACTCAACTTTATTACGAAAACTCACGTTCAGAAACGAATGTGTTTCGCGCGCTTCCCTCAAGTTATGGTCAACATAACTGGCCTACTGAGCGTGCTATTCGCAACATCATTACACATCTTCCCAAGAGACATCGCTTCGTTCTATAGACTCTTGAAAAGTTCCAAGAAAATCCGACGTTTTCGAGTCAAATTTGGCTCAGCGATGAGGCCTGGCTGAATGGGTATGTAAAAGAGAAAAAGTTACCGCATTTGGGGAACCTAAAGTTTGAGGGCCGGTTGAATCATATTTCTTCAAAAATGATGCCGGTGAATACGTAACCGTCATTGGCGACTGTTATCGCATCAGTATAACCGACTATTTGATGCCTGAAATTGAAGCTCGGAGATCTCTGTGACGTTTGGTTTCAACAAGACGGCGCCACTTTCCATACATTGCATCAATCAATGGATTTATTAAAAGAACACTTCGACAAACGGGTAATTTCACATTTTGGGCCGGTCGATTGGCCACCAAGATTGTGTGACATCACATCAGTAGGTTTTTTCTTATGGGGATATTTAAAAACTAAAGTCTAAGCAGACAATCCCACTTTGTTTCAGGTCTTGAAATGCTGGAACGAATTATCGTAAATTGAACTCAACGTATGGATCATCTGTCACGTAGCCACGACCGACATATTAAAGAAATAATCTTAATTTGAAGTTACTGTTTTTCTTCTTAAAAAGTTAGGGAACCTCCAAATAGATCACCCTTTACATGGTTTTCATTTCATTGAATAAATTGCGCTACAAAACAAAATCTTCTTTTGGTGTTAATGGTTGTATGGCTTGAGTGCACAATTTAATTATGCATGTGTATCGAAAAACCGGAAATATATTTATTGACACATCGTGACAGGCATAACTAGTTAGCAATAGAATAGCAATACAAATTAAAAATATACAAATTCAAACTACAAAGTGTTTAAACACAAATATGGAACTATATATGGTCCTGCATTTGTATGTTTAGACGAGCGCTTCATACTTACTGACATTCCTGCAATATATTAAAAGGCTTTCAGCACATTTGTTTCCAATGTCTTTCATTTGATTTTATTTACTCAATTTTAGTATAATTCCTAATATTATTTTTCGTTGCATTCTTTAGTTTGCGCAGCCAACAGAAGTGCGGCTATTGGCTTCAGGCAATGATATAAATTCAAGATACGGTTGTTAGACGCGAGCTCACTTTAACGATTGATATGGTTTATATATATATATTTTTTTTTTTTTTTTTTGATAAAACTTATTCTTGGTTACAAACATGTCACTTAATTTCGATTAACAATTGTTGCTACTCGAGCCTTAACTTCATTACTCTAAATAATTCAGCCGCGCTTTAAATATGGCTTTTAATTATTGGCGTTGCATACTTTTGCGCGCTCCGAAGCTAATGTTCCTAATATATACGTTAAATACATTCCAAAATCTTACATTCCCTACTTTCGTATCTCTTTTGCGGATAAATACAATTTCTCTTTAGTTTTGGTTAACAGTTATTTATTTCTTATGGTCCCTCTGCAGCGCTCGCGCCTCCAAACGCCCTTTTCTTAAGATTATCTATGATCAAAGAGATTTTCATTCGTTAACTTTAATTACTTATGCTACTCGTGTTAGTCGTTTTAATCTGAACTCTGCAGTTAAAGCTTATACAAAATATCAATTCATTAATTTTAGTTTGGTTAAATATTTACAAAGTTTTTTTTTTTTTTTTTTGTTTTCAATTGACCTTAATTAAAAGCGAGATTATTACTCGGCGACAAGTATTGGAATTCAATTTGGAATTGTCTAGGTGTTTATATTACACTACTACAACTACAACTACTACATGTCTGATTATTACTAATGCATTACTACAATAACTACAAAGTAATTTTTATAACGAATTTGTCTTGGGTACGGAAAAGTCTTTTGTTGTGGGTGTTTATTAAATATTTCTATGCTGATGCTACGTCGTGGCAGCAAATGTGTTTGTGGCTCACAGCTCCGTGGAGTACTCCTGCGGATTCACCGTGAACTTCCGCCAGCAGATGTGATCCGCACTGCCATTCACGTTGTGGGGTGGCAGTTTGCCGCCAGCGACACCTCCGACGAGGCCACCGCCGCCCACACTCACGATCGAGTGTCGGTTGTGTTCGGCCATGCTGGTGCTGGAGGAGCGCTTCACGTAAGCGGCGCCGTGTGGACCACTTGCACCGACTCGGCTCATCGGGTTGCGCGCGCCGCCATTGGCTGTGATGGCATTCGAGCTGCCGTATGTGATGGACTCGTTGGAGGGTGTTATTTCGATGCGCGTCGCATGGCGGCCATCCTCAGAAAGTCGGCGTATATAGACTATCTCACGATGCTTTTCGGCGTTTGCGTTGTGCGCACGCATGGCGTGCACGTGGCTGGGGGGTGGCGGTGGCGGGCTAGGCAGTGGCTCGTCGTCAAGCTGCTGATTCTGGTATTGTCTGTGTTGATCCATATACTGTTGCTGTGGTTGTTGTTGTTGCTGCGCATTGGAACGTTGTTGTGGCTGAGCGCGTGAGCGATTTGAATAACGCAGCGGCTTGCCATCACTGTTCTGGAAAGGCATAAACTGTTGCGAAACACCAGGAAACTTATCGACGCTAATGTCTTCCTCAATCGCGGAATCACCGAACATTGAGCCACTGTAGTTCGGTGAACTGTTGCCGGTGGTAGATTGCTTCCAGTTCTGCTGCGCGGCGTGACCGTTCGCATATTTACTGGAGCTGGAATATTGTCCCTTCTTGATGGAGTGCGTGTAGTCGCGGGTACCACGACGTCGAAGCGTGAAATCACGCCGCCCAGTATCTTGACATACCGAACGCCATTGCTTCCAGGCATGGCGAGCCAAAGGATCGGTTGGACCCCACTCCTTCGCCGATTTGGAGGCCTCGCAGATCATGCCGAAGAAATTGTACTCAACTTGACGGAATATCTGCACACAAGCTATTATGAAGATCACTGCTAGCGCGAGTAGAATGGGTGCCCAACGTGGTACGTACTCCGCCAGCAGATCGTACTGATCGTCGTCTGAACACCACCACACCAACAACGCGGTGAGTATGGCTGGGCAAATGCACCACAGCCACATCCAGCCTTTGAAGATCGGTCGCCCGATAGAGAATTCCAAATCAGTGTAGATATTCTTGACGCCATAAATCCAACTGATCGCAATCAACTCGAAGACAAGCGCCGTAATTAAGATTGTGCCCACGATACGCGTATCCAAAATGCGCGCAATTATGAATTTCGGCGCGGCCAGCGATATGATCGTCATTACGAGCGCCACCAAGCTGATGACGTAATTCGGATGGCGCGGCACCAACCGTGTGACCGTGTAGATGGACACCGTCATTGCCACAATAGCGGAAATAACGATCAACGCATAAATTAGTACGGGTATAATGCGTGCGATGAGCTCGTTGCTGGGGCGATCGTACATGACGCGATCATAGACAGCTGTGAGTGGCTTGAGCTCCTCAATCATGGATCCACTATTCGCCGACAGGTCGAATTGTACCATAAATAAGGTGACAGCAATAGCATTCACCAGCAAGTTGAAGCACAGATAAACGATTGATGTGCGCACGGCATCGCCTTTGTACAGAAATTTCCCGGTGACTGCGGGCAAAGCGCCAAAGCCGCAGTTGGTGGCGAAAAGTACCTGCATCAATGCGTTGAACCAGATGTTAGAGTCCATGAGTAATGTCGAATCGAACGGCCAGAGCTCGGGAAAGTAGGAACGCTGGAACGAGTTGTGCACTTCCCAGCCGGTGAGGCAACACAGCAGCAGAAAGCCCAGTATGCCGAAGAAGAAAAGGCTGCGACGCAGGAAGCGGCCATTGTGCGTGCTGTGGGAGTAAAAATTACAAAAAAATGTTAGTCTTAATTGGTATTTCATATTCTTATAGACAAAGGTTAAAGTTGGATGTGTTTATGCACGCACTTTCAATGTCAACCAAGAAACGTTCTGAGTGAGAAGTTGCTAAGGTTAAATGTCAGCTACAAAAACATATGTTTGTTTTGATCGGTTGTTACTTAAGCTACGAATGAAGAATGGCTCATGACGTCAGATGAAAACATAAATTAATGTCAAATTCGAACATCAAACAAGTTTGTAATTAAAACGTAATTAAATAATAAAAAAAATCATTGAATTGTGTTTGCGGTAAAAGCATAATTTTAATGTTTTATTTGATTTTTTATTTGACTGGCAGAAAACAGAAAGAGAATTGGCCAACCGCTCGAGACAATGAAAAGAAGAATTCAACAAAGTGACACACACCATGGACACAGGCGTGTGAAAAACAAATTTAAATAATTTTTAAAAATAGAAAAATAGTTAAATAGCCGCGGATTTATAAAATTTAACAAGACTTATGTCAAAAAGAAACAAAACAAAAAACATTTACATAAAATATTAGCTGGGAATATCCAAATTAAGATGAAAGATTATGCGGATGTATCAATAAAATGTGCAAATGACTTGCTGAGAGTATGTCTATGAATGTGCAAGTGTGTGTAAGTGTGACTACAATAACACTAAAAATGTTAATTTATTTGCGTGTAAATTGATGTTACATTTGAGCATTTAAAGTATATTCATGTCTTATTAACTGATTTGCATATGAATCTCTCGTTGATAGAAAAAAATAAAAAAAATAAAAACAAGTAAAGAATCTTCTATAAGAGTGTACAGCTGCTGGCGTATGCCGATAATATTGATATCATTGGCCTCAACAATCACGCCGTAGTTCTGCTTTCTCTGCGGAGGATTAATGGTCCTTTGCGTGTTGATCACGGCGAATATCGTATTCGATGGAGCGATGAACTGTATAAGATATATGACGGCATTGACAAAGTACAGCGAATTAAGAGACAGTGGTTATACTGGCTAGCTTATGTTGTCCGGATGGACGAAAATACTCCAGCTCTGAAAGTATTCGACGCAGTACCTGCCGGGGTAGGCATGAGAAAAGGAAGGCCTCCACTTCGTTGAAAAAGCCAGGTCGAACCTTCTCCTGGCTTCGCTTGGAATCTGCAATTGCCGCCAAACCGGGAAAAGGAGGCGTTGCAAACTCGGCTTAAACGCGTCAAAAAAGAAGAAGAAGAATATTAAAACATATAGCGAATGGGTTCAGCTTCATTGTTCGACGAAAACGGAAATGGATTACAATCAAATTGGTGTCTTATAAACTTATTTTGAAGGTCATACACTCAGTTTTATTACTATATTTTACAGCGAAAATTATACTTTAATGCTTTGGGCTGTTTGCACTAACTTTTGAGGTCGCTCTGGTATACTCGAGAACATATCCTCTATATCCCGAAAATCTATAATATTATATTTCACCGAATATGTATTGTATATGTCAAAGATTGGCCGATTGCGTTGTCATATTCGGTATCTGAGGGCTTGAATAGTTTTGGACCAATTTTGACAAATTTTGACCATAAGATGGCACACGTTTTCTTAATTTGTGTACTGGAGAGATGATCAAAACTGTCAAGATAGTTTTTTTTAGATTAAAGTTTTGATTGAAGATAGTCCAGAGAATGGTAAGTTGGTAGGTAGGTAGGTAGGAGTGCCGCTCTGTTGTATTTCGGTCTCAACTAGCACTAGCTGTGCCATTTTGATGCACTAGTTGTTGACTATTTTGAAGACAACCATTCAAGGTTCGGTGCTTAATGGATTCCAAGTGTTCTTTGTCGCATCTGCAATAGAGTTCGGCATTCTCAGAGAAAGTCAAAAATTGTTTCCTTAGTCCCTACTATTTCTCAGCATCAGCAGATGATGTTGAAGGGCATACCCCTTTTGGAAGCATGTTCTCCAAATGGCCAATGCCCTGTTATGGTAGCAGTTAGTCTTTAGATAATTTTTCTGGACCGATTTCATAAGTCGTCAGTTCTTTTCTTGTCATATATTGGCCATGACTGTTTAGTTATATTTTTCCATCTATTGTTTGCTAATCGTTGAAATTGTAAATTGAGCTTTCTCCTGATCGATCCTAGCCGTCTTGGCAGAGCTAATACCAATATACCTCGGATTCGTCCAGAGAATATTATGACCGAATTTTTTGACGGACTTGGAATAACTCACTGCTTGCCTACATCTATTGAAACAATACAAAGCTTTATCTAAAAGAAAAAGTGCCAAACTTTGATCGCAGGTGCGGTGACTTTTAAATAATTGAAACGTCAGCGCAGAAAGCAAAAGTAATCATTTTCTGTTACTTGTTATTAATGGCTATTTAACTGCACATTTCAACACACCTAATCAATTAGAGCATGGATCTGAGCAAATGCTAACAATTAACAATAATTTTTAGTTCTTTTTCCTCTCAATCGCCGGCATGATATTCTGGCAGTCATCGATTAGTTAAGTTAAATAAGCAATTAATTTACGTTTCACACCAACGAAATACTCACCACAACATGACCACAATCCAAATGCCGATCAGTCCAACGGCCAGCATGCCGAAATACATGGGATTCTCCCAGAACGGCGTTAAGAATGTACGCTGCAAGCATTCTTGCCCGCTGTTTCCCGTCACTGTGTAGCCATTCTGAATGATTGTGAGAAACAACAGAACAACAAATTAAACCAAAATTATAATTAACCGCAAACGTGCGCAAATAACCGTAATAAAAATCCAATAAATATGTGAAATGATCAATTAATCACCGCTGCAGCCCGAAATGATTTGTTCGCACAATTAGTCACGGTCGCAATCAACGCGCGCCCATTTAAGGCGGCAGCGTGCCAGCAACATGCCGGCTATAATACACGCTAATACAGCAACAACAACTTACCAGCGCCATCTTCACGTTGCCCACACACTCCCGAAAAGGCAGCGTATTGACGATGAACATGCCGATGTAGGCCACCGCCAAGACCGCTTGCAGCGATACCCAAATCGTCGACAGCCATGAAGCGAAGCGGCTAATGATGCAGGCGCCTGTGGAAGAGAATAGAGAAGAGCACAAAAGCAATGAGTATTATTGTTTGGATCAGTAGAGAGTTCAAATAGACAATGATAATAAATAAGACACTAAGCAAAAAAAACTGAATACAAAAAGAAGCTCGATCTTTGGGTACCACATGAATTGTCTGTGAAAAATTTAATGGAACGAATTAACATCTGCGATTCTTTGCTGAAACGAAGTCGAACCATTTCTGAAGCAAATGGTAACAGGAGACGAAAAGTGTATCAAATATGGCAATGATGTGCGAAAAAGATCATGGCCCAAGCGTGGTGAAGCCCAACAAATGGTCGCAAAGCCAGGATTCACGCCTCGAAAAGTTATACCGAGTGTTTGGTAGGATTGGAAAGAAATCATCCACTATGAACTGCTCCAGCCTGGTCGAACGATTGATTCCATATTTTACTGTCAACACGGCCAGAACTGATCAACAGAAAGGTCTTCGTCTTCCGTAAGGACAACGCTAGACCACACACATCTTTGATGACTCGGCAAAAACTGGAAGAGCTTGGCTGAGAAGTTTTGAAGCATCCACCATATAGTCCTGACCTTGCAGCATGGGACTACCATTTGTTTCGATCAATGTAGAACTTCCTTAATAGAGTAAAGTTGGCTTCAAGAGAAGCCTGTGAAAATTACTTGTCGCAGTTTGTTAGAGAGAACCCAGAAAAGTTTTACACTGATGGAATAATGTCTCTAGCGAAAAAATGGCAAAAAGTGGTCGACCAAAATTGTAAATGAACATGTTTGGTTCATTAATGTTCAATGTAAATATAAAAAAAAAATAAGTTTAAGTTTGGTTAGAAATACGAAAAGACTACCCAATATTTTGTTGAGACATTTCAACCATTTTGTCTACCTTAGCAAAAAGCTAGGCAAAATTATTATATTTTTTTAACTTCAAAGTTATAATGAAATATCACTCAAAACAAATCACAAAGAAGTGATCTCTTAGTTCTGAAATTGCTTGCTGTCCACATTTTGAAAAAAAGGGCGATCACCAGATTGTGTTCCGGCAGTTTGCCAAGTATTTATTTATTTGCTTCGTTTTCGTGCAGCTTCTTTGTGTGTGTTTTTGTTAAGTAGTTTTTTCATCTTGCCATTTTAGTTGGTATTTTTTTCGTTTCGTTTTGCTAGAATTTATTCTCAAACATCTATTGGTTTTAATTTTTGCAGATCCATACCGCCGTCGCTTTGGCCCTTTATACTCTCCTCTCTAACGGGAGCTGCTCTCGTTCTCTCGTTTTTCTCTCCACTAACTCGCAACAGCTCTCGGGCATACAACCACAACTGCAGCATCAGCTATTTTGCTGTCGTCTGTGTGCGAGTTGTTGCCGTTGTTGTTGCGAGCAGCGTCAGCAATTGCCGGCACGACAGCGAATCTGGACTTTCGTTTTTACACAAACGGGACACACGGATGCGATTTTGCGATTTTGCGATTTTTAGAGTTACTATATGCGTTTTCCTGGTATTTTTGAAGTTGAATTTCCATATTTGCACGTTGGCTTTCGTATTCGTATTTGCTTTTTGCATCTGTTTAAATCTGATTGGGTTTGCTTTTGCGCAAATTATTCATTGATTTTTATGTATCTGTATCGGTTCGTTTATATCGTTTGCCCACAATGGAGATTTTGCCTTAAGAGTCAGATTCAATTTTTGCTTTGCTTTGTGTGTCATTTTTCAACTGTAAATCATTTTCCATTTTAGTTGTGACGAAAGTTTGCATATATGTCTGTTTGTATGTAATGTTAAATTCATTTCATTTTAATTGCCAGTTTTCAGTATTCAGTTTGTTTTAGTAGTTACTCAGTTGTTTTTGTTAGTTAGTTTGTTGTTGTTAGTTAGGTGGCACAATTTTGAAACGGGTTGTGCCCAACCGTTTTGTACTGCGGAACACCAGACCGCCCGACAGCAGAGCGTATGGATGTCCTATTTGTGCTGCGTTGCAAGGAAAAGACATCCGCGAATTGCAGTCAGGTTGCAACAGCAATGAAAATCGGGACAGCATCTGAATGGAGTCCAGTGGGTGGCTAGCGTTGGGCGACCCCTCTTCAGTGGATTGGGTGCAGATGTGTTGGTCCTTGCATGCTGTGTCCTGCTTGCAATCGCCGCCCACTCTTTGCAGCTGTTGCATGCGCACTGCATGGCTGCCAGTGTGCGTGGGTGTGTGTGTTCGCTGTACAGGCTAGCCGAATGCTCTTGCTGCCGAGGCGAGTTGCTGTTGCTGGCGGAGCTTCAAATGAAACGAAGTGCTCCATCGGCTGTGTGCCCACATACATACATATATCTATCAGCGAGGAGATTGCATTGTCGCCGAATATGTAGTAAGCCGAATTAAGGTTTTTAGAGAAAAAAATCTTTCATCCAATATACATACACATTTAAGAAATAGTGAAATATACGCACTGCAACTTGACTTAGAAATTTGCAAAGAAGTAATACTTTATAACGGGGTTTTCAATAAGAGCGCCGATACTGATGCAATTTCACTTTCGATATTCATACGAAGTTCATCAATCATCGCTGATTTATTGGCATAGACCAAAGACTTGACTAGCACATTTCGTAAGACAACACGTTCTCCAAACTTGGTTTTCAATAAATCGATTGAGACATTCGCTTTGTGGCCTGTGGCGACGTCCTGTTGGAACCACATAATTTCCAAATCCATATCATCCAATTCAGGCCAAAAGTATTCGGTTGAGCGGTAACGATTCCCATTCACAGTAACGTGCCGGTCTTGATCATCAAGGAAGAAGTACTTCCCAATGACGCCGCGGTGCCACAAACCGCACGAAGCCTTAAGCCTTATGAGTTTCATCGCTGAAGATGATTTTTCGATGAAAATCCGGATCATTTTCAAGTTGTTCTCAGCCCAATTACGAAAATATATGACGATTCTGGTGGTCAAACGGCTTCTGTTCTTGCATCAATTTGATCTCGTAAGTATGTAGGTCAAGATCTTTTCGCAAAATTCGTCGCAGAGATGCCCAACGCTTGAGAACGACGTGTGAGAAACTGATTTGGGTCTTCTTCTATCGATGCGCTAGCGGCAGCAATGCTCTTCTATACTTCTGTGTCTCACTGGCACAGAAAAATTTTGTACTGTGCCTGTGGATTAAAATTTTTCCACTAGACACTCAATTGTTGACCTGACAGGACAATTATGACGACCTTAAATTGGGTGTAGCGCTCTTAAAGTTGAGGCCACAGATTCCGAATTGCGGTAGTAAATTTTAATAATTTCGACTAGTTGTTGGATCGTATATCTTTCCATGATGAAACGGCAAACTTTACTGAAGAGAAATGTCGAAAGAGTGGGAAAAAATATGGCGTCGTTTGCTGTCCCTATTGGTACTCTATATTTACCTGTTATAAATGCATATAAAGCCACAGTCATCATCACGCAACGAATTACTGAGAGTGTGTGTGTATTCACCACACCGGAAAATCACTTCAACACGTTGCACGGAAAGCAGCAACCCTGTTGTTAAACAGCGCTTTGGCAAAGATCGCTCGAAAATCGTTGCATACTTTTAGGCTAACAATTAACAACTGATTTTAAATAACGAAAAGTAATGTGGCCACTTAATTGCATTTTTCGTTCACAAACATATACACACATTCACATAAGGATTTGTATATACATATATACGTACCTATAATCTTTCCAATAAACAGCTTTTTGCTTTCACAAAAAAGGCCGCGAACCTTGCAAAACAAATTACTTCAACTTATTCAAATTTAAATTATATGCACTTCTTCTGGCATGCTCTTTAACTTGTCATTTGTTAATTATAATTAGTGTTATTTCTGCAATTTTAAGGCCGACCTTTTTAATTACAGCCCCTGTAGCCGATTTTTACATTATTTACCTTTTGCCAAAAATAATATGAAAAGCCAGAAATTGTTAAAAAAAAACACTTTTTCGATTAACCGGTTTCCAAAACATGGAGTCTTAGTATTTCTTGTTTTAATTTTAAGACCTTTTAAATAATTTTGGACAATTCTGCACTTCAACACATTTAAAGTTTAACGACAATATAACAACATATCAGCCTAATTAAGAAATTTAAACATCTGCTCAACAGTTTTTTACGCCATAGGCACCTGTTATACCTCAAAATATTGGCCATGCAAAGCCAAATATTCAAATTTCATTTCCACGACGCGATGTTAATGAATTTAAATTGATTTTGGCTCGTTTCATCATTAGCAATTTATACCCACTCAATCTTGCACGCTCACGACTAAACCCAAATTTATCACAGACGCATAAACATTTAGCTAATTTCGTTAGTGTTGGCTTGTTTGGCTATTCTCTCTCACTTACCTTTAAATATGGGCGAGGCGGTCCAGGTGTGCGCTGCACTTTGGCCCAAAAACTGTCCCACTGATATCTCCAATAAGATAATTGGCAAGCCGACTAGAAACAATAGTGTTATGTATGGAATCAAATACGACGAACCGTATTTGTCCAGTTCTCTCGGGAAACGCACGATGTTGGCGTAGGTGACGTTCAAGCAGATGCACAGCACGAGCCCACGAAATATCGAGCATTTTGTCTGAAAAAGAAGAGGCGGTAAGAAAAAGCAATTAGATAAAAAAATTATAAGTCAAACGATTGAAGTTTTACTAGTTTATTGTGAAAAAGTTTTATAAACTAAAGATAACGATTATTTTGTCTGCAGCACAAATGTGATGAAGTCTTAAAGAGCGGTCATAGAAAATTAATGAGAGAGTATGTTAGCGTAGTTCACTTCTCCAATCAAAGAAGCGTCTCTCAAAGGCAACTTAAAACCCAATACCTATTTAACAACCTTATTTATACAAAGAATTTCGCAAAAGAACTTGATTTGACTTTTATGACTACTTATTGCATAAAACACAGTCAAATTTTTCCAGTTTCACATTGACAAATGAATTTATGTCGTTCTGGCCCACAGTGCATACAATGACAGCAAGCAGCAGGCATAACTGCGCCAATAAAAGTAACACCAACTAAGGTAATTGCAGTAATCAAGAAGAGCACATCCACGCAGTGCCCGCATGTGAGCCCGCATTAAGTATGAAGTTGGGGAGAAATTGAAAGTTTTGCGGTTTAAACCGCGTCGATGCTGAAAGTCTTCAGCTACACGCGCTACCGGAAGATGTGTGAAGGGAGACATTTGTGTGCCACTAAATAAATGTAAATGCACCTAAATGCCGAGGGAAACGCTTAAGAGAATGTGAAAAGAAATGCTTAAGAAATTGCAGACTGCTTTAGCATGAGCGCGCGTTTACACAAATTTAGCAGCTTTCAGCGCGGCAAGAAGAAAGTGACAGCGCTGCGAATGAATGATATTACAAAATAATTAAAAGCAGCTCATCAACAAAGGCGTGAAAATACTTTCACACCAAGTTATGTGCCTATAATTATATACATTATATACATATGTACCAATTTATGGATATCAGGCGACTTGAGAAGAATTTGAAACGCGCGAAAAGCCAATAAAATCGCTAGACTAAAATGTAAAAATAAAACAGAAACAATAACACCACCAACAACAGCCGATATTTACTGCACACGTCTACTGGAGTGCTAAAATTGCACTTAGCAAAACTTGTTAGAATCGGCTTATGAAATTCGCAATAAACTGAAACGAGTGACCATACAAGTAGCAGAACACAAACAACATTAATGTTATGCAAAACGGCTTATTAGCAACTAAATGTGCAAAAAAGCAATTAACAGAAGACTAAGAGCAGAAAAACGACGTGAGAGTCGTAAGCGAAGCGGCGAACAATGAACATACTAAACTGAAACACCCGTTAAGTGGATAAAATTCGTGCGTAATTTTTTGCACAATTTTAACCGCATTTCGGACAAGAAAAATCGTGTTTCATCGCATCTTCGCTACAATTTATATGGCAAGCGATTTCCTTGCTTTTGAATATATTCGAATGTTTTTAAACGTTTTGAAATGACTGCTTGAGGGACTCCCAAGCTTTTAGTCGCACATTTTCAAATTCATTTCGGCCGCTCACGGCATTCTCCGTTTTCCAAGCAAATATCATCACTTTTTAATTGTGCAATTAACTTTTGAACAACTAGAGAATGTTCACGGCTGCGGTTTTCTTCATATTACAGTAATAAAGAAAAACGCTTCCCATAAAAACTTTTTCAGGCACAAAGCTTACAGTGTAGGAAAAAATGCTTGTTGTTTACGCTTCAAATAAATGTCGTTTACTTGAAAAGAAAGCATAGAAGGAACACTTCTACAGCCTGCTGAATGGTAGTGAGATGGCGAACTCGATTCCCCAATTGATGATATTCTGCTGTATTATTCCATTGCCCGACCATGAAGAAGTTCGAATAGCAATTACCCGCCTGAAGAACAACAAAGCGACAGGGGCCGATCAATTGCAGCCGAACTATTCAAACATGGCGGCGAAGAACTGATGCATGCAACTGAGGAGCAAAAACTGATTGGGCCTTATCAGTGTAGCTTTAGACTTGGAAAATCTACTATCGACCAGATATTCACCATGCGCCAATCTTGGAAACGACATGTGAAAAGAGGATCGACACACACCACCTCTTCGTCCATTTTAAAGCTACTTTTGACAACACGCAAAATTTGAATTTGGTATCCCCGCAAAACGTAGTAGTAGATAATTTCTTCTATCTTGGAACCAGTACTAACACTGACAACAACATCAGTCTCTAAATCCAACGCAAAAGAACTCTTGCTAACAGGTGCTAGTGCGGACTGAGTAGGCAATTGAGAAGTAAAGTCCTCTCTCGACGAACAAAGACCATACTCTATAAGTCACTCATTATTCCCGTCCTGCTATATGGTGCAGAGGAACGGACGATGACAACAACCGATGAGTCGATGTTACAAATCTTCGAGAGAAAGGTTGTGCGGAAGATTTATGGTCCTTTGCGCTTAGGCAAGGGCGAATATCGCATTCGATGGAACGATGAGCTGCTTGAGAATGGATGAAAACACTCCAGCTCTGGAAGTATTCGATGCAGTACCCGCCAGGGGAAACAGAAGAAGAGGAAGACCTCCACTGGTGGAGAAGGATCTGACTTCGCTTAGAATCTCCGATTGGCGCTAAATTGCGAAAAGAGGAAACGACTGGCACGATTTTGTTAACTCGGCTATAACCGTGTTGGCGGTGTCTACGCCAGTAAAGAAGAAACTTCTCCGGGTACTCCTTCTAAATTACCACGTCTTGAATTATGTCCTACGCATGCAGATGGTCGACGGAAGGATTCATTTGCCTGATCGCTTAAGATGATTCAATAGTTTCCAATTAACATTCAATGCAATTATTTCACTTTTCATGTTACGCAAGAGTAAAGTATTTTATTAAATAAAAATATTTTATTTTGATTACTTAAAGCACTTTAAATGTTGTAATGATATCAAAGAGGAGCAAAAGTATTTTCCGCATTTAGATTCATAACTTCAGACGAATGAACACGAAGCACGCACTACTACAACCACATTAAGAGAACTCGTAATACGAAGTTGCGTGGGTTTCGTAAATTGATAATGAAAATTTAATGCAATAAATAACGGTTATAATCTAAATAAGTATGGTTAACAGTTAATGCACTCGCCGCTCCAACACACTTACTTTGCGATAATAACGGAATGGCACATCCTCATGCACGACGTATAAGTAATCTGCTAGATACTTTGTTGTTGGTATCTCCATCTTGGGGCAGATTTTGTAGCGTTTGTATGCGCAGAAGAATTTGTCATTTTCTTGCATTACTCGGCGCTTCGGGCAAATCAAACGCCAGCCTCGCTTCGATGAACAACCAAAGAGAGCTTGAGGGGACTTTTGCTTTCCTTAATTAAGTTTCGATATCACGTTTCGACACTTTGTTTTTGGCAATATTTTCCGTTATAAAGGTCGCCATGCAGGTGAAAGTAAGGGCGCTATCATGCCTTGGACTCTTAATGTTTCTTTTATTGTTGTTGCTATTATTATTATTACTTTTGTGTGTGTGTTTGTTTTTGTTTCCACTTTTCGAATTTCACATGTTAGCGCTGCTGAAAATATTAATTATTTCGTCAAGACTTTCAAATAACTCAAGTTTTTGTATTTTTTCTGAAAATTATTGTTTGTATTTCACTATAATTCTGCTTTTTTAATTTATTTATTTATTTTTTTTTTTTTTTGTTTTTTTATTGCATTCACTTCACTTTCTTACATCACTTCGATGGGTGCTTGCATACGTAATAACCATAAGTTAACGACAAAAAATTTAAAATATTTTGGTGGTTTTCTTTTAATATTTGATTTTCGTGTTTGCTTGTACACCATTTGGCGCATGCGTAGCCCAAATATTCAATGAGCAGGCGCGCTCAACCTGCTGGCGGGCCAGGCGCAATTAGCACCTGCAACAAAGCCGCTACGCATGCGCAATCAATAATTCCCGTGTGTACTAAGTGACGAGCGTTTATATGTGTATGTGTGTTTGATTTAAATCTTAAGTTGTTGTTGTGGTCATTAGCGATTTCGTTTTAGTGAATTTGATCGACGTCTCATTACACTTTTTTTACAACTAATGAACGCGATTTGGATTTGCTTCCGTGTGGGCTTTTGTGCATTTAACTCAGCAGCAACAAAAAAATCAAAAAAAAAAAATATTTATAAAATCTGCGTCAATGAGAAATCAAATTTGCTAATAATGACAAATCTTGTCCATTTTAAATATTTGACAATGACGAAAGAGAATATCCGCTTAAATTTCAATATTTTATGCATAAATTCAACTTTTGGCAACTTGCTCAAGCAGTTAGTGCAAATACAAGTTTTTTTTTTGAACAATATTATTCTGGGTTATTTGGAGTCAATTAATAATTCAATAAAATAGAAAAAACAAGAATTTTTTCAATAACGATCACCTCTATCTATCGTCTTACGAATGGCTCTACAGCTTACTCAAATATTCTATGGAAATCTGACCTATCAATAAAAGATCGAACTTCCACTTCATAAAAAGGTGGAACGCCTGCCACAAAATGCTTATACTCGTTCTCTGATAACAGCGCTAACTCGCTACTGCCGACCAATCTGTCAAATCATTAGCATTGTGGTTCATTTTTGCTTTACAGAGTAGCGTAAATAAGTGAAGCTTCCATGCAATTACATATTTCAATAATAATTCTGTAGAATATGTGCCCTGTGTCTTGCCGTTCTTGGACTGTTGAGTATGGTGAACGCACCCACTTTTATATACACATTCATACCATTTTGTTTGCCAAATTTGGTGTAAAAGGCAACAAGCGTAAACCAGAATAAAGAAGCACAGAACAAAACACACGCACCGCGAAATCCGAAATTAGCTTTCGTAATAAGAAGCACAACAGGCACAACCGGAAATTAATTAATTTGCCAATTTGAATATTTTTTCAATACTAAAATACACAGAAAAGTACACAAGTATATGTAGGCTTGTGTAAATGTGAACAATTTGGTCAAAATATACAGTTGATATACGAATATACATTACAGCTATCGAACAGGGTCTTCCAAATGGTGTGAGAAAATATTGGTGACCCCTTGTTTGACTGATAAACGAGGAATGCACCGTGACCTTAAGTCTGTTGTGAGCTCTCCTTATACACAAAGACTCACTTAGCCCCAATATAATAATAAAAAATCCAATATCCTGCTGCGTGCTAGCGAAGCGATGTGATCTCTATTTGGAAACATGGATCCAAGGGCCTCCTTACACTTATGCTAACTAAAGTTGTGGATATATTTTGAACTGATCAGCTGATCGGGAGAACAATTTTTTATTTTCTAACTTTTTTATCGACTTTTTATTTGGTTGGAGAACTCGTCTGCTGAACTTTTTAGTTCTCAAATCTCAGGATCTTCACTACGGACTAGCTGCCCACAAACAGTTACTTATTTTACCGGTACAAAATCATTGTTACAATTGCTGTTGTGGTTTCTTTTGATGTAGTATTGTCAATCCCAGGTTTTTCGCTCTTAGAAGCGTTCCCAAAGTTTTTCAAACGCAAACAATTATTAACAGTATCAAAAAGCAAATTACATCTTTCGTATATAACATTTCATACTTATTGATTTCTTCAATTTAATAAACAAAAACATTGCGCTGTTCAGCTTAATTGCAACACCCTTTACATAACCAAATTCAAATCGATGCTCAAACATTTGCCAAATCTTCGAGATCGGCTTCGGTCTGTCTGTCTTTCTTATTCTAATTTTATTGATCCGATTTGCATTTTAATTTTTGTATAAATTTTTTGTATAGAAATCTTCATTTTTGCGTTGTATTTTATTGTTAAGCCCGATCAATTGAAATATATTTGAGTGAAGCATCTAATTCTTTTTTGATACACTAACTCAATGCTTTCGCAGAGAAAAAGGCTGCATTCACATTCATATTTAAATTCAATTTGTCGCAATCTCATGAACTACTCATACGAATATTTCATTTAAGCTTTTGTTGTGGTTCAATTTTTTGCAAAAAGCATTTTTTTTTGTCTCTGAACACTCACAGTTGCGTCCTTGAAATTGTGTGTTTGTTTTATTTCTTTGAATAATTTAATTATGCAGATTGCATTTCGTCTCTATTAATGGCACGACTGGTGTGACATCAACGAAACATTGAACATGGGGAATGCTTGTAGTAGTAAGGAGAAAATAAGAGAGGAATGAGACAGGTAAATTCGTTATACATATATAATACGAGTACATATATAATGATCATTGAGAGCGATTCTTGATTATGGGGTATACACTGATTTTTTTCAAAGATTCAGAATATCTACTGATGTCTAAATGAAATAAAAAACTATGTTAAACTTTTTTTCCAAAAATTACAGAATTTAAAAAATTTTAATAAAATATTTTATTTTTTATATGAGAAAAAATTGTTGAAAAAATACAATTTTTTACCCGAGGAAACCCCTTAAGACTTTATAGCTAAGTTAAATCGTTTATTATAACAAAAGGTGGCATATGAGGTTCGCCAGGAACAACCAAATATTGCGCAAAGTTAGAACATGCAATAGAACCTGGGACATAAGAATCGGAACCTTAAAGTTACTGGTTCTTGGCTAGAAATCAGAATGCAGAGGTAGACTAAAGTGTCCTTTCTGCTAACCGTAAAGCCAGCAAATATATAAATGTAATACTAAAGTAAGAGTCGAGGCCGGAGTACAAGACTAAAATTAGTTCTCAAAACCTGGTCACACATATTTAGGTATATATAAACCGTTATTTCTCGTCAAAAATCTATCTTGGAATAGTTTTGCAGTGATCGCTGAGGGCTTTTAAAGTATTATGGGAAGGGAACTGGAAATTAAGGGCTTAGGGGTAGTCAAAGGCACGAAAAAATGAGAATTTTCAGCATTTTTTTTTTGCTTTTAAATCTTGTTATTTACAAAAGTAGTAATATGACATTATTATATAATGTGTTGACTTGAAGTCACGAAAAGTTCAAAAAAAAAAATAATAATAATTTCCAAAGTTATAGTTGTTTGTGTTGAACCAGTTCCAAAAAAGGTTACTTGCGGTGACAACTATAAGTCCTTGGAGATTCATTTAAAATCAATCGGACAAAAAAATTAGTTTTATAAATGGATAAACTCGGGCCTGATCGAAGGATTCGTTTTTATTTCAAAAATTAACAAAATGGCGGCCTCAGGAAATTTTTTTCTAAATTTTTGGGCAAAATAACTGTTGATCTTAAAAAATCGAAATTTTTGAAAAAATAAAAATCCTTCTATCAGACCCGAGTTCATTATGTATTTTAAAAGCTGTATAATTTTCATTAAAATCTACTGAGCGGTTTTCGAGTTACAGTTGTCACCAGTTCAAAAAACATAGTTTTGAGAAAAAAGCGTTTAAAGTTTCACACTAGCGCTTTGAAGTGCCCGAGCTCTCTTTCTTATTTCTCGAATAACTCAAAAACTAATTGTCGGATCAACGTGAAATTTTCAGAGAATATTTTTAAGATATCACACTTAACGAAAATGCAAAAAAAAAAATAGTTTTTGAAAAATTCTGACTACCCCTTGCTGACTTTTGTTTTTTTCTCCAGTTCGTTCTACATATGGTTTATATTGAAAATATGGTAGACCCAATGTTATAATGTAATAATATATCAAACAGGACCGGCCCGTTCATATAGACTATTAGGCAGGTTGTTCAGACAGAATAGGCTTAAAAAACCAGAGAATCTGGCATTTGCTTAGGGCGGCTGATCTGAAATCCATAGAATACTCCAAGAAGTCATATACTTCTGGAATACTACTTCTTGAAAATTCAGTGGTCGAAAATATCCTATGCAATGTTTGCCTATTTATTTCTCGTATGACCTCGCTAATAAACTTAACATTCATCACCAAATGGTTGGCTACAAAAAGAAGCTCAATGAACTGTCTGTGAAAAATTTAATGAACCGAATTAACATTTGCTATTCTTTGCTGAAACGAAATAAAATCGAACCATTTCTGAAGCGGTTGGTAACAGGAGACGAAAATTGGATAAAATACGACAATAATGTGCGAAAAGATCATGGTTCAAGCGTGATGAAACTCAACAAATAGTCATAAAGCCTGGATTGACGCCTCGTAAGGTTATGTTGAGTGTTTGGTGGGATTGGAAAGGAATCAACCATTGTGAGCTGCTCTAGCCTGGTCGTACGATTAATTCTACATTTTACTGTAAACAACTGATCAACGAAAAGGGCTTCGTTTTCCATTAGGACAATGCTAGACCATGCACATCTTTGATGACTCGGCAAAAACTGGGAAATCTAGGGTGGGAAGTTTTGATGAATCCACCTCCGCACCATCGGACTACCATTTGTTTCGGTTAATGCAGAACTGCTTTATTGGAGTAAAGTCGGCTTCAAGAGAAGCCTGTGAAAATTACTAGTCGCAGTTTTTCGCCGAGAAACCAGAAAAGTTTTACACTGATAGAATAATGACTTCCGCTAGAGACTAGAGATCAAAAAGTGGTCGTTGAAAATAGTACATATTTGGTTCACCAAAATTCATTATAAATAATATAAAAGAAATAAGTTGAAGTTTGATTAGAAATACGAAAAGACTTTTTCGACTACCCAATAATTATTTTAGAGAAATTTATAATTAATTATTTAATTATTTTCGTATTGTTTATTTTCATTTTCTTAACATTTTCATTATACACCATTATTTCACCGCATATTAAATAAATCTCAAACATGAAATAATTAAAACCACTTTAAATCAATTTGTTTGCATTTAATTAGATTATTTCCATTTCGGGTGTTCGGTTTACAGTTCATAGCCTTCACAGTCACTGCCAAAATAAGTGCGCTGAGCGCAACGGCTTCTAACTGCTAGCGAAGCGCATTTGTCAAGTGCCATTTTAGTCATTATTTATGGTATGTTAGGTGAGTTAGTCACCGGCGCTTTAAGGTATTTAGTTGGTTTGACTTTTTATTTCCATTTTACATATCTACACACATACACATATGTACATATGTATTTTGCACACGCTTAATGTTAAGTCACTTTTTCGTGAACCGTCACCACATGCTACACACTTATCAGCTATTATTTAACAACCACAGCAACAATGAGTGCGTACACAATTTGTCCGAGCTATCGACTTGAAAGCCGCACTGATTCCATAAATGTCAGCACAACAACAAACACCGACTAAATGTTGAGCTTGTATAGAGCCGATATAGAACTCGCGTATGATCGCATGTGCGCATTTAGAATGAAAATTTTCAATTTTTTATTTGTTTTTGTACATTTGTACACAATTTACATACACACTGTTGTTAAATGTGGGCATGTGTATGTGTGTGCATTTGTGGGCCATTCTCTATATTAAATTGAATTAGACGAGCGTTAATTAAATTCAAGACGTCAGTACGCGCACGACATTTGAACTCACACTTACAACAACAACACACAATAAATTAAACAAGCACAGTGCAAAATAAAAACTGGAACAATGAAATGTTTAAAGAATATTTTTATATTTTTTGAATTTTTTTTTCTGTTTTTTTTCATTTGAACTAATTTATATTTAGAATTAAAGAGTTCCGCTTAGCGTCAAAACGCGCCGGAGATCGCGTTGGTAGGCGCTGTTATTGCTGATAACGTCAGCACGCGCATCTGTCCACCACTTCGGCTGAGCAACGCCTGATGGTGGCCGCAATAGCAAAACGCTAGCAAAGGTCCGTTGTGTCGCGGCGCAGTGCAAGATGCTTTTTCCGCGCAGCCGGTTTCGTGGCTGTCTGGCTTTTCAGCTGATCATTGCCAAATAACTGTTGATCAACAATAGGTGTATAGTCGTTGTCACGGTCACCGTTGCACTATTGCGCTGCTTTCGCTTTGAACCAAAACACAAACGTTGCGCTCGCTGCCACCGCTGTGCCTGAGGCCAGTCAAAGTCGCAATTTCAATTTACGATTTTTTCCGTATTGTCATTAAGAACTCTTTATGAAATTCACCGAATTTTATTCATTTTTTGTGTGCGCTTTCGAGCTTCACAAATGCTGAATTCTTTTCTACACTTTTTGCTGGCCTTTAATGCTTTCAATGGCGGCGCAGCACTTCTTTGTTAGAATTTTCACACACAGCAAGTATTTTCATACGTATTTTTTTGTTATTATTGTTATTGGCTTTTTTGCGCAGATTTACTATGTTAGACATTACCGCGTCGCTGGAACAACAAACACTCGCTCTCACCGGGTAAGACCGTACTGACGGCGCGTGCAAGAGCGCTGAAGACCCAAAGCCCGGCAGACAAACAACTAATGCCTCTTGTGCCACCGACGTAGGTTCACTTGCACGTACTCGCTGCCAGCCAGCGAGCCACACACGTTACAATGCGCGCATTTATTTCCCGATCGTCGTGTCTGTCGGTGTAAGCACAAACAATCACCGCACACGCATTCTCCCTAATTGACTGGCTGAAAACTGAAGACAGCGGTAAACAAGAGAGTCGGCACGCGGCTTTACACTTTTGGTAACACAGACCGCCACCAGCAAACTCACTTGGCTTGGCTCGGCTGCCCAAACGCCAGCAACATGTTGTACGGCTGCCTAACACCGCGACAGCGGTGGCGGTGGCTCAAAGTTGCCCGAAGCCTTCATAAATAAAACTCCAATATAATACAATATTGTAAAGAAAAAATTAACAATCGCGGTCTTTGCTCATTCGCTCGCTCACTGCGTCACTCGTTCGAAACGCTACCGCCGACTAAACGACTTCTCGGCTGTCTAATTCAGCTGGCTGGCGTGCTGTGCCGGCCAACTAATCGCTTGCTTCTACTTTACCATCAGCGCTCCGTTCACTCACACGCGCACACACGTATGTATATTTATGTGGTTACGAGGTCTCCGCATGCTTCGCGCTTTGCTCTGTTTTGTTTCCGCTCTTCTGATAATTGCGACCGCAGCACCGCGCCCCTTCTGCCCGACGCTCAGATTCGCCATGCGCCGCCGGCTTGGCTTTCTTACCCACAAGTCTAATAGTCTCGGGTAAATTTATGAAAAATCATGCTTCACACATGCACACCTTGGTTCTGTACAAGCAGTTCA
The DNA here is from genome assembly GCA_037783105.1 of Bactrocera zonata. NCBI lineage: Eukaryota > Metazoa > Arthropoda > Insecta > Diptera > Tephritidae > Bactrocera > Bactrocera zonata. The sequence goes on along the minus strand of JBAWJQ010004653.1, from coordinate 44,378 downwards.
AACAAATGTATGTGTGTGTGTGTGCTTTCTTTCATTCATACAATTATTGTTTTTCCCTTTACTTTTCACATTCGATAATTAGCCGTTTTGCGATACACTATCTTGTTGCTTCTTACCCAGCGCACACACAGTGGGAGTTAAAAGTGTGATACACGGGCTCTTTTTTTTCAAATAATTTTTGTTAATATTAGAGCTGATAAATTTGACCAAGACTGTTTAAAAATTAAATAAAACTGTAAGCTTCGACTCTTACACAGGATACTTCTGAGCGGAATTAATAGAACGAAGTTTCGAAATCAGGTTATAAAGCCGACTTAAACCAAAATGTACTGGAATGCTTCATAAGAAAGCTTTAGAACTCTTCCGTAATATATCTGATTCAACAGGCTTTTTATTGGCGTTTCACTGTCATCGTCGACTCGATCAAATGTGGATGACTGACGCGAATGTATGGCGATCTAGCTCATCGAAGGTTTGTCCGAGTCCTACACCTCCGATGAAGTAGTCTGCCTAAAACCCTTTCAATATTTTCTCAGCATTCAAAAATATTGATAATATTTTTTTAATAATAGAACACTGCCTTTGTGGTAACATCTTTTAACCGTTATGAGCCATGTTTATTGTGTTTGTCCTTGTATTTGTTTTCTATACGTCTTAATAGACACTATTGTTTCTTAATTCGTTGACAAAATTAATTCGTTTTCTTATACGAACATAATTTATGCATAAACATCATAAACAGCGCTAGTGTTCGGCATATAAGGTGTATAACCTCAATATAATATCGACTTAACTGTTCATTGATATCCATATTTTGAGCTCATCTCTTATGGAAGTTATTATTTTATTATGTCATTTGTGTTGACTTAATCAAAGGTTAAATTATTTCTTCTCAACTGGGGAAGAAGGTTTAAAGTAAACATTGAAAAGGATGGCTGGCGTAAAGGTATGTTAGCTACGCGCAGCATTCTAAATATCTATACCGATGACTCGAAAATGGACGATAAAATTGGTGCCGGAATATACTGTCTTATAGAGTGAGGCAACCTTTCAAGTTGCCAAATCACTGCAGTATATTTCAAGCTGAGGTCTTCGCTATTGCAAAAGCCGCGGAGCTGGCACCTGCAGGCAATTCCAGAGTCAACATCTACGAAGACAGCCAAGCAGCAATCAAGGCAGTAACCTCGTATCGGATATCGGGCAGAAGTGGGAAGCAGGGCAGCAGCAGAAAGTATTGCCAGAAGTAAGCAACTTTACTTCTCTTCAATAAAATATTGGGCTAGATTGCCAAAAATGGTGTACGGCCAACATCGAAAACGTGATCAACATTGAGAAGCCCATACATTGTCTATACAATGATCTCGGCAGAAACATGGTAAAGAAAATCAAAACCCGATGGAACGAACTGCCTTGGTGCAAGACTGCAAAAGATCAGAAGTACACGAAATTCCTAATGGCACTCGAAAGAAGAGACTTTAAGGAAAATCATTGGAATACTAACTGGTCACTGTCTGGTGGCGACATACGCCCGCAAGAAGGGGCTGACAGATCGAGAAGACACAGAAAAATTTGCTTCAAGTGCAGGCATCCTAAAGGATGACCACTTCTCTTGGACCTAGTAACTGAACTCCATCTGGTATCGCAAAAGCCCAAAACTGGTCTGTGCGTGGCTTATTGGCTTACCAGATTTACCTAACCTTACCTTTGGTCGATCTATCTAAAAATAAAATTGTGTGATAAATTGACCTATCGCTTTGGGTAGTCCTGAGAAAGTTTGAAATTACCGAGTTAAGTGTCATTAAAATTTCTTGGCTAAATATTTTTCCCTGTGTATCAAGGTGTTGTAATGCGACGTTTGCATGTCTGCAACAAAGATTCTTCATGTTCGATGCATCCGAGCGCGTCTCTTCAACATTAAACACACAACACGATGCAACTTGGTCACAATCCACTGATTCTGCTGCAGTCCTCCAAACGCAATTTTTAACTTATTTTTACAAGTATAAACGAGGTATACTATTCCGTGATGTTATTATTTTCTATCGTTGGCAATATCGACGGCTTGATGAAGACCCTTTAGGGCAGGACAATTTTTTCCCAAATTTCGACTATTATTATATGTAAGCTCGGCGACCCTAATAGGCCCAAAATTAACTCAAATGTGGAGGAAGAATCTTAACCGGCAATCAATGTTCATGCACCGAGAACACGAAACTGCGAAAGCAGCAACTCACGACTTTTAGAAAAGATATTTTTAATCTAACAAAATAATGACTTATAATGGAGCAAGAAGAGGAAGTACAGTTGGCAAAGTAAGCTGCCGTTATACCAACGGTTTAACACTGCAACAACGAATTTCCAAGTGAGTGGGGCGACGGGGGGAAGTGGAGGAGCAAGGCCACCGTCTCACACAGCAATTTGTAATTGTGTTTGTATGTATGCGAAGACTTTTGCAGCATTAATTGCATGCATAAATATTTTCACGCAAGCACACGTGTGAGTGTGTGTGTGGTTAGTACCTAATTGCGCAATCTAAAGGTAGCCAGTTTGTAATTAAACTTATTAAAATGCACAAATGCAGTAGCTTCTTCGCTTTTAAACACTTCTAAGCACGCAAGCGCCAATGGGCGAGTGGTAAAAGTTCATTTGCTTTTGCACGAATACTTTTTGGTGCGCACTGTAACCGCTGGCTGGTGCATACAAGTAGGCAATGTTGCAATCATAGAACTAAAAGCGATGGAAATCATGCTTCTTTCTACACAATACATGTTCTTACCGAAGCCACACGCGCACGAGAAAAGTAAAACAAAATTAAAAATAACAAAAACAAATGCAATATTAGATTCGTTAATCTGGCTCAAAGATGTAACAGATCGCTTCCATATGAAGAACTCAAGCATAGAGAAATGTTTAGAGCATGCAACAACAAGCATATCACGCTTCGAAGATGAGAAGACAGCATTAAGAAGTTAGTAGGAAATAGCGGAAAATTGCATTTATGCTGCAATCACAGCGCCAGAGATGAAGGATACAGTTACGCTCGCTCATGTAATATTTTCGTGCAGCACATTTGCCGGCGAATCATTCGTGGCGAAATTTGCTAACCAAAATTAAGCCACGTAAATAACCAAAAATCAGCCATGAAAGTCTTCCGACAATATATTCCCAAATATCGACTACCACGAAATTTCAAATATTATTATTAAAATTCTCATATTTAAATTCGAAAAAAGAGTGCTAGAAACTTTCTTTCGTGATTTCTTGAATTTTAGCAAAACAACTTTTGATTTTTAATTGAAAAGTTTTAATTTAATGGCCAACTAATGTTATGAGTAAGACGTCAACACATTAAAAATTCCACACATCAATCATACGAAATTATTTTAAAAGTGAGCAGAATTCGAAAAGTGTTAAAGGCCTAAAGTGAAAAAGGTAGGCTTACATTTATTAATTGTGAGGTGTGTAGTTTGGCTGGCTAAGAATACTAAATACCCAACAGAAGCACACTTTTACTTATTAGTAACTCTAGGTAAGAAGAAGACAGCAATTTGCCTTTTAAGTTTCAGTAGAACACAAATCTCTAGTGAACGTTAGACTGGCTTCAAATGAAAGTATTTTTAGTAAGCATAAATGCCAGTGTTACACAGGCCACAATCTGTGAGTAAATATTTAATTAATTTTTTTAGAAAGAAAAGACCATTGCATTTTAATATTTTATAACAAAAAATTAATTTACCAAAATCTGGTTGCACTTAATTTAATGTAAGTTGGCTACCCTGCTTCGTATTATCATTGCCTCAGAGCGCATTTGTGTTCTTCCTTTCACTATCTTTGAAGAATCGGTGAAGGATGACCATTACTATGTAATACAATACGCCCCAACCACCTTATAAAAATGGTTCCATATGCAAACCATCAAAACAAGGTATCACTGACGCAATGACAAGCACAGCCAAATCGAGAGCAGAGCATAAATTCACACATATTTCCAAATGACAACAAACCGGGTGATATATGAATGGGCTGCAGTGAATTCATGCACGGATACGCACCAGCGCATATTCAGTTATAATGACAAATCATATTGTAACGTGCTGGTATGTGTGTTTAAGTGGTTCTCAACATACCCTGTAGGAAATTAACCTTGTACCTTATATACAATTTCACCAATAATCAAAGCAATGTAGCTCCATAATTTCGTAATATGTATACCCTAAACTTCTATATAATTGATCGTAAGACTCTCACGAATCGACAAAGCGTTTCTGAGCCTGTTTCAAGCTGCCGACAGCTTTGGTTTGCTCTTCTGGTTCACCAAAGATAAGACTGTCGAATGGTTTCAACCTCAGTCTTGCTAAAATTGAACTCTGGAGGACAAAGTGGCTAGAAGCTTCCACTTCACTTGAACTTGCAACAACAACCGAATGGACAAAATTCAGTAAGAACTTCTACGATTACGGCAAGTTAGACTTTGCTAAGGCAAGTAGTTCAATACATCTCTTGTACTCTGCTCTAAGCCAAAAGGATCTTGGTGTGGCATAGAAGCGGGAATACAATTATTGAACACAAAGCGGAACAAAAAATAAGGACTTCTGTCAAAAATTCATGAAGAATCAATGCAGTATGTGACGTGCAACAGAAAGTATTCCTTGTTCACAGTTTGGCCGGTTGGAAGAAATTCGAAGTGCATCACACCAAGATAATCGAAGAAAACTGTCAACGTAACCTTGGTTTCTTGACCTGCTTGGACGTGTTTTTTCTGTCTTCAGCACACCATTGCCGATTGATCGTCTTGTTGATCATCATTAGTTGATGTTGATGGCCGTACTGGACGTGATTCGTCGTGGACGGGTTCTCAGCCCTCTTTGAATAAACTAAAATTAACTTCACAGTCCGACATTCAACCAATTTTTACATTGGTGATGTAGTTTGTCAGCTGTTTAGACATGACGCGTAGGTTTCCTATTCCTAAAGGGTACATTTTATACATATACATACATATATATGTGTGGAGGAGTGTCTCAAAAACTCGCTACTGTCTCAAATAGCGAATTTGTAACGGAGATGAATGTGGCAGATTGCGGAATTGCCAGCACAATGTGAAATTAGACCTCACAAACCATTACTAACTGCTGAGGAGCGACTGAGCAACCAGGACGTATGATGGACAGAAAATAGGTGAAAATTGGCGAGGGGCGCGTGTGATGAAATTATTGTTAACTTGTTAAGGTGCCATAAGCGAATTCAGCAACTCAGTTAGACTCAACCACACGCATACACTTAAATAAGTTTGTTTGTACGACAATCTGAATGCTGCAGTATAAGGTGTCCGGCAGTTTCACACTCTGATTTTCTACAATATATTACATATAAAAAGACACATATTTAAGTACAACACAATCACAATCGCAAAGCGTGGCAAAAAGCAAGAAAAGCTTCAAAAGTTGCACGACGCGGACAGACGAACAGACAGGTATGGCAAAAAGTCGTCATTAAAGGGAACGCTGACAATGTGCGACAGAGTCAAATTTCAATGCTGGCGCGCTCGTTTTTGTCCACGCCGAGCGATTCATATGCCACAACAACAACAGAAGTACTAACAAACAGCTCAAAGCACATTCATTTAAGGCAGTATGGCACGAGTGTTTAGAAACAGTGGCGAATTGGCTGGATGGACCACTTTATGCCATTCCAAGTCACCAGCAACCATTTTCAAGTCAACAATTACAAAAATCTAAGTTTCAATGTGTGCGAGACTGCGCATAAAGAGAAAAATGCGTGCGTGCCACACCGCTACACAACATTTTTTAATTGCTGTTTGAAAGCCAGAAAATTCCATAGAAATGCGGCTTTTGACTGTCAGCTTGGAAAATTAATTGTTTTTGGGCTTTAATAGCAATTTTTGCTTGTAGCTTTGCTAGGTTCTTTGTTGCCAAAATAAAGCCTCACAAATAGCTGCCGGACAAAGCTGTGCAGCTATTGAATGCATGTTGGGCCAGTTTTTGTTGACAATTATTACTACGCTGGCCATTTAATTGATTAACCCTGGAAAGGTAAACAAAAGCGCATGCCATTTAATTGTTCTTTTTTTAATTGCGAAAGTTGCCACTGAAGCTAGGCGTTCTGCTGTCGATCGTGCCATATATCATTACATACATTGTACTTTTTTTATATACATACAAACTAATGTATAACTGAAAACTTTAACATATTTTGGGGACATAAGTCGAATTAACGAGAAATTTGAAACCTGCCAAGAAATTGGCGCATAATTCTCCACACACTTAAACAATTTTTAATAACCAGAATAATTCATAAAGACTACGAATTATGATCTGTCATCAAGTTGTCTGCGCTTAGCCGGCAATCGCATTCGTATGAGCATGCTCACGGTGGCAGATAAGAATCAGAATTCGCACGCATGCGCAGTGACCGCGAAATTTACTGTGACTTTTGCTCTGATATTATTTATGTTTTAAAGTGAAGCTCAAGTAAAAAGAATAAATATATGCTTCTTAGACACTTTTACGACTTCCATGCATTACTTTTATAAAAAAAAGTCCGTTTTTTAATTTTCGCAAAAAAAAATTTTTTTTTTAAAGAGGTGGCAACTTTGATAAAGAGTTTCTTTATGGTTGAGGTGGTTAATATGATTATACAAAAAAAATTTCAAAATTTTTGTTGTCGAATTATTTTTATTATTTTCGTAACATTAATGTTTTTAGTTTAGAAGGCAGCGTTAATGAATAATATTTTTTTTTACAATGCTTGTTGAATCGATGATTTCCTGAGTAGTTGTTGTTGTTCTTTCTTCCAGCTTACAAGCTCTCATAACTATATAGCTAAAACTGGAGTCTAAAGTTTGTCATAAATGCTGATTAAGGATTTAACGAGTTTACATGGATTAACGGGTTTCCAAAAATCAAATTTTTTGTCGTCTTATTAAATTCCAACAACTCTAGAATATTTTCCTAAATTTTCAAGTTGATCCGAGTAATAGTTTCGGAGATGCAGACTTAAGAACTTGTGCCCTCAAAGCTGGCTAAGCTTAGTGTGCCGTTTTCAAACGCGTCTTTCTCGAAATTCTGTTTTTGAAGTCGGTTGACAAGATTTCTCGAGAACAATTCAACCGATGTTCATGAAATTTTACATAGGTCTTTGAGATACAGTTCTTAAATATTTGGACGAACATATTTTTTCGATTACAACTATTTGAAAAAAAAACAAAAAATGTGGCGTAAATCTTTCTCTGAAATTTTCATTTTTTTGTAAAAATTTCTGCCAAAAATCTAATTTTGAGTTTTTTCCTTCGTCCCAGTTCTAAGTTAAAGTTTTAACTAAAATACGTATTTTTTCACTTTAGATGATTTTGTAAGGAGTTGTATCCTGCCAACGCAGGCGCATCTGTTTTCCGAAGGGTCACCGAAAATGGTGTCGCAAAGGCCGAGTTTCAAATATTTTTCTAAAAATTTCAGAATTTCTTTGCTAATAGTGTATGTTTGTAACAAATAAAAATTCTAATACAATATTTTATTTTAAATTGTTGAAAAAAGCTGTTTTTTAGCTCAGGAAACCCATATAATCTTCTTAAACAATAATTTTCAACACTAAAAATGTCAAACTTTAAATTGGCAGAAAATGTGAATGATTCTCTCCGTGAACAACATACCTTAAAACGTTAAAATGTAACTAACTAATTTCAATTTGATTTACAGTTATAACAAATGTTTGTGTTTCTGCAAGTGAAAACTTGTTGTTGCTCTCACTACAATATTCATGTATTTTATCAAACGCTCACCACATTTTTGTTGTAACCAAGGCAAATACCCGCAATCGCGGCGATTACGAAAAGCATAAAGCCAATGAAGTAACATCCAACTTAATCGTAATCTCGGCAAAAACGAAAATTGAATTGAATTCGATTTGAAAAAGACCAAAGAGAGGGGGAGTAAGCCACAAAGAAACAATGGTGAAAAGGCAGATGAACTCGGCAATGAATTGGCTAATTCAAGCGGACAGCAGAGAAGCACCCGCAAATTACTCATCAAAATTACACCTCAATAGCTGTCTGTATGTGTGTCTGTATCTGCAAAAACTGTTTGCTTTTAATTTCCCACTGAATATTTATCGCTTCTTGTATGTGTATGTGTGTGTATTCATGAGAAATGATAATTACCAGCTCAGTAAGAGGGCGATACTTAAATCGATTGGTTTTATTAAAAGCGATTTGTGTAAAATGCGCAGTTTGAAGAGCTGCTGCTGAAAAGCAAAACCCACACACACACACACATATGTATGGATATGCGCACATTTCATTAACCATCAGTTGTTTGTTTTGCTCGCTTTTGCAATTTCGCTGCGTCAACGCCGGCCCCAGCGCCACTTGCCTAACGTCATAAGCAACGACAACAACAGCAACAAACGAATAGCTGCTGTGCGCTCAAGTGTTGCCTTGAAACTCGGCGGCGAAGCGGGAAGCGAGCGGTCGGCCACATTCAATGAGTTGGATTACTTTTACTTTGCTTCGCACAGCGAAGTCTTTTGTTTATCTTAACAGTTTGCAGATATATTTAAATAATTATTTACAAATTTATATGGGTTAATTAGCAAAATCGTATGTAAATAGATCGGCCGGCTCATTTTGATTTGTTTTGACTGTTAAAATTTAGTAATTTGCTGCTTTGCGTTGTGAAAAAATGCACGATTTTGCTTGCTGCAATTTGGTTTAAAATGGTTTGATATCTTTCTATTGAATTATTTTTTGTTGTGATTTCATATATGATATTTCAGAAACACTTATCAATGAATTCAAAATAAATATTTTAACATGTTTGCATGCGAATGATTGCATCTTGCTCTGGTCAACTTATCGTATGCAAAAGTTATGATGAAATTCTTGAAAAGATTGACCGTTACATATTGCGGCCTCAGCATCGCAAAAGTATTTTACGTATTCATCGTCAATATGATGTCCTTGCAGCATCGTATATCTCGCTGTGATACCAATTAGCAGTTCGATGTCATATCATATAGAGTTAATGGAACGGATGAGTATTTGCAATTGCTCCATTAAACTAAATGAAAGCCAACCATTTCTGAAGCAAATGGTAGCAAAAAACGTTACAGACTGGTTCAAAATACGAGAGAAAATGTACGACAAAGATTATGATCTATAGTGTGGTGAAATTTAATAAATGGTCATAAAACCAGCATAGACGCCTAATGAAGATTATGCTGAAGTGTTACGGTGGTACTGGAAAGAAATGCATCCTCTAAGCTCTGGTCCAACCTGACCGAATCGTTTAATTCAATAGTTGACTGTCAAAAACTGATGAGACCTGAAGCAAGCAATCGGAAAAAACGTCCAGAACTGACCAACAGAAACGGCTTCGTCTTCCATTAGGACAACGCAAGACCACACACATCTTTGATGACTTGGAAAAAAACTGGGAGATCAAGACTGGGATGTTTTGATGCGTCCATCATATAGCCCTGATTTTGCATTAACGGACTACCATTTGTTTCGGTCAATGCAGAACTCCCTTAATGGAGAAAAGTTGGCTTGAAGAGAAGCCTTTAAAAATGACTTGTCTCAGTTTTTCGCCGAGCAACCAGAAAAGTTTTACACTGATGAAATATGAACATATTTGGTCATGTACAATTTTGATTGACAATTTTTTGCCATTTTTCAGCCAGAGACATTATCATTAAAGTTCATTATAAGTAAAACGAAAAGACTTTTTCGACCATACCCAATACGTATTTTTTTTATTTTTTTTTTTTTATTTTTTTATTTTTGATACTACAAATTAGCTTATGAGCAATGTTTCTGTTATTTTATTCTTCATTTGTAGTTAACTTACATTTTTCTCCCTCACCTTTCATTTCTACTTCCACTTATATCAGCAAGTCACTTAAGACAAAAGACTTAAGCAACGAACTCGTTTAACTATATTAGCAACAAATAGACATAAAAGGCTTTCTAAGAACTGCTATTGCAGTTCACATAGTAAAATACTAAATAAATTTGAGCTTCGAAATAATTTAAAGATTTCTAATAAGAATGATCAATAAATAATAAAACGGCATTTGAACTTTGGAATAAACCAAAGATTTCTTAACCACAAAGCTGCTGACCATAACATTGTCTACAGCTGTGCCTAAAAGTATGCAACGATTTTGTTGAAAACTCATTTTGAAATGAGCAAAGTAATACACAGTAGCACATAGATAGCTTTTAGGCTGCGGCAGCGCAAAAATAATTGCGATTAAAATAATTAAATATTGTTTGTTTTTTCATAATTTTGCTTGCTCTTTATATCAGTGCGTTGATTATGAATAAGTATGAATAACACGTGTAAAACACAAGTACTTAAACTGAAAAAAAACGTTGTAAAATTAATGGTCAGTATTTCTACCTTTAGGTTGGCAACGCGAGCACTGACAAAACTTGAATGAAGTAGTGATTCAAGCTCCACTATTTCTTTTTCTTATGTTGTTTGTCAAAGTATCATATGTTAAAACACTCAGTTAAAAAAATATCAGCAGAACTAAGTGGTCAAAAAAATATTCTTAAAACCTTGTATAATTTTGGAAAATTATCATTTGTCCGTACGATGGCACTCCTTGCCATTCCCTCAATTATATTTTTGCAAGTGCTTCCAAAAATTAACACACATATTTAGAATGTATATTTGAAAAGGCTCATGTAAACAATAAAAACAGTTATGTAATAGTGAAGATGAATGCCGAAAATAAATCCGTTATAAATAAGTTCCTCCGTCAAGCGTCCAGATGCAAATTTAACACTCAATTGGAGTTAATTAAAAACGATTGCGATTAATTCAACGCTGACAAGCGCAGAGCACACACATTGGCATTTATACAAGTGCATCGTGCGCATACAAAAACAATACAGCCGAAGTGACTTGAGGTCTGATAAAGCGTGAGAAAATTACATACGAACATACATACAGCCACAAATAAACTCTTACACATTTCAGTGGCGTAAATGCAGACGTACTCAACAAGTAGCTTCGGCTTGTGCATTCGTGGCTGCCACTCATATATTTTACTATGCAGATTATTTATTTGTATGCATGTATGTGCATAAGTGTACAATGCAATTGCAATTGACTAATTAGCTGTGGCACTCAAAACCAAAACATTTCAATTAACAACGGTGAAGAATACCGAAGCAAGCTGTTGTCAACACACACACACACATAAATTACTGGTGCCTGCGTGAGCGGATGCTGACATGAGAAGGGCCCGCTGCGGAAGCAATGGCAAATGAGGTACAACCAAAAATGATTGGAAGCTCAATAAGAGTTTGGTTGTGTGAATTTGCCTACCGAGAAAATGGCCAAGCTGCTGAACTGTTATTACTTGATATATTCTAAGAGCTTGATGCAGTGGCGTATCGTACAGTTTGGAGGTTTTGACATTGTCTTCACTCACTTAAGCTAGTTGCTAGCTAGTACCCAATCTCATTCGTTTACGCGAAGCATTAATTAATTCATTATTTGATAAACGCACCTGACGGCAGGTGGTCGTTAGCAGTCAAGTGCAGCGTTTGTGCCTCAACAGTGGCTTACGCTTACATAAGAGCTTTCAAAGCCGATAATTTCTCACCGAGCCATTGCGTATTGGCATGTATGCGAGGCGGTTGCGTGAATAAATGCGCGCACGAGCGCAACGCCGCGTGAGATACGTCGAAAGCCGCAAGCGCACGCAACTGATATCCCCCGCACACACACACACATTCTTATATATTGATATGAACCACAAATAAACATTTAAAGTGTGCAATAAAATATTTTTAGGTTGTAAAGTAAACAATGTGAGCACGCAAATTGTTGGAATTATGGAACCGTTTGACTGAAATGCGATACGCGCGACGCACGAGCGCTGTGTTGCGACTGTGGCTCCGGCTGTGCCTTTGCTAGGTGGTGCGGTGGGCGCGGTGCGACAGTAGGCAATGTTGTTTGCGGTGATGGCTTCGGTGGCAGTAAACATTTATACAATAAATCTCAAACTGTACGGAAATGCGGGATTTTCTTCTTTATTTGCATTCATTTGCATCGTTATCGCCATTATTCGCCGTTTCCATTTCTCGTTCGCTCGCATCAACACTTTTTGTTTATTTTTATGGTTTGATATTCGATTTTTAATTGCACAATTTTTGTTTTGCCTCCCGCCATTCCGCTTTGTCGTAGGAAATTGCCAAGGTGTTCATTTGCGAAATGTTTATAGTTTTTCCTCCTTTTGTTCAAGTTTATGGCATTTGGTGACCATTATTTCCGCCATTATCATCTCTATTGAGGTAGTGATTTTCATCACATTCGCTCAGAGATTATGCAAAAGTGTTATAATGAAAATTTCAATTTGCTAATTTTATATCACATTTGTTGAACGGTGATGACACCGTTGAAAGACTGATGTAATGTTTTGTAAAAATTCATTAGTGACAAATCGACAAATGTTTAAACACTTCCATATTTCCATACCAAATCGCAATAGTGCCAGAGCTAAGACGAAATACGCCACACTTACAGGGTTTGTCCGGAAGTCCGTAGTCGCAACGACCGGATTCGGTAGAAGGCGTTCCTAGCTAACGAACGAGCGGCTGGTCAGTTGTCTCCTGGAGAATCAGGTCAAACATTTTCGCGCGTCGAGTTTCTGTGAGTGCTGCAAGCCGAAAATGCAACAATCGTTAGAACAGAGGAACGCGATTACATTCTGTGTGAAACTCGGTAAGTCTGCGACAGAGACGTTTGATATGATCAACGCCAAGTTTTACTTAGAAGTCCTCAAGAGACTCAAACAAAAGCTCAATCGGACCCGACAAGACATCGTAGCCGATTGGTTGAAGCCCCGGCTCACACCGACTTTCTTGTGAACTATCAAACCAGGGCCATCATTCCAACGGTTCCGCAGCCGCCACACAGCCCAGATGTGGCAACCCCAACTTTTCTTGTTCCCTTACCTCAAAAGACCGATGAAAGGCAAGAATTTTAAGGCGACAGAAGGAATCCAAGCAGCATGCCCCTCGGCTCTCAAAGCTATTCCGAAGATTGCCTTCCGTGGCGCCTTCAATGCTTGGGAATCGCGCTGGCAGCGGTACATCGATGGAGAAGGAGCCCATTTTGAAAGTTTTTAAAAAATTGTAATGATTGGTTCAACAAATATTTGAAATCGACTCAGTCCTATTATTTTCCGGACAAACTCTGTACATAACGCCACTGGAAATTAGTATTCTTCTCATGATAAACTAATGAGATCCCCCCTATCTTTTTCACTCAATGCTTTTATAAATAGAAAATAGATTTTCACTCACCTGTTGATTGGATTCGTCGTCCATCACCGGCAGCAGCTTCACCGTGCTGCCGTTGGTCATGTTAAAACTGCCGCTGCTGGAGAGCTGCTTCAAGTGCGGCGTCGACGCCACAACTGTGTTGTTGTAGTGGAAGTCGCGGCTGCTGGCCGCTTCATGGCTGTGATAATCGGAAATAATATCGTTTAGTGTGTTGTTGCTACCGCTAATGGTAGTGCCACCACTAGTGCTCATGCGGCCCGACGCGGCTGTGGTGCGTCCACTAATTGTGCCGTTACCGATGTGTACACCTGCGCCAGCGCCCCCGCCAGCGCGGCTTCTTATTGTGTCGCCGCCGTTGCCAATCGTGGCTGTGATTGTGGATACTGTGGATATGTAGCTACGCGTTGTTTGCGGCGATGGCGTGATAGTCACCGCGCCGCTTCCAACGCCCTCCAGATGCGCCCCGTCTTCGCCACCTCTACGCATATTCACCCAAGACAAACGATTGTGTTGTCTGCGCTCCATTGTTGCCGGATTGCTGTCTGTCTGCGCGCCGCCCACCGTACCACCGCCGCCCGTTGCAGCGATGTGTCTGTTGGTTGTGTCTGCGCCGATCACATAGATGCTCGTCGCATTGGAGTCGGTGCGCATGCGCATGCGTTCGGGCGGTGGCGGTGTTGGCGGCACCACTGTACTGCCGCTCAGCTGTCTGCGGGTGGTGCTCATTGTCATCGGCATTGCTTGTTGGCGTTGTTGCTGCAGCTTCAAATGCTCATCGAGTGCTTCGTCGCTGGAGCGGCCGCGATATGACGTCGAATTCATGCTGCTTAAGCAGACCGCACGCCTATTATTTGTCACTTATGGCAAGCGCGTGAATGGAAAACTGTCAAAATGTTGGTAACACTCGGGAACTGTCTGCAGAATGACTTCTTTTGTCTCAATCCAATACAACTGAAAAGTAAAAAGATGAAGGAGACGACTGTAAGTATGCGTATAATAAGAGGAAATAGGCAAAAATAAAGAAGTGATTCATGACTTTTCAAGGAAGCATGTGTTTCTAGCTAAACTCCTAGCTATTTTTTTCAAATTCGCATTGGTATTCAACACATTCTCCCATCAAACCAGTTTGTGTTCTTCCCCAACACTTTTAAATGATTATTTCGTTGAACTTCGCACAATTCGTACATAAGTATTTATGAGTGTTTATGTATATGCTCACATACCCCACCAGCTACTCATCGCGGCGAGTTTAAGACAGCAAGCTTATTTGATTTGCTGATAATCTCCGGGTGCTGTCACTTAGCTCACCGCTGCGATGCTGATAATTAATCACATGTGGTCTTCACCACCATACAAACACACACATATACACAAGCAACAAAATGAGTCAGACTCTTTGTTATCGAGGCAATGCATGTTTATAGATCACTTCAATCTTCAGCCACAACAGCTGCTTATCTGCTTCCGCCGGCACTGGAATGCCGTAAGCCAACAACAACAATGACGGTGACAGTGCTTTCTGAAAGCAAACTATCTCTGAGTGCCCCATCACTTTTACTATCACTTTATTATCGCTGTTTATCTTTTGATATGACCGCATGCGTTGTGCTAGCACGCGGACAGACGGCTGAGAAGAATGTAAATATGTATGTCGGTACACATAAGTGTATCATTGTTCGCATTGTGTCCACTTGTTTCACATGCAAATACAGGGGAGAGTTATCTGAAGAATTGTCTTGAGCGATTATTGACTTGTGTCGCCGTGAAAGAAGCCAATGGAGACGCAGCTGTTGGAAAGCATTCAGAAGCGCTTACAAATTGGATAATTATTATATAAATGCAGTTTATTGCGTGTGTTAAGTGAAATGTTTTCTTTGGTTGCAGAAAAATAATCAAGCTTTTACTTTCTCCTAAGACTTTCAATAAGCAATGGAAACAATCATTTCAGAGCAAAATATTTTCAGCGATATTCTACATAAATTTTAAAAATTTATTGTTTGTGATAATCTATGCCAATTTATTCCCTTTTATTAAACAAAAATATCAAATCTTTAACAGTATTTAAAAGAAGAAGCATTTGCAAGTCAATCGTTTGCAAATCTTCAATTTAAAAAAAAAAAATGAAAAAAAAAATAAATATAAATATTATCTCAGAAAAGATCTGCTCGCATTGATCTACTTAGGAATAGATTTAGATTTGATATTTTTGTTTAATAAAAGGGAAGATATGTTTAGCTTACAGCCATTGTTTTCTATTCCTCAAATTCAAATATGCGATCTGAATTTCATTTTCGAATTTATTTTCAAACTGACATATGTAGTTTTCGCTATTGAAAGACTCTGAAATAAATTTATACAAAATAGAGATTTTTGGAAGTCTTATGAATAGTAAATATGGATCTTGACTTTTTATACCCTGAACAGGGTATATTAAGTTTGTCACGATGTTTGTAACATCCAGAAGGAAGCGTCGGAGACCCTATAAAGTATATACATATATAAATGATCAGTATGTTGTGCTGAGTCGATTTAGCCATGTCCGTCTGTCTGTCCGTCTGTCCGTCCGTCCGTCTGTCCGTCTGTCTGTATATATACGAACTAGTCCCTCAGTTTTTAAGATATCCTTTTGAAATTTTGCAAACTTCATTTTCTCTTCAAGAAGCTGCTCATTTGTCGGAACGGCCGATATCGGACTACTATAACATATAGCTGCCATATAAACTGAACGATCGGAATCAAGTTCTTGTATGGACAACTTTCACATTTGACAAAATATATTCACGAAATTTGGTATAGATTATTTTTTAAGGTAACAATGTAATATCTAAAAAACTTGTTCAGAACGGGTTACTATAGCATATAGCTTCCATAAAAACTGGACACATAGTTACTAACAGAAATGCACCTGTGAAGGGTATTTAGCTTCGGTGCAACCGAAGTTAACGTTCTTTCTTGTTTTTTTTTTTTTTGTGTAAAAAACATTAAAGGATAAAATATCGATTAACCGATTGTGGATTGGAAATGGTAAAGTTTTTCTAACGGGTGATCCAAGTATAGATACTTTTTAATAGCCTTTTTTTGACAGATCACGTGCTCATGTGTCATGTTATTTTTGTTAAGTATTGTTTGGCATTTCATCATGGAAATCATCAAGGAACGCCTGAACAACATAGACAAGTCATCAACATAAGAGGCCTACGGAGCGTACTATTCGCAACTATATACCCCATCTTAAGACTCAGCACACATTATTGGATAATATTCGACCGAATAGACCACGTCCAGCACGTGGTGTAGAAAATATAGCAGCCGTAGCTGAGAGTGTACACAAAGACCGTAGAGAGTCGATTCAGCGCCATTCGCAGCAACTCGGACTGATGTATGGAACGACTAAGCACATTCTACGTCGAGATCTTGAATTGAAAGCGCACAAAATACAGCTTGTGCAAGAACTGAAGCCGCTCGACCATTCAAAGCGACATCGATTCGCTCTATGGACTTTTGAAAAGTTCCAAGAGGATGCGACTTTTTTGAGCTAAATTTTATTCAGCGATGATGCCCATTTCAGGCTCAATGGATATGTAAACAAGCAAAATTTTCTCACTTAGGACGAAGAGATTCAAGAGCCGCCATTTCATCCAGAAAAAAAAGGGTTTGATGTTGTTTGTAAGCGTGTGGAATCATCGGTCCATATTTCTTCAAAAATATAGGCGGTGAGAACGTAACCATCAATAGCGACATTATCGCGCCATGATAACCGACTATTTGATACCTGAAATTAAAGCTCATGATCTCGGCGACGTTTGGTTTCAACAACATGGCAACACTTCCCACACATCGCATCAATCAATTGATTTATTGAGGGAACACTTCGGTGAGCAGATAATTTCACGTTTTCGGATGATCATGTAATATCACACTGTTAGTCTTTGCAGACAATTCCGCTTCGATTCAGGTCTTGAAGCAAAACATCACGAGTGTCTTTCGCCAGTTGCGAGTCGAAATGTCATCGAAATTTTGACTCAACGAATGGACCATCTGAGACGTAGCCGCTTTCAAAAATGTGCTTTTGAATGATAACAAACATTCCGCAATAAATTTGAAGTTTTTTCATTAAAGAATAGGGTACCGGGAAATGGATTACCCTTTAAATGGAAGCTGATAAAAAATATTGCTCAACAAAGTTTAGACATATTATTTGGGATTAATGCAATTGTGTTTAACTTTTCGTTAGTTTGAAGAAAATTTAATGGAGATTGATTACCTGCGAGTTCTTCTGGTTAGTGTTTCATAGAACAACAAGAGAAGCTACTAGACAATACTTACACCCAAAAAAAGCTGCAACTAAAGAACACAATATAAACAAATTGCAGTCAACTAAGAACAAATATAACGGCTACTCTGAAATAACGGTAGTTACGAATATAAACAAAAGCACCTGTGAGTGGAATCAACCTCATTCCCATGAAAACTGTAAAAGTTGGAGGCTTATCAGCAGCGTGTTGACGACAACTTGGCAACTGAGTCAGAAGGTAATAATTTTTATATAATATGAGTACATACATACATACATACATACATATGTAGGTGCTATATGCATGTGCATTTATAAAAATAGAAGCTTGCTGATCTAAGCCGAATAGCGCTAAACATACAGTTAACTGCTTTTAGCAGCAAATTGCAAAATAAAATGGAATTGCTGTGAATTGTGACTAATTGACGTCGCTAATTTGCTTTTATATATGTATGTACTATGTGTTCATAACTAAAATGCACTTACTTTGCACATAGATACATATTTATATACATGCATATTTACATATGTATGTTTGTGAGTGCGAATTTTTGCACAACCACGATCCTTATCAGCAAACACATCCGCACTGTGACTATGGCGGCTGTGCATATGTATGTATGGATGTTTGTGTGTGTATTTGAGTGCGCGCTTAGAAACATTGTCAGACGAAATGTGCAATAATCAGTCGTAAGGCTCTCTGCGTCTACTTGAGCATCAATTGTACAATGTTGTGTAATTATTTATCGCCAATTAGTGTGCCTGAACAACAACAACAGACTCGCATGACGCGCGAGCACAGCAAACAGATATCGACAAATATTTGCCAGCTCTGTGATAATATTATTTCTTCTGTGCTTCGCCGACATTGAGTGATGACGGTCACGGCATTCAACGAAGAATACTAATGAGCCAGATACTTGCACTGTTATTGCACCACAAACACCATCATGCGTCTACATATTGATAAAACAAACAAATAAACAGATCGTCATATCAATTGGGCTGACATATTTGCTCTAGTTGAAACAACAAATTCTTGTGTGACACCAAAATTACAAAAATAATAACAAATTAGGTCGTCAATTTAACGCATTCGTCACTTACATGCGAAAAGGTAGACAAATAAAGGTGTAATAATTTTTTGGGCGATTATGTATGCTAATCCTCTAAAATGATCCCTGATTAATTAATTTATTGATGTGGACAAAATTGGTAATAAAATTGGATAGAATACTTAATGTTTATCCACTCGGCTCGAGCTCTGTACTCATTGGTGTTGTTTTATATTTTGAGTCAAGTCAACCAACTGCTATTGTCACGTCATCAGCAGCCTTTTGAGTCTATCCGAAAAATTTGCAATTATGAAAGGTGATCCAAATTGAGGTTCCCTATTTTTTTTAAAGAAAAAACACAGAAACTTCGAATTTAATGTGGAGTGTTTATTTACATTCGAAAAAAATTTAACATTTCCTTTTTGAAGATTATCTCCTTCAAATGTTGTTGGTTAAGTCCAATTTTCGATGACGCGGTCGAGCATTTTGACTGGTAACTGGCTCCGAGGACTCAATCGAATCGAGGTTGTCCTCATAGACTTTACATATCCTTGGTGAGCAATCAACCGGCCCAAAACGTGAAATTAAATGCTCACCGAAGTGTTCTCTCAATAAGTCATTATAAGTTGCATCGTCTTGTTGCAATCTAATCTCGCCGAGATCAAGAGCTTTAATTTCAGGCATCAAACAGTCGGTTATCACGGCGCAATAACGATCGCCTTTGACGGTTATGTTCTCACCAGCAAAATTTTCGAAGAAATATGGACTAATGATTTCACCGACCCACAAACTACGCTAAACCGTTGTTTTTTCTGGCAGAAGTGGCAGCTCTTGAACCTCTTCAGGTTGATTTTCGTCCCGAGTGGTCCAATTTTGCTGGTTTACATACCCATTGGGCCAGAAATAGACCTCATTGCTGAACAAAATTTGGGTTGAAAACGTCGGATCTTCTTGGAGCTTTTCAAAAGAGCGAAGCGATGTTGCTTGGGAAAGTGGAGCGGCTTGAAAAAAGTACCTCACTTGGATCAACCATTATAAATGTGTATTATGTAATGCTAACATAACTAGTAATGACCAAACATATGTATGTTATTACTGTCATGGAAATAATTTTTGACGAAAGGTTGATGCACTTGTCTCAGTATTCTTAAACATTAGTATTTAATGAGTTAAGAATTTTTTAAATAAAAATGAAGAATGAGAATTCCAATAACGAATATTTATACTCAGTAGTATGCAAAGTGTATTTATAAGGTTCCCCTGTCAAAAGTAAGAAACTGTATCGTCATTCATTACGCCAGTCAACCAAGTGTAACGTAATTAAATTTAAAAAGCAATAATGAAACAAAAGAACAAAGTCTAGAACGAAAATAATTACTTAAGCGTTAACAGGTAAATGCTCTTGACTACGAGCAAAAAGTGCGAGCAACAACAGGAACATAAAAGTTCTTTCTCTATAAACATACATATGTATAAACAGTACACTTGCACCACGTGATAGCCAGCTGCGTAGCTACTTACTATACTATAGCCAACTAAAAATAGGTTAAAAACGTCCAGTTTCACGCTACTGACTGCTCCCTTACGAATGAAGACTTGAATGTAACCCTGTCCGCTGGTTGTCTCTGCTCATCTTCACTTGGGAAACCGCAAATAATAGGCATCTCGTATTACTTATCTACCAAATCTATTATACTATTAACTTATATAAATTTGTAGCGGTGTCGAGTTGTTTGTAAACATCGGACACTGTCGGTTCGGTGTGCGGCTTGTGCTCTGCGCACTCAAATTGAACGAATTGTTCTGATAAAAAGTTCTAGCAGACAATCGCACAACAAGTGTTCTGCCATATGCGCCACACAATGCCCGCCGAACGCAGTCGTGCGTAACCGAAATCGCCGTGTGACTGCCAGGGCCAGTGTCAAGTTGGAAACGCAATACGTACAGTTGAAGTGAAAACAAGCGACCGAAGGAAAATTGGCAAAAAGAAAATTGCGTGCTTTACTCGAGAAAATAGAAGAGTAAACACATTTGCATGCCATTTGAGTGTATGTTTAAGCTCTCTTATTCACATTAAATACACAAGAATAGAGTTGTCCAGACAAACTCACAACATGAGTGTGTATGGATACCCCTTTAGAGTACCCTAAGCAAGCGCTATTCTTATATATAATATTGGGTAGTCCAAAAAGTACTTTCGTATTTCTCCAGTGCTACCTATCGGATTGTGTCACAATATATAGACTTGGAAAAGTGAGATTTTAAGCTTCATTTAACAAAGAAAAATTAAATTCGAGGAGGTTGAAGAAAAATTACAGCTGTTCAAAAAATGGTTCACCCGCTTCGGTTCTTGAAGTTTCGATGTGAAAGGTGCACCTCGCTCTGGTCGACCTATCGTTCAAAATGTCGATGAAATTATGGAAAAGATTGACCAGGACTGTCACATAAGCAGTCATGACATCGCTAAGGAACTTAACATTCATCAACAAAGTGTTTTGAACCATTTAAAAAAGGCTGGCTACAAAAAGAAGTTCGATGTTTGAATACCACATGAATTTTCTGTGAAAAATTTAACGGACCGAATTAACATCTGCGATTCTTTGCTAAAATATAATGAAATCGAAATATTTCTGAAGCGAATGGTAACAGGAGACGAAAAGTGGATCAAATGCGACAATAAAATGCGAAAAAGATCATGGTCCAAGCATGGTGAAGCTCAAGAAATGGTCGCAAAACCGGGATTGAGGCCTCGAAAGGTTATGCTGAGTGTTTGGTGCGATTGGAAAGGATTGGAAATCGAACGATTGATTCTACATTTTACTGTCAACATCTGATGAGATTGAAGCAAGCAATCGAAAAAAACAGCCAGAACTGATCAACAGAAAGGGCTTCGTCTTCCATCAGGACAACGCTAGACCACACACATCCTTGATAACTGGGCAAATACTGGGAGAGCTCGGTTGGGAAGTTTTGATGCATCCACCATTTAGCTTGACCTTTCACCATCGGACTACCATTTGTTTCGGTCAATGCAGAACTTCCTTAATGGAGTAAAATTGGCTTCAAGAGATGCTTGTGAAAATTACTTGTCGCAGTTTCTCGCCGAGAAACCAGAAAAGTTTTACACTGATGGAATAATGTCTCTAGCGGAAAAATTACGAAAATGGTACATATTTGGTTCATTTTAAATATAAAAAAAATTAGTTGAAGTTGGATTAGAATTACGAAAAGACTTTTTCGACTACCCAATATTTTTATTTCTTTAGTAATGACCTTTGGAAAAATTTTGAAACTTTGTAGTATTCCAAAAATTATAAATACGTAAGGGGTTACCTGGATTATGACATTAAAAAAAGCAATTTTAATACTATAATATGTCTAGATATTTCCCCAAATTTTCAAGACAATCTCAATATAAGTAGGAGATAGAAAAACCTTTGCCGTATACAATAAATATTTCATTACACCTTTTCTCTACTCTAGAACTTGACAACCCTGTAGCAAGAGGTGTCTTGGAGCTGATTAGATTGAAGCAGGCAGTATACGAATCTTGATAAAACTTTTGATATCTAGCAGTTGTAGTACTGTTACTCGTAGGTTATGTGTATCTAACAAATAAAGCGTCTGCGATAAATTATTTTTATATAGATACACATATGTATAGTACATATATATGTATGTATATAAAAATAAGCACATGTTCTTAGTTCAGACATTGAGTTCATTACCCTTGGAGCGCGGCTGTTAATGCCTCAGTAATCGCCTATCATCTAGAATTACGACAAATTATCCAAATTATCAGTGTGCTTAAGTATTTTGTATTTAAATGGTAGAACTTTTGTCATTCATAGAGTTCAACGAACAAAGTTTTAAAGTTCAGTAAAACAACCTTTGGTCTAGAAATAATTTGTTTGGTGCCCTACGACATAACGGCTTTAAATCAAAATTTTTACGTTTTGCTAAGACAATTAACTTTCAGCTATTAAACAATCTTTCTGCATAATTTTCCCTTAAAATCAACATTTCTTTATAACAATGCAATAATTCTTAGAGGTCGTACGCCATACATTATAATCCAGAACTAGTGATGCCCTCTGAGTTTGTTGAAAGTAGGAGCAATATGTCACCAATGTTTCCTAAAGTGACGTCACGAAAACAAGAAACGCCGCGAATTCTCGACGTTTGATTACTGAAGTAATTTAAGTATAAAATCATGACATATAATTACATCAAGTATTCTAGCAAACAAATTACCCGTTATGACTCCGTAAATAGTGAGTTTGCCTTTGCAATTGCTTAGAGGTTAGCATGCGATATTTGAACTTCGCACTTTTTGCTTTTTTTTTCGTCGACATACAAACAGACAAACTAATGGTGCTTTTACTTTTAAGTGGTTACGCAATGCAGGGTGAAGCATATGCAAATAGACATATGAACAAATACTTATTTTTATATATTGAGGTTCTTCACGCTTCATGTAAAGTATTTGCCAAAAACGGTGTAACCGTTACACCAAAACTAAAGCTGCGTCCAGTAATCAGCGTTCGACTAACCAATGCGAAGGGTGTGAAGTTGAGCGACCTTTATGGATACAATAAAATAAGCAACAGTTGGGTTTTTGACGCCAGCAATTGCAAAAACTTTGCGGTAGACACCTTAATGGGCACACATACCTATAGATACGTACGAAAATATTTCGGCACATACAGATGGCTTGTACATATGTACATTAGGTATAATTAAAGGCACGTTTCCTGCACGCTGGATGGTAATTGTTTGACTATGCATAGTAAATCGCCAGATGAAATAGAAATAGGAAAACAAATAAAATATATAAATAGTAAATTGGCGAAATTGAAACTGGGTTAGTAACACGCTAAATGCAAAGCTTTTGTAATGCGTTGCTATTGTTTGCAGTACACACTCATATACATATGTACATGTGTATTTGTTTGTGAGTGTATGATACATAGCAACGGCTCACTGAATTCCGTCTCTTGATATGCGGTTTGTTGTTGTTTTCTTTTTTTAAAAATTAGTTAACTTAAATATATTTATTTTGACAGAAATAAAATCGCCTTTTTATTGCGCTTATTTCGATTACATTTACTTTTCATTCATTCGCTGCGTTCGCTCCATTAAAAGCTTTACCCAACCGCCTTTTAATCTGAAAAAAATTTATGAACTTTGTGAGTTTACAAAACTGCTACCAAGTTGAGGTATTTAAGCTCTTCAAAATAGCTCATTTATATGGTATGACACAATGTGATTGCTAACACTGGAGATACACGCCTGCAACGACAACTATTTACAAAATACGAAAAGACTTTTTCGACTACCAATATTATATTCGAAAACTTTAAGAAAAGAAGATACATTAATCAAGGATCAAAGAAATATGCATAATGCTGGAAAATTAATAAAAGTGCATAATAATTCTCATGCTAAGCCAAAAACGCAAAATAGACATACATATATTAGAGGGGTATTCTAGTCTAGAAATTTAAAAAAATCGAAATTTTTGTTTATATTTTCAAAGTTTCTAGTGGCTCCCCTATAGAAGCTTCGTCTCTGCTTCAAAATCAACTAAATATGCTGGAAGTTTGGCTCAACAAATGGAAAATAAAGGTTAACTCTGAGAAGTCTACACATGTCACATTTGCATTAAGAAAAGAGGAGTGTCCTGCTGTATTTCTAAATAATAAGCAGATTCCTACTAGGGATAAAGTTAAATATTTAGGGATGCATCTAGATCGACGTCTTACATGGAAAAGTCATATTCAGGCTAAACAGCAGCAATTAAAAATCAAAACTAAACGTATGTACTGGTTGCTCGGTCGAAAGTCTCAACTTAGCATAGAAAATAAAATACGGCTCTACAAAGCTATCCTCAAACCCATATGGACATACGGCATTCAGCTTTGGGGTACTGCCAGTAAGTCCAATGTGGAGATTTTGCAACGTTATCAATCAAAAACTTTGCGGTCACTTATTAACGCCCCATGGTTTGTTACCAATGAAGCCATCCATAACGACCTAGGTATTCCCTTTATAAAAAATGAGATCCCTAAATATAGTGCTAGATATCTTGCACGTCTCTCAAACCATATAAACCCAATTGCTGTTTGTCTGTTAGATACAACTTATGAAACTATACGGCTAAAACGTTCTCATATCTTAGATTTACCATTTCTCTAAAAATTTCTTAGATTTAAGTTTGGCAAAAAAAAAAAAAGAAAGAAAAAAAAAAAATGAATTTTTGATGGATGTATTTAATAACCTAAGTTAATTATATTTTACTTATGTATATGTAAAAAATTAAGTAATCCTTTATGTAGATTTGCTCAAGGACAAATCTATCTCTGCCATTACCTACTAGATCTAATTTACTGAATATCTTAATGTAGATTACCTACTAGATCTAATTTACTGAATATCTTAATGTAGATAGATTGTAAATAAAGAATGTTAAATAAAACAAAAAAAAAAAAAATTTTCAAAGTTTAACTATTCAAGAATATGTGTACAAGAGGATTTTTCAAAATTCAAATTATTTTCGGAGATATAGGCATTTTTCTCACCCGGCATCCAAACTGGTTCGGCCGGAACGCGAAACTTTAAACGCGTTTTTCTCAAAACTGACTTTTTCGGAACGATACCCACGATTTCTCAGGTTCTACTGGACCGATTTACTTGAAATTTTTATAGAGTTTTCTTTATAGGCTTGTCTATGGTTGGAACTAGCCCCAGCGCCAAATTTTTATTTTTATTATTTTTAAAAAATTCTAAATAGTCAGAAAAAGTGATCCAAAAAAACCTTTTTTAGGCAGTCGCCATTTTGTGAAAAAAAAATTGTTCCCACTTTTCCGTAGTTCCGGTCATTGCGACATTTTTCTAGATTAATAATCTTCATTTCTTTTTGGTTTCAGATAACTAGGAGGGTTAGACTCCCCACTTCGTCAGCTCATAATTTTTTACTTTTTTTAGTTTTTAATATTTTTCTCTACTCTTCTAAAATTAACAAATAACTAATAAAAAAATGGATGGTAAAAATATTAATTGCCTTTTTTTACGACACTTTAAGAATTACCTGAAATTCATGCTTCTAGACTAGAATACCCCCTTAAAAGTGCAATTGAGAGCATATCCCGCTTTAAAAACCGAGAGTAGGAAAGTAAATCTGTGCGAAAGCTGAAATGCTCAGCAGTTTAATGCCGCAGAGGCGCAAATGTCAAACAGTTAATTGTCTGAAAGCAAAGTAATTAAAAACGAATTTAATCAGTCAAACTTGTTACATCACAGCGCCGGCCTACTTGTTGGCTAATCATTTAAAAAGTTGGCGCTACTGCTCGTGCTCGTCGTAAATCCACTCACCTAACCAGCTCGTCGGTGGGACTTTCATGCACACATGTGCACTTAGCGCTTACAATACTAGTCCTCTGTAGCCCCAGGTAGACTTAATGTGTATTACTAGGCTGTTGGAGTTGGCTAAGCGAGTTCGGCGCGAAGAGCCGGCTGCCTTGCGAGTGTCGCATGTCAAATTGTGTTAATTAATTCGCTGCAATACACAATGCAACATTCACACTAATTTTATAAGCCCATCAAACATACACATACACACCTGTATATTTGCAAGTATGTGTTATGACTTAGCTTGGCACGCATGCGTAAGTAAAAAACAGTCATTTTTCACTTTTCGTCCATTTTTATGCGAAAGCGTCACACAAGTAAACCGAAGACACTTGGAAAGTGTTGAAAAAGTTATGTAAGGTTCAGATATAATTAACAGCTGCGCATAAGTCCAACTGTAAAAGTAAAATTAATCGCGCAGAAAATGCACATAAAAATACATTTTCCAACGGATAAATGAAATTTATTTAAACCGTAACAATTTTAATGCTTCATAAATGTTTAACGCCAGCGAAACCAGTTAGGTGAAGAGATATTCATTTGAAATGATTATTAGGTTATATTTTCCAAAATGAAAAATAATAATTAATTTTAATTCGCTTTCCGAAAATCAAATTAGATGAATATAACACAAATTCTAATCTCCTGAAGTTCATTATAATAAGATAATTTATGAAATTTTAATTTTTCCTTCCTGGTTGTATACTAGATTTATTTCAGATAGAGTTAGCAAAAATGCAGAAATGTTTACAAAGCGAAAGACGAAATTAAGCAAAACCAACTTTAAAACAAGTAAGGAAGGGCTAAGTTAGGGTGCAACCGAATATTTTACCTTAAGCTGCACGTGAAATGATTTGCACGAAATTTTAGTTCTATTGCCAAAGGGGGGTAATATCGACACAATTTTATCTATTAACTATTATCATGTCAGATACTAAAAAGATGCTCCCTGAGTTATTAGTTATTTCGTCCAATTTTATTTATTTTAGACAGAAAGATATAGTGTTATGAGTAAAACACGTTCGGGAATTTTCATTAAGATAACTCAAATAATAGCCGATAGACATATGCAGTATAAAGTCACCCGAAAGTTCGAAATTTTTTATGCTATCTATATGGAGGATCAGGGAATTATTGACCCGATTCAACCCATTTTTAATATACAGAAATAGTATTCTCATCTTAATTCAATAGTATATCTCATACCTTGACCCATATTTTCGGTCAAAAGTCAACTATAGATACTGGGGTCAACATATTACGTGAGTTTTCAAATCTCAAACAAATTGTTTTTTAATACTATAACCTTTTTCGAATATTTTCCCAAAGTTTGAAGGCAATGTCAATGAATGTGTAGGAAACAGAACCTTTGGGAGATCAACCCGTCATGCTAGACCGATCGGCTGCTTCAATCTTTGATCATGCTTTTTTTCGCAAAATTTTTTGAATTTTATTCAAAGTCGGTGGTCACGATTCCTCGAAACTAATGAAGCGATTTTATTGAAAAATTTCATAGTTCTTCTAAATAAGTGGACCTCGTTATTGATCAACAAATTTTTTTTTTTTGATGGCAACTATTTTTTTTTTTTTTTTTTTTTTCAAAGTAATTTGTGATAAAAATGAGACAGTATGATTGTTTTGTCTGCAACTTTGCCAAAAATAATTATTTTTTTAAACTGTCCATAAATCACGTCTTATACTCATCTACTAATCGATGAAATTTGATTTTAGATGAATCCTTCGGCTTTTATGCTGACCACCGCGAGACGGTTTTGAGCGATGCCTGCGAAAAACAGCGGAATTTCGAAAAAAAATTATGAAAAATTCACAAAATAAACAAAATATTCAAATGTTGCTCTTTGACATACTCAGAAGTTGTAATAAAATAATTAATTTATTATACGAAAATAAATGATGATGAAAATAGGCATTTTCGGCCATCAAAACTTAATGTTAACATATATTTGTATAGGGGTCCTCGAAAGTTATAACTGCATATTCTCAGTGTCGTGCATTCCAGCGGATAAAGTGCTACACATTAGCATTGACATCTTTAAGCTTTAATTGCGCCAGTTCTTTAACGGCTTTAATCACACAAAACTCAGCATTAATTACTCAAGTACACATTTATACTTATATACAACAATATATACTTATATGTACATTTAGTATGTATATTAATTGCAAAAATTCATAAAAGTACTTCAAATTACCTTGAGGATTACAACTGAGCAAATAACCGACAGAAAACGTTAAAAATGTCACAGCTGAAACCAACATGCATTGTATATAGTTATACACACACATGTGTTTTATATACTGCCACACTAATTTACATATTGGCACACGTTCATATGTACATTTGTGTGTGCCCACTGACCGCCGTAGATCAGAGTTGAGCTAATTTTATTGCGCTCATAAGCGACAATTTAATTTCCACGCATTTTTTACCGACGCAGCCGACCAAAGCGCCAGACTAGTGGCGGTCTTCGACCACTGCTGCTGCTCCGCCACTGGGTCAAGATCGTTCATTGCATCAATAACCAGAAAATAGTGGCGAGTGCAAGAGCAGTGGCAGCAACAACAACAAAACCAACACGAAGTGCATTGAAAAACATATTTGAATTGTTAATTTCGATAACTCAATATAACTGGAGTGTCGGCTCGGCCTTTAGCGCAGCAAATTGCGACATTTACCTGCATCGGTGTGTGTGTATTTAAGGCAAGAAACTAGTTGCGTGAAATTAGACGTAATTTTTCAATGCTACTTTTGCTTTCCTCAAAGCCAAACAGACTTAGATTGTCGCAATCACTTTCCATACTGTGCTTGCAGCAAATGCAGCATCCTTGCACCAAGCCGATTGAAATCAAAAAAAGTATGGTAATTGTGTTGTTTTTTTTTTTTTTTGTTATTTTTTTGTTCGAATCAAAATAATTTTTAATTTTGAAATAAAAATTCGGAAACCACTCTCTCTACTGAACACTTCGTGTTGAGAGCTTTTTCCATATCTTTCATTTTGCAACTGTTGTAATAATTTTTAGAGACCAAAAAAAATCTAGCAACACAGTTACACCTGTATACAGAGAGCTAATGAATGAATAAGTCCGACATTCTTTACCACACCCTCACAATTTTCCTATAAGAAATGAAAGTATGAAATAAATTTTCCGAAGCCGCACAAAAGTCGCCTTAAAAATTACTCAATGACCAGCAAATATCGTTCAACTATGCGTACATACATATATCCGATTCATTTGCAACAGATTTAGGTTGTAAATTCCTAGAAAATTGTCTGAACGATAAGAAAGTATTTCAATTGCCGCTCACCTTTCGGAGAACTGCACCTTAAATATACGAATGCTTATCTGTCATGCCGGCAAAAATGTAAGAGACAAACATGCATACATATGTACATATGTACAACTCAGGTTCATGTCCTGAAATATATTGCTTTCATGTCACATAAATTGCGTTGATTGAACTAAGCGATTTTTGAGAACAATCAATTAACACTGACTCTGAGACACTCGTCGTACATGCCCTGCAGGGAAATTTTTTCTGTGTGGCGGTTAAGAGTTTAATGAAGTCATTCCTCATTATTGTCTCTTTTTTTTTTTTTTTTTTTTTTTGAAGATGTCTTGAAGAGCTTATGGGAAGCAACCCATAAACTATTTAATGAGTACATGACACGAATCGCAAAGTTGAACTTTTCATTTTAGCAAATCACTATCAGCTATGTAGGTATGTAAGCACATACGTACATACTTGTAAGTAAGTTCTTACAAAGTTTCTAAGTTCTGCTGGAGAAATGATTGTCATTGCAGCAGCATTGGATGTGTTTATCAAACACGATTCATTTGTTGCTTGGCACCGATTTTCTCTCACAACACATTCATTTTATTATTTCTTGTTTTCAATGTTTTTTTCGAGCGCTAATAATTATATGATAAGTGCAAAAGCATCGGCAATCTGTCCGCATATGTAAATACCTGTACGTGCCTAACTATTCATGCTTGTAGAAATGCATACCCAACAGGAAATACGGATCACAAAGATATTTGCAAAATTAACTTAGTTTGGCATCCGAAATATTCGTATCCAATCGAACCGAGTTTCAACAACAACAACTTCGAAAACTTTGCCTAAAATCATAACTTTACTTAGGTTAGGGATAGCTGATCGATGATCGCACGTGGACTGTAGTCCTTTGTGATGCCACAGAAAATGAGAACTCCTGTATTCGGACTTACGGATTGGCAAAACGCTTAGTAGTGAATACAAAATTTCAACTCCCGTCAGTTCGGTGGGATGTTTGAAGGTATGCGCTTCCAAGTATTTAAGTCTTGACCTACCAAGCGCGGGTCTGTCAAGAAGGAAACGTTGAGTTGTTTCCACCTCATTTTCTTCCAACCTTACAGCATGGACACCAATAGGACAACGGCCTGTTAAAAACCCCACAACTAGGGAGAGGCTAGCCTTATTAAGGGCAAAGAGATCATTAGATCTTGGGGCAAAAGGCTTTCGTGACTGCGCAAGAGAGCAAGAGAGCAGTTCTAGGGTGTCTTTCCTTGCTAGTTCATCAGCTTTACAATTTCCTGCGATTCTGCTATGTTCCGGCACCCATATCAGTCTTATCACAAAGCCACTAGATACTATTGATAACGAGATTAGGCACTACTCGACTAACCCTGAACGCACTGTATTCACATTTTCAGTTCTTCTAATGATACACTTTAAATTTAGAAGCCTGTAGCGAAACCAAAACGCATGGCTCTAAACTTCGTGATAGCAGGCTCACACCTCTCAAAAAATCGAAAAGGTTGTCCAAAACAGTTTGGATACGGAAAATATGTCTTTGGATTTTCCAGCATGGTCCCAGGCGTCTGTCGCTCAGCATTTTCAGATGACAATCATCATACATATGAACTCGAATTCAAATACACTTGGCTATCCAAACACCTGTTAGACAAATGACGACCAGCTTGCATATGAAAATATTGCTTTTAATTACTGCAATCTAACTAATTATGCTGGCTATATCGACTTTCTTCTGTAATGGCGCTGCAGCGACGGTCACAGCTGGCCACGGCAAGCGTTAGAAGTTTCACTTACTTTATCAAGAACGAATGTTTTCCATGTGCACGGCAACTCCTGCAGTTTGTTTTGCGTCTTTTATTACTCGCTTACTTCATATTCCACTTATTGCAAAAAGACACAATAACCTAATAAATTCTTCACGAACACGTTGCAATTTTTCGCGTTATTTTTTGCTTTCTTCTAGTATGCTTACGCTTAATGGGCAAGAATATAGAGAAGGTAAATCGCAATTAAGCACAATGTGCCAAACAACACAACACTTTTTACACAATTTTCTTTAAAAAAGAAGGTAAAGCATTTTTCATGGCGGACCTTTTTCGCTCCGTTTGCCGGAATGGTGTTTTTGTATTTTGTACCACTCTAAGTGTTTGCGAATTGCTGATAAATTCCCACATTCACCAACTGTGACACTACAAACGGAAGGTGTAATTTAAGAACGCACAACAAATCTTTGTGTTTATTTCCTGGAAATCGAGCCGAAAACGTATTTGAAATAGCGAGAATTAAATTAATATTCACGTAAATATCGCGTTTCACACACTTTTCCTCCGCTCCATATGTTTGAGCTCAACGGCTATTGCATACGTTCTGCCGTTTCGTTCGTCCAATTGCGCATTGAATCGGTTTGAATTTTATGAGCAATGCCAGTGATTGTTGCTTTGTTTTTATATTCCTATCCTCATCATCATTTGCTTTGCTTCACTTATTGTTTGTCGCTTGACACTGACATGCAACGAAAAATTGGAATCCCAAAAACAGCACAGAGCGGCGAGCGTGCGATCTACCGAATGACAAGCCGGCCGACCGATAACTTCAGCTGTACTACGAGTATATACTTCACCTGTAGGCCAACGTGACGGCATACACAGTCCGTTTGACTGACGCACGGCCTGTTGGCTTGTTGGCTGGCTGGCTACCTGTCGTTGGCGGCGGTGGTGGTTGCAGCGGAAATATGAAATATCCCCCGAAATAGCAGCACACGGACAGTTCGGGTGGTTTGTTTTGTTTGCTCAGCCAGCAAGCAAGCAGCCAGAGTTGAGTTGTTGTGTTTTTCCGCTACTTCACTTGGCATTCGCACTCTCTCTCCCTCTCTGTCTTAGCCGCTTTGCTCATCGGCGCTGCATTTTTGTGGAGCGTAATGTGCCGGCACACTTTACGAGCAACGCTTTATTTTCCCATTTCGTTTGTTGTTCACCCAATTCGACGCCACTCGCTCGCCTACTTCGGCTTCTACCTGCACGCTGCGTGTTCTACATGTGCATAAGTGTTTGTTGTTGTGTTTTTGTTGCTCTAATGTGCTGTTACTACTGACGCTGTCTAAGCAGCGTCTCTGGTTCAAGGGGGTGTCATGTGTCTTGGGATGTGTGCGATCATGGTCATTCGATTGTCGGTCTGTCGCTGTACCGGTTTGGCATTTAGCCACTAGTGGGTCGTTCGCCCGTCAAATGGCTTTGTTGTGATTTGTGCAATCCAGTTTGTTGTTGTTGGCAATGTTGTTGTGCTCTTACAAGAAATGCATGTCGAAATGCCGATGTTGTCACTATTTTTAAATAATAATGATGATGACTCTGATGGACGGTGAAAAGAAAGCTACAGTGGTGGTTAACGCTATTCAGTGATTGCAAAAGCACATGCAATGGTTGGGCAGAAGACTTGTTGGAATAAAAATCTTCTTCTTCTTTACTGGCGTAAACAGCGCTTACGCGGTTATAGCCGAGTTAACAACAGCGCGCCAATTGGAGATTCCAAGCGAAGCCAGGTACTTCTCCACCTGGTCTTTCCAATGGAGTTGAGGTCTTCCTCCGCCTATGCTTTCCCCGCCGGGTACTGCGTCGAATACTTTCAGAGCTGTAGTGTTTCGTAGTGACTTATAGGGTTTGGTTTTTGTTCGTCGAGAGAGGACTTACCTCAATTGCCTACTCAGTGCAAAGTAGCACCTGTGGGCAAGAATTATTCTACGTTGGATTTCGAAGCTGACATTATTGTTGGTGTTGATACTGGTTCCAAAAAATTATCTACAACTTCGAAGTTATTTTTTATGTGGCGGGTGTCAAACTGAGCACTCAACCTGCGGAGGGGATGGCTCGCCTTCAAGAGGATGTTCTTTGGCTATCGAGAGAATACATGGTCTAGGACCGGAAGTCGTATGTTGCTTGAGCCATATGTAAAAGAACCATTTTTGGCTACTCCCAAGTAAATGGCAATCCGAGATCCATTGGATTAAAGATAGTTCTTGAATAGTCCAACTGAGAAGCATGTTTACTTAGTGTTAAAGGACTCGGTCTCAGTCTGTCAAATTGGACAGGATACGGATCCCTAGTAAACTTCCTTCAACTCAACCTAAAGGGCTACGCTCTCTCCGAAGATTATTCTGATATCAAATATTCTATGACACTGAATGTTGTCTTCGACCAGGCATGTCTCTCTAGTGTAACTTTCAATAAGGGAGGGCAAAAACTGTGATGAATTATTATCAAAGTTAACAAAACATTTTAGAAGTTAAGAGCGCTTTAATTACTTACGGAGAAGCCACCACTACTAGAAAGCTCTTCAAAATAATTTTACTCATCAGAAATTTTAATGGATGCTAGGTCTTTTCATTTGATTAAAAGCCTTAAACCTGGTAATGGTAAGCATCATCTCCGTCTAATCTTAAATATAATGAATATATCTAATTTGGTTCAGTTTCATCATGGTCTCTTCAAAGCCGACATTGTCTATAAATAATATTGCGTTAATAATTTAACAATTCAAATACTGGAATACATATATACATAGAAATATACATATGTACAGTGAAAGGTACGCACAGAAAGAGCTGTTAAAGTACCTTAACTTCGAGTGACTTTCTCACATTTCCTCCTCTGTTTTCGTTATCTGATGGCCGATGACTAATTGCAGGCAATAAAGCCTGCCGTCGAGCCGTGCAGGGCTCGTTTCTAATTTGTAGGAAAGGGTACGTTTGTCATTCCCTATGCATTACAATAACAATGCGATGACCAAAAATCACGAAAGGAAACGACACGGCTATGTAAAGAATTAATCATGCATGGGACCTGCCTTAACAAATTTATATACCAAAATGCCTACCTGTGGGTAGATATGTTTGCATGTATACCTGTCATAACGTCGATGAATCTTATTGTAAGCAAGCACCTACGCATGAGTACACACAGGAGTGTGAGGGACAGTCGGTGCGTAGGAAATTTACGCATTACGGAAGTTAATGCTTAGGAAATGTCCACTTTTACGCCGAAGGAATAGTAAAACAAACAATTTGAGCGAGGTGAGCGCTCAGCGTGGGATCGCCGTAGTTAATGTCATCTGGTTGTAGTTACGGATCGGCTTTTCCTGTGACTACTCACTCACTGTCACCAGATTTGTCGCAGATTGCAGACATTTGTGTTTGATTTTTGTTTCTTTTTGGATATTCCAGACAAATGTCGCTACAAGGTCAGGACATGTCATCACCAATTGTCACCTTGTGCATGTCACCGACCGGGTTTCCATTATTTAATTGTAATTATCATTGCTTACGTCCGACGCTCTGTCGTCGACAAACGTCCAAAAAAATATATGTATGCAAAAAAACTATATGGAAACGTAACCTAACGACGCCTTCATTAATTGAAATAGCATTTAAATGACAAATGACTCGCCTCTTTCATTTCACAGATTGTTGACAATGTTTTGTCCCTCCAAAATGTTGCTTAATCCATTTTTTCTATTGAGTCAATATTTTTATCAAAAATTTATACGAAATACCGAAATTTTAGTTAATTCATCTTAGTCGCAACTTCGTCGTATGTTTCCATTGCTTTTTTTTTTTTTTTTTTTGCTAACGACAATATAATGTAAACAAATATATTAAATTTATTCATGTTGAGTCAGCTCGTGTAATAATTAGTTGTAAACATTTCCTCTTCCAGCAAAAACTTGCTCAATGTTTGAAACACAGTAATTAATATACAAAAATACAATGATCATAAAAAATTGATTGCTAATCACAGCATTGATAAAAACGATTGCTGACTGCTGTTGAAGGTCAAACAAAAGTAACAAATTAGCAACATCAGTTCAAAGTCGTGAAATCTGTGTACATACTCTTTACATACGTGCATACTGTACATAACACAGTAGTCCCCGCTTAGTGAAGCATAGATCAAAATTATACAGCATATATACTTAGTATACATATATAATTTAATTTCCAGTTTAACATAAAAGTTGATATAAAAAATAGTCCGCGAGTAAATATGTAAGGGAAAGTAAGTCAAGTCAAGTAAATTTTAGCCAATCGGCCGACGATTTTTAAGTGAAACTTTTTCAAGATATATATTATTTTCTTTGATAGAACCACCATCCGCTTGCAGTTTTGAGATTTCAATACAAACACGGCTCCCTCGTTGAATATGGAGTCATGAAGTCTTCGAAAACTTGCGTTATGCATGCGTTATACACCTCTGTTACTGACGACAACATCGAAACAATTAACGAAACTGTGCTTGAAAATCGTTGCGTTGGCATCAAAGAGTTAGCAGACAATCTCAAACTCTCTTATGGATTGAGTCAACACATTTCAATTTTTTGGGTTTGAAGCGTGTCAATGCTACGCTCTTACCAAAAGGCATGTAAAAACGTCGTCGAGTAGTGTTCGTAAAAAAATGCTGGATAACGCTGGTGACCCTACGTGAACCGACCCGAACGAAAAGTTATATAACGAAAAGTTACATAAGCATTGACATGTTTGTTTTAGAAGCCAATTTTGAAAACGATATTTGTATTAATATTTATCAGTCCGACTCAAATTTGATCAGATGGTACTTCTTCAATCTACTGCTAGGGAAAATTATTCGAGCTGCAGAACTAAATCGAGGAGGTAAAATCTTCTATAAGAATGTACAACTGCTGGCGTACGGCGATGATATCATTGGCCTCAACACCCGCGCCGATAGTTCTGCTTTCCCCAGAATATATAAAGAAGCGAAGCAAAGGGTCTGGTAGTGAACAGTCTTCGTACTCGCGACTAGGCTCTCACGTCACTGTTGACAGTCATAACTTCGAAGTCGTAAATAATTTCGTATATTTTGGAACCAGCATGAACACCAACAACAACGTAGAATAACTCTTGCCAGCAAGTGCTACTTCGGGCTGAGTAAGCAATTGCAAAGTAAAGTCCTCTCTCGACGAACAAAAACCAAACTATCTAAGTCACTCACTATTCCCGTCCTGCTATATGGTTCAGAGGCATGGACGATGACAACATTTATGAGTCGACGTTACGAGTTTTCGAGCGAAAGGTTCTGCGGAAGATTTATGGTCTTTTGTTCGTTAACCAAGGCGAATTATCGCATTCGATGGAACGATGAGCTGTACAAGATATACGACGACATTGACATAGTTCAGCGAATTAAAAGACAGCAGCTACACTGGCCAGGTCATGTCGTCTAAATGGACGAAAACACTCCAGTTCTGAAAGTATTCGACGCAGTACCCACCGGGGGAAGCAGAAGAAGAGGAGGACCTCCACTCCATTAGAAGTACCAGGTGGATAAGGACCTGGTTTCGCTTAGAATCTCCAATTGGCTTCACATTGCGAAAAGAAGAAACGACTCGGACTCGGAATTAACTGTTATGGAAGAAGAAACTGTTGAGAGCACCCCACAAAGCCCAGCTATGTAATAAGATCTTCAGAGCTATGTTCCACATGCACATATTTCATAACCGTTAGCATGAGTTAAGTCTTTATTCAACTATTTAGTGGGAAATTTAAATCAGCCAACATCGTTCTCGTCAATTATCCGGCACCAATGAGTAATAAATTTACTCCGAGTTTTTATACTTTTTTTCTAGTTTTTTTATGATGTTTGTTAAAAGTACAAGCCTCACACGCTGCGGAAGCTGAAAACGTAATTAATTTATTCACCGTTTTTATCTATGCACGAGTATGTTTTCCACTCCCATACATGAATTCATACTTCTTATGCCGTAGTGTTAATTATGTAATGCTATATTTATATACAATTATTCAAAATGTTATAAAATAATTCATTCTCATTACTTTGAAAGCAAATTATTTGCAATATTATTACTGTTAGTTTGGTGTCGAATATTTTTATAATTTTTTTTTTATAATGTTAGTTGTTTAAACAGTTAAGTGTTATTCAATAATTGTGTTAAAAATTGGATTTGTTCACTTTATTCCACAAGTGCCTAAGAACAGTTATATTCAAGTACGTTTCATTAATATTTTTTCTTTATACTACATTCAACCTAAACTACTTATTTACTTAGCAAATTCCAAGCAAAAAAGATTTCACTTCAAAAATATTTTTGTCCATTACTTTTTTCAGGCACTGTATCGTAAACACATACTATATTATACGCGCGCTGAGCTTTGTATGCGCTTAGAACTTCTCAAAACTTAACATCGCTTTATTATTTAATATTAAATTTAATTGTAGTTGCCCTTTCATCTAAACCTTAGATTCTAAAGAACACCGAACGTCTTGGATGACTGCTTGGAATAAAAGCGGTTAAGTTATTATTAAGAAATTACGTGGAAATTCTCAGCTTACACACAAATGAGTGACTAAAAACAAAGGTACACACTTAGCACAAACATATCGTGTGTTAATATATACGGGTATATTCAACTTCCATTAGATATTTAAGAATGCAGCAGTGCTTAACCTTTGTTAAGGCTGACAGATTGAAAGGAGTAAAGAGTACATAGGGAAACAAGATATTATAACAAAAGCTTGATTTGTAAATACCGTTTTTTAATATAATATTCGAAATATTATCACTCTAACCTAACTTCGAAACCTCTCACGTTAAACGTTTCCTAAATGAACATATTAACACAGAAGCTCTGATTGCTTCGCATACTTCACCCCCTGAAAATGAAGTTATTATCACGCCAAATGTTTACCGTTAATTACTTTTGGAACCGTAATGTAAATATCAGACAAATTGCTACTTTAAATATTATATAGATTAATGGATGATATGTTAATGCTTAATGGAAACGAATAGCCACTTTACCAGCCACAAATGAAGTGGCGAGTTAAAAATTACTATTATCGAAAAGGGCCAAAGTTTTGGGATAACATGCAGAAAGTACTATGGTACCTTAGACATTTGATGCTAACTTCTGACGAATATGAAAAAAAATTCTCAAAGTCTTCAAATGTCAAAATGTTTGCAAGAAACCTTCATCAAAATCAGAGAGCAAACACAACATACATACTTAGTTCGATGTTTTAAAAACAGCATTAATGTGCCACCCTTTTATTGAAAACGCATTAATGAATGGACCTGTTACGGTCCAATAGCCGTTTCACTCGGAGCTTTGCTTTGTTGCCTTCGTGAGTTTTATTAAGCGTGAGTTGGCAGAGCAGCGAACATGGAAAGAGGCCTATTTTGCGGAATACTCATCAGCAGCCTTTTAATTGCAAGTTCTGCCAAAAACAACTTTTAAGAAACCGTCAAGTAAAATATATGTGAACTTATACATTTTTCAAACACTTGCAGATCAGTGTGAAGACAAAAGTGGACTTCTATAATGTGGAATGTATTGTCACCGATCCAAGCTATGTATACTTCGATACTTGCAAAATAAAAGCGGTCAATCGTACCTACAAATACTTCACGATGATCGCAAAGTTCCCCAGACGTCAACCAGTTGACAATATTTCGGTGCGTATTACAATATTATATATGTATATATCCATGACGATTTCACTTAGAGTTACAAAATTATTAATCGGTATACACAATTTATGTGTGTGAAAACATCAGATGACCTTTGCTTTGTTACGAAGAGCCAACGGCTATAAGCCCTTCTTGTACAACTTCACTGTCGATTGCTGTAAATATATGAAGAAACGCAATAATCCCGTTATCAATTATTTTCATAGTTGGTTTGAGAAGTATTCCACGATTAACAGAACTTGCCCTTATGCGGGGGTAAGATCATCTAAAGTGTTGATTTCCCCCACACCCGCAGCAGTAATTGACGTTTAACCTTTCTTTGCAGCAAGATGAAGTCGTCGATAAACTTCCAGTGAGTCACATCAACCGTATGACCACCGAAATCCTTCCGGTACCACAGGGGCAATATGTGTTCCACACTAGCTGGTTTTTTTACAATACAAAGATAGCAATTGTTAAATTATTCGTTCAATTAATGTAATCAATCCAAATACGCACAAATTAAATATCGTATATTTTATTGCAATGAAATTTGGTGACTCATCCTAAGTGGAAATTTGGGGGATTAAATATTTATACAATCATAGTTCTATCAAGCAACAACAAATTGATATATTCTATATTGCAAATTAAGTAATAACGAGAATATTCTTGATTTATTCAAGTTCACCGTCAATGCACAATCCACCAAGCAATAAAAGTAGCAAGAAATCCGAAAACCCGAATCGATTTTAGTAACCTTAAACTGAGCTTATCAGGTGTAAAAGGAAGATAAGTAATGCAACAAGTCCCATCAGAATTAGGGACTGTATTAACCACATAAGCAATGCTAAGGAGAAAGTAAATTCTTCTGTAATTTCTTCAATCCAATATCAGATCTCAATTGATCGGCTTATATTGATTGTACAGGATTTTCCAATAAGAGCGATTATTCTTTAAAAAAGAATACACTAATTGTTGAGGAAATCTAAATGTTTTTTTATTTAATGTGAAATACAAACGATACAATTAAGTTCTGAATATAAAGTCATTCAAATGGCCTTCCCGACTTCTTTTGCAGGAACGAGTTCGATGATCTCTATTTTCGAGTACTTTCTCCACTAAATCAAGTCCGTATGTCATAAAAAACACGTTCAATATTGACTTCTAAGGCTTCAAGAGAGTCTGAGTTTATTACTCAAGACCGATGACTTCAAATAACTTTACAAGAAGGAGTTTAATAGTATTGAATCACAACTATTTTGAGGCCATTCAATGCCAAAACTTCTTGAAACAATCGAATCTCCAAACTTCTCTCGCAATAATACGGTTGTAGAACTTGCTGTCTGGCATGTAGCCCCGAACCAGATGTTGTCAAGATCAACTTCTTTCAAATGCGATCATAAAAAGTTGGTTATCATCGATTTATACCGCTCTCCATTGACAGTAACCAGCTTCATTTCGAAAGAAGTACAGACCGAAGATTCCACCAGACCAAAAAACATACTGAACTGTCAATTTAGGTGAATATAAAGGTTGTTCATGAATGGTTTGGTGGATTTTCTTGGCAGGAGAATCGACAGTTTTGTTTATTTAACGCACCACTCAGATGAAAGTGAGAATCATCGGAGAAAATTATTCTCTTAAAAAAACAGTTTCTTTTTCAATCTGTGGCAAGACAAAATAAGCAAATTCACGAAGTTTACGGTGGTTCAATTGTTTCAGTTCTTGAGTGAGAATGACTCAAAATCCGTCATGTTGTGGTTTGAGACAGTCCAGAACGGCTTGGAATAGAAAATTGTGGTCTTCAGCAACATTCCTCTGAGCGGCAGCAATATTTTAATTGCTTCAAGCGGTTCTTTGTTTTATTGCCACTTTAACATTATGTAAAGAAAATGTACGCTCAGAATTTTCAACAATTCGACGAATAGCGAGAACAGGTGGACGAATATTAAGACCATAAAATGGCAAAACCGCACATAAAATTGCGGTTGAAAGTTGGAGAACGATTATTTTGATAATAAAATTTAATAATTTGTAAACGTTGTTCTTGCCTATAGCTTTCCATGACGAAATTGTAAACATTACTGAATTACTGAATATAATGAAAAAATTACAGATCAGGACATATTAAAAATGACCGAAACGAAACTTAGAAATCATATACTACTCCTTATTGGAAACCCCGGTACCTTAGTCGTTGTCCTCAACAACGGTTTGGTGCGAGTAGTCTCCCGAAGGTGTTCAATGTAGCCATATACTCTTCTTGTCTAATATGACCAGGTTTGGAGAAAAAAGTTCTTCTTTCCAACTTCATTTGAATTTATTACCTTAATTAAATAAAAATAACCCACAACAGTGCTATTTAATTGGTGCTTGCTTGGAGCAGGTGTTCACTGACTTCGTCAGTCCAATCTATTTTTTTTGAATCTCGTTTTCATCTTCTGAAAAATACTTTGTTTCTATTTTAAACTTAACCGAAATGTCAAAACATGAATAGTAATCTTCGGTAATTAAATTTTATTTGCCTTTAAGTATTAGCGAACTCAAAGCTTGTATTAAATATTCGCGGAAACAAAAACGATAAAAACTTTAAATTAATTCATATTGAACGTGAAATAACCAAAAACGGAAATTCAACGCTTTAAAACATGAATTGAAATTGCTGGTGTATTATACCAAACATATAAATATGTATGTAGAAACACATGACCATTATGTATTAAGTATGTGCAATTATGCATATGTGCAGAGGCTCTTGTTCTATGTATTTCTTTGAAAAGTTGTATATGAATGCTAAAATCTTTTGTTCAGAGCAATCGCCATTTTGCGGGTCAAGTTTCAGAAATCCACAGTAGAATAATTGCTCTTGTATAAATATAGAGAAAAAATAGCGTCTTTGCCGCTTTTCTTCTCATATTCGCATTTTTCAATAATATTAATTATTTAATATTTAGTAAACTGTGTTAGTACTTACTATATGTAAGGTGTTTGAAAATACATACGTACATTTTGAAATTCATACTTCTAAGAAGATTAAGACTCTTGTTCGAAGATTGACAATTGTATCTAGTGAACAGTGAAGTTCGAAAACATAGGCTCTTTTAGCCGCCCGTTGTTAATTTCAGAAGAGTTTTGCATTTAATAGAAATATATAGTAACGGGTGATGCAAGTATAGGTACTTTTTTGATAGCCTTTGTTTTGACAGATGACGCGTGAGTCGTGTCAAGCTGTCATCTAATTTTTGTTCAGTATTGTTTGGCATTATTACGAAAGTTCACCTTTCCATAAAGAATGTGTTTCGCCCGCTTCTCTCAACTTATGGTCAACATAATCGGCCTACTGAGCGTACTATTCGCAACACCATCACCCTCCTGGAAACTCAGCATTATTAGATAATATTCTAACGAATCACGTCCAGCACACAGCGAAGAAAATATAGAAGCCGTAGCTGAGAGTGTACGCGAAGATCGTGGAGAGTCAATTTGGCGGCGTTCGCAGAAACTTGAACTGGCCTATGGAATGATTTGGCACATTTTACGTCAAGATCGTAAATTAAAAGTATACAAAATACAGCTTGTGCAAGAACAGAAGCCGCCCGACCTTCCCAAACGACATCGCTTCCGTTTGTTGGGCTCTTGAAACGTTCAAGGAAGATCCCACGTTTTCGTGCTCAAGTTTGTTTCGGCGATAGAGCAGCCTCAATTTCTGGCTCTTTGGGTATCATAAACAAACAAAAAGATGCGAACCGTGAAAGCAGATTCATAGAGCTGCCAATGTTCCGACCAGAAAAAGTCAAGGCGATTGTTTTCGCCTGATAACCGACCATTTGATGTCTGAAATGGAAGCTCTTGATCTCGGTGAGTTTCAACAAGACGGCGCCACTTCCCACATATCGCATCAGTCAACGGATTTATTAACAAAACACTTCGGTGATCACGTTTTGGGCCGATTAGCCACCAAGATCATGTGATATCCCACCGTTAGACTTTGTCTTGTGAGGATATGAAAGGTATAAAGTCTATGACGACAAACTCGCTTCATTTCAGGCTGTGGAGCCAAACACCACTCGTGTCATTCGCCAGTTACTAGTCGAAATGTTCGAACGTGTCTGCGAAAATTGGACTCAACGGATGGATTATCTGAGACGTAGCCGCGGCCAACATTAGAAAGGGATAATCTTCAAAAAATAAATGCCAAAGAATGTGCTTTCGAATGATAATATATATTCTCCCATAAATTTGAAGTTCTGTGTGAAGTTCTTCTTTAAAAAAAAAATAGTGGAAAACCTCGCAATGGATCACCCTTTATATCGTTAGATTCTACGGAATTATTAGCAATCACGAAGTACTAAGGGTATTCAAAATAGAACTCATGTTTCCACCAATCCCATATACAGACAATTATACATATTTACTTCATTCATAGGAATAACTTTGCATATTAACCGGCTTTTTGCGAAGGGCAACTGTTTGACGACTTTTTCATTTGTTTTGGCAAATCCAAGCAAACAAAACAAACCACAAAGCCGTCGACAACTCCGACTATGCTGTCAATTTCATTTTTTAATTAGAACTGTAAACAAGTTTAAGATATTGCAAATGCTCAACACGAGACACTGAAACTTGTTAACGCAAAAGACAGGCCGCCG
Source organism: Bactrocera zonata (assembly GCA_037783105.1). Lineage (NCBI taxonomy): Eukaryota > Metazoa > Arthropoda > Insecta > Diptera > Tephritidae > Bactrocera > Bactrocera zonata. The sequence continues at coordinate 856 of JBAWJQ010004653.1, read as the reverse complement.
GCGAAAGAGTAATCAATGTTTAAATTTACTAAACCATACAACAACAATTACAAACACATGCCAGCCAAGAAAATACTAGCACACATCTATATCCATAAACAAGCTGGTAGAACGCTTAACTAGTAGAATTCTAGTATTTCTAAGGCGCCTGGCAACCATCATTTTATGGTTTAAATAGAGCAGAAGAACACGCTGTCGAAGTGAAAACTATATTTAAATTTATATGTATGTTCATGTGCTTGTACACACGCCAAAACAGCCGAGAGAGCATAACAAATTTCTCAGAATTGATTTAAACTCCTTTAATATTTCCATTGAACGAGGTGCCCAAAAAGCTTCGGGAAAAGAGTTATAGAAAGTATTCTCGATAAAGAAAAATTTTTCTCAGGAAGCTTATTTTTCCCTTCACATTTTTTCCATCTTCTAGAACTCCCAAAATGCCAAGAAAGCTTTTGAAAGTTAAAAAAAGCTTGCACAAATAGCTTTTGAAACATTTTTTCTGTGCAAATAGCTTTCTTAGAACCACTCGAAGAAGAAGAGGTTGAACCATTTTCAAACTTCTTCGTCTTAAAATGTAGCCTATCTTAAACAAGAAAAAACGTTAACTTCGGTTACACCTAAGCTAAGCTATAATACCCTTCACAAATACAGAAAGCTTTTTTACAGGAACTTGATTCCGATCGTTCAGTTCGTATGACAGTTAAGCGCTACAGTGATCCGAACCGAACAACTTTTTTAGAGATTGCATTGCGATCTTAGTTACTCGTCAAGTGAATAAGTTTTCCATGAAAGTATTGGGTTCCGGTATATGCTATAGTGCTCCGATATCGACGGTTCCAAAATGAGCAGCTTTGGA